>CM031235.1:949352326-949952326 GCA_018340775.1 Taxus wallichiana var. yunnanensis
CACTCATCGCCATGACCTCAAACTTATATTTCTATAAATATCTCAGATTCCTATGCAACATAAAATCATCACATTTTATGAATCAATCAAAACTAGGTCATAATTCACCTTCTTCTGACAACTACTCCTAGTTAGGGTTTAATTGGGTTTTTGACCTCTTTACCTTCTTAACACTCATTCATAAAAACATGAGAATTAACTCAACTAGTTATTTTAGTGAAACCTTATAAACTTTCCTTATAATCATCCCTAAAATCCACAAGTTCCCATGAAAAGCACATGATTCACAATGAGCATCTGAAGTTGCACTTTAAGCTGGATTTTGCATTGTTTTTCACCCTCTCTCACCAAAACTGACATAACTTGCAAAATTCACATCACAGTACCTAAAATGTTGTTGAGAGCACTATGACACATCAAAATAACATCTCTAATCATCAAAAATTCAATACCATTTCTCAATATTTCCATCCAATCTCATTTTCATAGCCTTGTCGTAAGGATTCTACCCGTAATAACTAGGGCTAACTAAAATAATGCAATAACTCATCCAGTAACCTCTAAAAATGAACCAAACATACCTCAAATGACATTATATACTTGTTTTCATGCTTCCATGAGCTCATATAGCTCCAATTCACTTTGTCACACTTCCAAGCAAGCATACCTGCTCCGAATGAGCACATATAGCCAAGTAAAACACATATACTTGCACTATGCCACTATTGTGAGTGCACAAGAACCCTCAAAACCTACTATACACTATGTCAACATGATTCCCAAGCAACCAATAAGATCATATTGTCAAGCTACACCTCTTAGGCACCTGTATGGGCTTGCTAGAACAAGCATGCATCACTGAATCTCCTTGTAGCAAGAATCGATAAACATCGAACCATCATGTTAGCACCATAAATAACATCATGAAATCATCCTACATCATCCACTTTGTCATTAATGTGGTTTTACATCAATGACAACACTTATTAGGCCTACATGCCAACATATGGTAATTGAAGTTACAAATGGGAGAGATTGCTTCAATCGGAGGCAAGGATGATGAACCCGGTTCAAGAAATGATTGTACATATGAAGACAAAGTCCTAACATGCTCCTCCAATTGATCAATGGTTTTCTTGTATTCCTCATTCGTGCAAGGATCCGAGTTGAAGATTCCTTAACGAGTGAGCATCACCCTCGTGGGTAGCTTGAACCAAAAATACCTTCATCATTACATAATCATTAGGTGTCATTTCTTTCATGGGATTATTTACCTTCGTATGTTCCACCTCCACATATTGAGCTCCGAAGCCTTGATGTAGAAACGGGAAGTTGTTTGTGCTTTCTTACCCTTCTTGATCCTTATGTATTTCAAGATGGCCTCAAGGTTAGGTGTCACTTCTTGTTACACCGTCCTTGATTCTTCTCCAAGTAATTCATTTACCCATGAAAAATTCTTAGTAGGTGTGGAAATGAAACTAGGCATCTCAGTGCTTGGTAAGGGACTAAAGCATGATCGAGATGAGTTGATTCAAGTGATTCAACAGAAACACTTGGATCTATCGAATGATTACAATACTTGAGAAGGATCAATCTCACCTGGTTCAAGTTATTTTGTAGGGTGTTCTTCGACCTTGGACCTCTTACAGACCTCCACAGAAGGAGATACTTCAGCATCATCAACTTTCATCCTCTTTCTCTTTCCCGAATGAGATGAACTGCATCCTCATCAAAGACCTTGTGAGATGAAGTGAGAGGATATTTCCTAGGAAATGCAAGTGTTTCACCACCTTCAATGCTTGAAACCCTCTTATTTTTGTACCATTTCTTGGTCCTTTGAATTATAGTCATGGTTCTTTCAGCATCCTTGTCTTCAAATCCTCTAGGTCTAGATGTGTCACATCACTATCTCCCACATTCGGGTACTTGGTGGCCAGAATGGATATTGGCTCGAAGATGGTGTACTTGATAGGAGGGAATGGAGAGATGGATATATGTGTGAAATTTGGACTTGATCTGGATACTTACTATTTTTAGTAAGTCACACCCCACCCTCAGATTCTATTTTTAGGTAATTTTCCCAATTTTAGATTTTTCCAATTTGCTTGAGTTCTAGACTTGAGGAATTACACAGAGGTTTTGAAATTATTGTTTTTGGTTTTCAACACTTACTATTTTTATAATGACTCTGATGCCAACTTACTAAAAATATAAGTGTGCCTTCTGAGTCTTTGGATTGAGCTGAAATTAGTTTTGTTAGATTAGGTTTTTAATTGTGATCTCATGCTCCAATTTTTAGGTGTTTTCAATCATAGGAACTCTAGGGATCTGAAAAGGATTTTTTTCTAGAATATTCATGTGGATGCTGTAAAAAATTCAGATCATTAATGGGAACAAGGTTTGTTTCATCTCCAAGGTGTTCTAGAATGGAAGCTTCAGGCAAAGTTTCATGGAAAATGGAGCTAGGATTTGAGAGCTATGAGAAAAATGTGTTTTCAACAATGGGGGTTCTGAAAATTTGGGCAACATAACAACATACCAGTAGAAATGGGGATGATAAAACATGAAAAATGAGTTGAAAATGGCTAAGTATGAATATTATACTCACCCCTCCTTCACAAACCTAGCTAACTCACTTTTGACCCACCTTGTTTAACCCGGGTTAGAGGAGACTTCAAGGAGGGGTTAAAACTTACTAAATGGGTCTCATACCCCTAACTTCTCTTACCACATTTATTAAGGGACAAAGGGACATCAAGGGTGTATAAATTTTCCATGGGTAGGGGCATCATGAAGAAGGGGCCCAGAAATGAAAGAGAGTGAATGGATAACATGACCCAGGCATCAAATTGCAAGTTATAAGTGAGGCAACCTTCTCCTCATCCTTGGTGGAACATTCTAATGTCCACTATATCCATTTATAAAATTTAAAAAGGGACATGATCATGCAAAAATTGTGCCAAGCATCGGCTCAACATGAGAAAGGGGTCAAGTGTTTAAGTGAGTTGAAAACACATCTCTAACACCTAAAGTTGTCACTTAAGTGACGCAACTCATCCTCTCCATGTGGTGGCACATTATATTGTCTCCCATATTCCCTTTGATTTTTTCAAAGGGAAAAAGGTACATCAGGGGTCTCCAAGTGTGCATTTTCCACTTTTGGAAGTTGGGTGTCACCATTGCACTGCTAAAAATAGCTTTTCGGAGTGCCTTTTTGTCCCAAGAGCGTCCCTTGGTGTTTACTCAAAAATATGATCATTTTGAATGGAAAAAACCCAAGGAATAAAATCCACAATTTTAAGACCTGATTATTCTTCCAATTTAAAAATTAGGCCCTTTTTCAATTCTAGTCACAGGTGGTTCGCAAAGGTCCAATTGCCACCAAAGGAAAATATGCCCTTTTATCCAAATCAACTTATGGTGCATGTAGAGGGTCTCATTTTATCAAATTTGGCCTTTGAATATGAGTCTAATTCTATTTTTAACTCCCAAAATATTTAATTGAATCTTCACCAGGATCGAAGGTCTTTATCTCACTCTTTGGGCCAATGTCTGAAAATCCACTCCTCATGATCCCTTAAAACCTTTTACACAACAAATTAGACATCCTTATATTTCCAATGAGTATATTAAATTTTTCCAAATCCTCCCGAGGCTCCTGATATATTCGTAAAAATCCAAGTAATTTTTCCACCGCTTTCATTTTCTTATACCATACTAAGAATAGCCAACGATTACATAACTTGTTCCTAAACCTTATTTTTCTTATATAAATTTCCTAAAATACCTTGGATAATTGCATAGATCTTCCACACACTTATTTTATGCTTTAAATTCTCCATGTACATTTCCAAAGGGTGTTCACTAGGTGGTAAAAGCCCAAAAATAGCCCTTTTAAAACCTTCGAAGCACTTATCTTCTCTTGGGTCCAGATATATTCATGAATCAGATTGAACAAGATCCCCTACACATGAAAAACACTTGAAAATCACATTAGCACATTCCTCCTAGCCATTATGAGGGTAACACAGTAACTGAGTTGGTTGGAGGACATGTTTACATTGACTAGGAGAGGGATTTTCAAATGAGGTCTAGGTTGTCATGAAATTTTTTTGAATTTTTCATGCTAAAAATTTTACATGACAACAATGGCTCTAGCTTGGGGACTTTTTTTGGATCAAACATAATGAGGACATGAAAAGTAGGAACTCCAGAATCTCAAGACACTACGTGGACCAATGCCTTATCCATTGGGCTATAGAGTCATTTATTCACCACAAACACAAACAACAAGCACACATATAGAAAAAACCAAACAAACACACCAACATAAGGGAAACACACCAAAATTTAAATAAAACACACAACAGAAAGGGAAACTATGTGACAGGGGAGGGAGATTTACAGAGGTGGGGAAGAATGTCTGAATGATACGACAATGGTTTAGGAGAAGTATGCACCATCATGGAACAATGGGATGAACTCAAACCTCCAAAGCTCCAAGATCATTATTTGATCTTGTAATGTATTTTCATGGTTTAACAAGAAGGAGAAATACCAAGATTCCATCTTTATACTGATATTGCATGGAAAACACTCTTGCATCCAAAGACCACTCTGTAACATGCTTAGAGGTCTTTCCTTCAGAGTCTCCATCCGATGCTTCGTGAATATAAGAAGCCATTCCTCTATGATCTCAAAAGTAGAATCTATGATTTTTTCTTTAAGGTATTTACCATTACTAAGTGAAGGTTGTAGCACAAAATCATTATGTAGTCACGAAATCACACATTTACTATTTATACCACCGGGTATGTTAATTTACAAATGGATCTTGTGTGATAAAAGTATTCACTAGTGACCTATTTCTAGGGTTTTGTGGTCAATAAGTCATTCATCTTGGTTGTTTGTCTAGTTCAGTCATCAAGTGTCTCTGTAGTTTTGGCCATCTCTACAACACCGCGGATGTCATAATCAGCTCAATTTTCATCTTTTAGTCTACATTCGGGTGCCTAGGGTTGCCTTTGGGTGCCCAGTCCATGATTTTAGGTGCCCATGTCATTGTAATTTTTGGTCTTAATTTATTTATTCGAGGTCGGTCCTAACGGTCACCCCGTGTATTCCCCTAGGTCAAAGTCGGATATTTCAGTCACTTGTGGCAAAATTTAAGCAAGAGATCCCTATATAAATAAAGTATACTCACTACATTATGGGCGGACATCACACACATCAAGGAAAACTATCTACTAAGGCAAGGGACTACATTTGGGATTTACATCTCGCATCACACAAGCACAAGGGAAAGGCTTGTATTCTTTCCATTTGTATTCTTTCCATTTTATCCATTATTTTCCATTTTACATCTAGACATTGCCCCTTATTACCACGTCATTAGCGCTAGGGCATCTTAGGCACAAGATTAAACACACACACACTAGAACTACATCAGGGTCTATAATTTAGTGCAACACTTAGTAATAAGTCCACTAGTTTGGTGGCTGAGGGCAGTCTAACCCCACTAACCTTTTGTTTTGCAAGTCATTATTCAGTTCATCCAACGAATCCAACGCGAATAGGTAGGGTTTCAGATCTCTTTGTGACATTTCCAAACACAGATCTTGAGTATTAGCATAGTTCTAGTGCCCATAATCTATACCAAGGCACCCCGGGTGCCCCAAGACACTCCCACATGCCTCGGTGTAGACAAAAATTTAGCCTCTACCCCTCCTGGATTCATTCGGTCATAGCTATCCTACTCCACATATCGGTTTGCTACAATCCAATGCACAATAAGGTAATTTATTTACAGGTTAGTAACATATCCCTCTCATTTCTATTATTTTAATCAATTCAAATACAAAATAAAAATATTTAGTTCTAGCACTTGATTATAGCACTTAGTTTCTATTTAGATTAGCTCATAAAATAGCTAAAAATCCTATTTTTAGTTAATCATTTTGGTGAACCCATCATTTCGAACATTGTTGCTTTTTTATTATCTTTCATTAGCATAGATTTTCTTTTATTATCATGTCACATTTTAGTGTCAACCCTATTTATGATGAGGCTACCATCGCTAAGCTTACAGACTTTATATAGTACTCATATGACCTTACCCGATGCCACTCAACAACTCCTTCGGAAGGCCAAAAACATGTGCCCACCAATCCTACTGACTCTCTTATCGGTATATGCCTTTTTGATGACCCTATTGCTTTTACTCATTATATGCCATGCCATCCGATGGCATGTGATCCTTCTTATTCTTCTTCTGATATGCTACCTAATTTTTTAGATCCTTATATCATTGATTATCTATTAGGAATTGATTCCAAACCTAGTCTACCTTATACCTCTCCTTCGGCCACTCATATCACTACTCCCATGTATCATACCACTTCTCATTATGTTTCCCTGACATCCCATTCTAGTTCATTAGTACATTCTTATTACCTTGATGATCCTATTGATAGTATCATTTCGGCTAGCATTGACCATACCACTTTGTCTCTTGTTCCTAAGGAGTTTCCTTCTTTCTACACTGTTGAAAGTGCTTCACCTCTTCCATCTTCTTCTTCTTCTATGATTTCTCCTACTGTCATGCATGAGTCTCCACCTTCTATTATTTCTTCTCATTCTACTCCTATTTTATCTACACTTCCTTCTTCTACTTCACCCACACCACATGTTACTTCTAGTAAAACTTCCCCTTCATCATCTCATGTGGCTCCTTTGACTCACGCTCCTCACGTATCTTTAGCTTTGGAGCCTACTATCTCACCTCTTGATATACCTATGATCACACATAATGGAAAGCTTCAACATCTTAATACATTGTTTCCATCTTCTTCTATTCCATCACAGGACATCATATCCCTCATGTATGTCGCAGAAAACTACAATCTCAAGTTCACTCTCTCACCTTAGAAAGTAGGGCTTACTACGTGTCTATAGATAACAATGCCTTGCATGGTAATCCCGTCCCCAAAAAAATCATAACTCATCCTTTCCTAAGGATTTCACCATGCCCACATTTACATGCTTTGACGGTGTTTCACCTGATTCTAGAGTGTTTCTTTGAATATTGATGAAATAAATAAGGGTAAAGGGTTAGGAGGAATACCTGTTAAAATGTTGGTTGTAGGTTGTTGTGCGCATATGACTTCTTGATCCACAGCTGATCGTGAGAGCTTCCTTTTGGCTAGGAGGAACTACCTAAAATAGAAAACAAGACCACCAAATAAAAGTTAAACAAGTATATGCAAGACTACCTAGTGTATCCTCGATCCGGGAAGTGTGATACTCCTTAGACAATTATCAATCCACTGTTTAAAACAACTCAATGTTGACAATAAAGAAATCCTACTGTAGTTAAAATGATTTAGGTATCTCATTCGTCTACAATAAGCAAATTTGTTCACAATAGGCTAAGTTATGACTGAATCTGAAGGTCAAGGTATTTGTCGAGTCTTGGTATTGGTTTGGATCTAGTTACGGGATGTTTTGGGTATTTGGTGGAGATTTATGGCTTTGTTCTTGGTCTAAGGGTAAAAACACGAGAGGCCGACGTCGATCTAGTATGACCGATGCGGTTTAGGTGAACCGGGCAGATTGTGGGGGTAACCGGCGTCGGTATGATCGGGGTACAAGAAACTTATCAAAAACTTGGTGGGGTGATAGATCTGAGGCTAAATGGAAATGCAAGGGTAATGGCAAGGTTTGTGTGGGTCTTAGGTATACTTAGGAGTGCTAAAAATTTGGTATGGGCGGTTCAATGGTGTGGGTGAAGGAATGGTCAAGTTTGCATGGAGGTAAATGGTGGGGGAATGGGAATGGGAGTAGAAACTAATAACAGAAGTAAAAGAGTCTACTAAAATGACAATGGACAAGTGTTGGTTAACAAAACACTTACTATTGTATGAGCTTGATGTCTAGTTGGCAATGGCGGGTGATCAAATGGAAGGAACTTGGTGTGGTGTTGGCACTTCCCCAAATTCTTCCATGAATGAAAATGGCTCTATGATTGCTTCTGGTGCTTTCTGTGGATGCTCTAATGCATGTACGAATGTTGATTCTGCTTGCATGCAGCTCTGGTTTCATCTCTTACTCTCAGAAGATGTGCCAACCTTGAAATAAGGTTGTTTTGGGGATTAAATGGTAACCAACGACGGTTCTAGGTTGACCGATAGTGGTTTAGGGTAACCGGTGTCGGTTAGGGCGGGATTTCCTAGGTTTACTAAACTAGGCAGATCCTCTTGATTTTCTGGGATCTCATTCATTTCCTCCGTGGATTAGAATGGAAGCTTCCTTTCTAACGTGTGGGAATGTGGTTAGAGGGAATGTAGGCTTTGATTTTTAGGGTTTAGGTAGGTCTTAGTTAGTTATGGCAACATACTAAGAATAGGTCTTAGGGTGAGGTGGCTAGATGAGGTGTATAGGTGAGGTGGATGTGTGGGCATTATCCAATTAGGATATTTAAATAATAGATATTATGAGATCATGAATTAATTTAATTAAATTAATATTAGAGTGGGGTGAAAGGGGCCATGGTTAGGTGAGTGTGTTCGAGTTGGTTATTTGTTGAGGGACCAAGGGGAGTGTGACCCAATTTTGGTGTCTACATTTTTCCCCTTTTGTTGTGTAACTTGTATTGGTAAGCGTTACAACAAAAATAAGATGTGGTTGCCCCATGTGTGGGTGAAGGTGATCCCCCTCAAACCAAGAATTGATGAGGCAGAAGGCAAAATTGGTGAGTGGTTTGATAAAAGGTGAATGTGATGAAGAGGAAGGTGGGTAACAGGGGGTAAAAAGGGAAAAAGGTCTACTTGGGTAATCCAGGTAATGGGTCAAGGTCAAAGGTAGTAACAGTCAAATGCACGCACATGTATAAACTACAACACGATACCAAGTTGAAGAGCATGCAAACTCTACATTGTCTAAGGTCGATAGGTTTATCCAAACAAGGTTGAGGTGATTCTAGTATCCAAGGTATAGGATATGGTCAAGAAACACGACACAAGTCAGGTGCAGGAATGTTTAGGTATGTTCCGGTACACCAAGGGTTGGGTCAGGATAAATGGTCACGGTAAGAGGCAAGGTAAGGTCAGTATGTCAATCAACACAAGTAATAGTGCCACAAGGTATAGCAAGCACATGAGGTCACAGTCACTAGCAATGTTTCAGGTCCCAGTAACTAGGTCACGACATAGGTGGGGCCAAGATATGGGAAAAATAACGAGTCCCCAAATGAGGATGAGGTGAGGTAGTAAATTATGAGGTTAGGAGGAGAAACTAAAGTGTCTAAGTCAAGTGTGAGTGAGATCAAAAGGATTCAGGTTATCAAACTAGGGGTAGGGGTGGGAAAAGGACTAAGCGGGATGATCGATGATGGTTTAAAGCAACCAACATTGGTCGTAATAGACCGACCATGGTACGCTAGGGCACAGGACCGATGTCGGTCAAGGTAAAATTTTCATCGGTCAAGTCGGGTAGGTTATAAAAAGAAAAAAAACCGTGATTTTCAAATCATTTTTCATTTACCGAATTGGAGAAAACGACAGTGAGAGGAAAAATGTTGAAAACATCCATGCAAAACGGAGAGCCGAGTTGGCGAGCGGTGTAGAGGGTGATTGGCGTCTATAAAGCGGGTCCATGAGAGCATATTAAGTGATTCCATTGGTTGGAGGTGAGAAGGTTAATTGGGTGATGGCCAAGGTAGGAGAGGGATCTAGTCGACCACCGGTCAAAGGCCCAACATTCCACCGTGACGATGACAATGTGATGAGGTAAGATTCAATCGATTCTTTGTTTTATGTGTTAGATTGAATTAGATGTCGGGTGGCGAAAATGAATTTTGAATTTTTGGGAGGGAAAATCAAGTTAAATAGGAATGAGGAGAGAGGTGATTGGGTGAAGGAGGGGTGGGGAAGGGTGGAGGGGGATTTGGGTAGGATTGGGTGGGTAGAAGGGAGAAAAAGGAAGTTTTAGGAAGAAGGGGGTTTGGGCATCACGAGATAGATTTTCTATCCTATAGAGAGTGCAAGGCACAACAGGCCTTAAGTGAGAGGACCAGATCCCGTACCCATAGCGTGGAGAGCATAAGGGGCCATCGAGCCCCAAGACAGATCAGGGTGAGGCTACTAGTTCACGGAGACCAGCTCTAGGTGATGTACCAACAGGGACCCAACCACAACCCATGACGGGTGGTGAGATGTTATCAAGCCACCAGACAGAAGCCGAGAGGGAGGAGGAGATGACTGAGATAGATATGGAGGATGTATGACAGGATGATGCCTAATGTATGTCTCTTCATTTTGATGTATTTATTCATTTTTGATATATACCGGCCTGCATGCCGAAGAAGGTGATCTATATATGAGAGTTTGTTGATTTTGTTAGATACACTAGCTGCGTATCGAAGATATTTGAGAGTTATGTATATGGATACACATGTTTGGATGTTTTTATTTATAGAGATGATGGTGATTTTGGCATGATGTATCTGTGTTGATAGAATTTGATTATTATGCATAGATGGATTCATGATAGGTGTGTTAGGCATGGTGGAGTCAGGTTATAGGCATGGTTGAGTCAGGTTGTGGTTTAGGCATGGTTGAGTCAAGTCCTAGGCATGGATTGAGTTAGGTTTTAGGCATGTATTGAGTTGGGTCATAGGCATGGATCGAGTCAGGTTTTTGGTTTAGGCATGGATGGAGTCAGGTTGTGGTTTAGGCATGGATTGAGTTGAAATGGGTTGAGTCTGTAATTCATTAATTTGTGTAATTAATGATGATATGGGTCGCATTTGAGATGTTTTATAGTAACATGCATGATAATGGTAAAGCAATGGTAGACATAATGAATGTATGAATGATGATGATAAAAATGTGAAGCAATATGTTGTTTTTTTGGTTTAATTTCCAATTATTGATATAAAAAGGAAACTAACTAGGGTAGAATGTGATTTAGGAAAATGAAAGGTGAATTGGTTAGGGTAGAGAGTGGCCGAGCTAACCTCTAAGGGCCCCATGCCCTCGGAGTGTTACCTACATAGTCCCGTGAAAAGGGACCTCAGGCCGATGTAGTTCTCCCATAAGCTAGGGAAGAATGCGAGGAGGTATAAGTATGGGTTGGTGGGTTATAGGCATGATTGAGTCTAGGTTTTTGAGATATGGGTGAATTGTGGGCACATGGGTATGGGTGATTTTGAGTTGATTATGGCGAAAAGGGAAAATTACCCAAAGATAATCGTCGAGGATCTAGTCCTGTATAAGGTAATCAATACATAATGAAGAAGGTTAAAAGATAAGAGGAGGCAAGAAAGCCACCTGATTGGTAAGGATCATAATGGGTGGGTCATACCTTAGATAGGCTGGATGAATGGAAGACCCTAAAGACATTGCATGATTGATTATTCTAAAGGTGAAGAATAGTCACATGATCACCAAATGTCACGGTTCTAGTAGGTCCCTTGAGGCGGTAGGAAATGAAAGTGCAAATGGTGAGAGGGTGAAAAGTGGTTAGTTTATATGGTATTTGGTAGCATGCATTTTGGCAAGAGATCCAAGATCACGATGGGAAAGTCCATGACGAAAAAGTTTTTTGTTTGACTTGTATTTGAGATAGACTAATCGATGCGGGAAGTCTATATGGGATGAGAAAATTAACTCCTTGAGGTCTTCGCGAAGCTGATCAATGCAGGAAGCTTTGGATTCACCATTTTTTTATTTTATAGCAAGCTTTACATAGTTTTCCTTCAAGGGAGCAGTCTATTTATAACAGCGATGTAGAGAGAAAGATGCCCTTTTGAGGGAGTCATTTTTATTGGAAGTTTGACTCAAGGAGTTGGATCCCATGTGAGGCCTTTAAAGTCATGGACAAGACTATGGTGAAGAATAGGATTCTTGTTCAGAAAATAGGGTGAAACGACCATGGGATCTCATCTAATAAGTAGACAAAAGGTATCCATGAGAATCATGCCATGTGTAGCACCATGGTACACATATTTAAGAGAAGATAAAAGAGCGATGGGTACGCACATGATTCTTGTTTAATCATTGGTGATGGCGTATTGAAAGGAAGGAAGTGAAAAGTGCTCAAGGGATGAGCATGAAAAGAGGCAGAAGGTGAGGTAGGACTAAACATCAACAGTAGAATGGTTGAAGATGCAAGGCATTAAGGGGCTCAAGTTTGGGTTTACCATCGAGTGAAGATAAATGATAAGCACTTGATCCATAAGTATGAGTCACGATGTATGGTCCAAGATAATTAGGAGAAAAATTTCCCGTTTAATTTTTTTCTACTTTAGTTACATGTTGATTTTATTTCAGGACAAGGTCACCGACTTGGAAGGTTCATTCATAGACACGTTTTTCATAGGCACATTTGATACGTTTTTGGTAAACTTGAAGATGGTCAAGAGCATTAAGAAGACGTTCGTCTAATAACTCGAGTTGTGTTAAATGATCTTGACGAAATTCATCATCATTGAGCATGTCATGGAGAGAAATGCAAAGTGAGGGAATCTGGACTTTGAGAGGCATAACGGCCTCATCGTGATGGTAGACCGAGAAAAAGGTGTGCGCAAAGTGGAAGTGAGGATACTAGTGCGGTACGCCAACAGGGTGAAAGGAATGTGCATATGCCAATCCTTCCTAGTATCGTTAACCACTTTTATGAGAATTTTGTTTAAGGTTTTATTAGTGGATTTGGCTTGGTTGTTGGTTTGTGGGTAATAAGGTGACAAGAAACTGAGCTAAATGTCGAAAGCGTCGTAAAGTTTTTGCAAGGTTTTATTTTTGAATTATTTTCTGTTATCAGTGATGAGGCGGTGTGGGACACCAAAGTGACAAATGATGTGATGATTGATGAACTCGCATATTTTCTCAGCTTTTGTGGAGATGAGAGGTATGGCTTCAACCCATTTTATGTAGTATTTAGTAGTGGTGATGATCCATTGATGTCGCTGGGAAGAATGGGGATTGATTTCTCCAACAAGATCCAAACCCCATTGAGAGAAGGGCCGAAGTTCACGGGTGACCTGTAAGGCATGACTGGGTGTATGATGAAGGTTGGCATGTTGTTGGTATTTTACACAATGCTTGACATATCGCAACAATCATGGTTGAGGTTCGGCCATGAATAGCCTAGGAAAAGAATATGCTTAGCAATAGCAAGACCACTGAAGTGACCTCTACATATGACATCATGAACTTCCTTAATGATATAAGGAATTTCATAACTCATAAGGCAATGTAAGAGAATACCATCGAATCCATGCTTATAGAGGAGGCCACCCATGATAACGTAACTAGAGACCCTTTTAAGGAAGGCACATTGTCCTCTACGAGTGAGGTCGGGAGGCAAGATGGAGAGGGAAAGATAGTCTGAGTATTGTTTATACCAAAGGTCATTCGGGCCGGGAGTAGCGGTTCCGATGGAGTAAACTTCACGAGGTAAATAAGAGGGGGATTGGAGTCTTTGTATGGTAACAAAGATTTTAGAGTCGGTAGGTGAAGCCGGTATTTGAGAAGCCAAGAAGGCCATGGTATCTGTAAATTTTTGGTTGAATGGGGGACAATTTGAAGGTCATAACGGTCAAAGGTGGTCAAAAGTATGTCCACATGATGTTTATACTTTTGAAGTATCTCATTACGACATTGGTATACACCATTGACTTAGTTTATGACCAATTGAGAATCACCAAAGATGTTGATTGACTTAACATCTAAGGCATAGGCAACTTGGAGACCCAATACGA
Organism: Taxus wallichiana var. yunnanensis; assembly: GCA_018340775.1. Lineage (NCBI taxonomy): Eukaryota > Viridiplantae > Streptophyta > Pinopsida > Cupressales > Taxaceae > Taxus > Taxus wallichiana. The sequence goes on from CM031235.1 coordinate 949,366,086, forward strand.
GCACTTTGTATTCGGCAATATTGTTTGTATAATCAAAATCAAGTTTGAAAGACAAAGGCATGGGTTCACCATCAAGTGGAATGAGGATAACACTAGCCCCACCTCCACGCTGACACTTGGAACCATCGAAGAAGAGTGTCATTTGGTAAGCGGGTTCATCTAGGGAAAGGGTAACAATTGACTCATCTGGGAAGTCAAAGTTAGAGGGTTGATCCCCAAAAATAGGTGTGTCGACCAATTGGTCAGCAATAGCTTTGGCCCTTGATGGACTTTTTATGGATGAATTCGAGGTTGAGGTTGGCCAAAAGAATAAGCTAGTGTGTAGCACGTTGATTTTGGTAAGGTTTGGCATACATGAAATGTAAGGGGTCGGTGTTGGTCACAACCTAGGTTTTGTGGTTGAGTAGGTAATGGTGGAGTTTTGAGGCAATGAAATCTAAGGCTAAGCAAGTTTTTCGGCATAGGTGTATCAGGTTTCATAGTCCAAAAGAGTATGGCTTATGTAATAAACCGTCTGCTCCTTGTGTTTTTCATCACGATGGGCGAACATGGCCCCTAAGGAGTGATCAATAGTTTAGATGTATAGGTAGAAGGGTTGATCGTCTTTAGGTGGAATGACAATGGGTGGTTGAAGAAGGTATTATTTAAAGGCCTCAAAAGCTTTGTGGCAGTCATCATCCCATTTAAAGGAGACATCCTTCTTGAGAAGATGATGAAATGGTTAACACCGATCAAACAATTACAAAATGAAACGGCGAATAGATAACTTACCTTGCAGGCTACGGAGTTGCCTAAGGTTAGTGGGTGGAGGAATTTCAAGAATGGCCTTGACTTTAGCAGGGTCAACCTCTATACCACATAAGGAGATGATAAATCCTAGGATTTTTCCCGAGAGAACCACAAAGACACACTTCTTGGGCTAAAGGTGAACGTAATACTTAATGAGATGGTCAAAGATGGTCTTTAGGATGGTAAGATGTTCGGAGCGGTGTTTAGATTTGGCAAGGATATCATCCACATAATCTTCCAATATACAATGCATGATGTCATGAAGATGTAAACCATAGCCTGTTAATATGTGGCACTAGCATTTTTAAGGCCAAAAGGAATGACTCGATAGTAGAAGGTCCCCCAAGAGGTGATAAACATGGTTTTGTGTTGATCCTCTGGGGAAAGCAAGATTTGGTTATAACTAGAGAAGCCATCCATGAGTGATAGCATCTCGTGACCAGCAGTAAGGTCAACCATTTCGTCAATACCAAGCAGAGGAAAGTCATCTTTTGGGTAAGCTAGGTTGAGGTCATGGAAATCTGTAAAATGAGAAGTCCCCCTATCACCTTAGTGATAAGGACAATGTTGGAAATCCATCGAGAATAATCAATGGGTAAGATGAAGGAAACCAAAAGGAGGCGTTGAATAACCGGAAGAGCAATGCAAGGGTGCATTTTCTCATCTTTTTTATGGGTTTGGCATCGAGAATGGTTACGATATTGTCAACAACTATGGTGGGGTTAATATTGGGCATGTCTATGTAAGACCAAGTGAAAGCGTGGTTATGGTGTTTGAGAAAAGAAGTGATGGATTCTGTTCGGCAAAGATCTAAAGATTGATCGATCTTTAGAATGTGCGAGTCATCCCGAGCATGGATGTTGATTTCGATAATTGATTTGTTCAACATGGTTTACATCTCGAGATGGTAATGACCAATGAATATATGAGTCTTCAAAGCACCAAGGTAGGTGGGTATAGATTCATCATCCTAACCTTGAACGACGTTAATCGAAGGTGTATCGTCATCGATCATTTTAGGGTACAAGAAGAGAAGAGAAGAAGGAGCCTCGCCCTCGCGTTGATAAGTCAGAGGCCCAAAGGAAATGGTTTTTATGAAGAAAAAAAATTTAGGAGGAATGGATTTTGGATCCATTGACTCTGTCGGTGAAGGTAGTGAAGAAGGTGGAGTGAGTGAAGAAGGTGGAGAAGGGCTGATGTCATCAATGAGTTCAATGTGGGCCTTCTTGGTAGGCAGTTCAGCAAATTCGATACCACCGTGGTCGTTATGTTTGTGGGTATTACATGGAATAACAAAGTATGGTGGTCTTTCTCGTAAAAGCCAAAACCAAAACCCTTCCATGCACATCTGTACAGGAAGGTGTGGGTGAAATGACGATTGGTGAGTGACTAGAGGTCGATAGAAAATGGGTGGGTTTGTGATTGTGGTTTAGGTGTATAAGTGGTAGTATTAAGTGCCCCATAGGTGAGATTGGTAAGAAGGTGGGAAGGACCATAAAGGAGGTGCTCTCCTATACGGTGATCATAATGAGGGTGTTGGTGAAGACTTTCGTACTCTTGTGGAGTAAGGAATGTGTTGACACTATATAGGCGATACTCCCCAGAGTGAGGCATTGAAAAATGCCTTCTAAGGGATTAGTGGTCGATATGTGGGTAGTTGGGATAGACGACATGTCGAAGATCAGATTGAAGGTGGAGCCAGCTGATTGGGAGGTTGATAGTTTGGCCATAAAGGTTATGGCAGTGTAGGAATGGAGGATGTAGGTACGATTGAGGTAGTAGTGGCACTAGTGAGTGGAGGTATAGGTGAAGCGGAATTGGTTGTGGAGGTAGACGCTTTAATGGGTATAAGCATGTCATTGGGTCGGTAAAGCATGTTGCAGGTTTTAAAGGGTGATGGGTCACCGGAATGGTATAGGTTTTCCTTCATGCTCAGAATTTGCACAACGATGCAAAGTGGAAGGAACACAACCCATGACATGAATCCAGGGTCTACCAAGCAACAAGTTATATTGAAATTCCCCCTCTAAGATGTAAAATAGCTCTAGAACAGTGTGGGGGCCCACGCGAACATGGAGGATGATGGTGCTAAGTGTAGAGGTGATAGCATCATTAAATGAATGCAACATGATGAGATGTTTATGCATGTAATTGTCAGGTATGCACATTTGGGTGAATGCATGGGAGGAGATGATATTAATGCTAGCACCCCCATCGATCATAACACATCATACACATATATCATCGATGTGGACAAAGATGAAAAGGGTTGGATCTGGGTCATCGGTTTGGTGTGGTGCAATCTCTTCATCTGAGAAGTTGAGTGCGGCTACTTGGTGAGTAGGTGGAGGTGTAGATGAAGGTGGTAATTTGGTGAGAGATGCTACATGATGGGGTGTAATAATGGAGGCCATGGGTGTAGGGTCATTGGGTAAGACCTCAATAGATTGAAGAACCTCCATGAGAGCTTGATGATGGGATTCTAAGGTTTGGCTGAGGTCATATAGGGAAATCTTGAGGGGGGATTGGTGTAGTTGTTTGAGCATCACGCGATGTGTAACCTCATTAGAAATAGGATATGTGGGGCCACGGATAGTGATTTTAGGTGTGGGTGCAAATGGTATGTTGGGTATAGGATTGGTTGGTGGGTCGGTTGCCTTTTCCTTTCTTTTATCCTTCTGAGCATGGGTAGCAACGTGGATCATGTTGATTTGAGGTGGAGAGGTAGGTGAAGTAGGTGAGCCATGAAAGGTATAACGACAAGAAGGGTAGAAGCCCAAAGGTCAGAAGGAACCTTGTGAAATGAGCTGGGCACACCAACATTTAGGTGGACGTTTGGTGAGTTCTCTGATGTGAACCATGTTAATTTTGAATCTTGGGGGTGGCTCTAGGAGTTGTGGGGTGAAGGTCTTGGTCATTGAGTAGGCAATGAGGGAAGAACTATGGGAATGGGTGTTGGTGAAATGGGGTCCTCATCGAGAAGGTCATCATCATCAAAGTTTTATTCGGAGGACACAATTGGATAAGAACAATTTTTTTAAAGCCTTACAATTCTCTACATTGTGCCTAACACACAATGGTAGGCACAAATTTTGGTGTCGTCAAACCCTTTTGGTTTGGGTTTGAGTGGGTCATAAGGCACGAGAGGTGGTAATGTGATGACAAGTTTTAAGGAGGTTGGTTAAGATTTTGGCATAGGATCCCGCTAGTGGATCACAATGGGAGGTAAAGGTGGGTTTGGGTGTAGGTGCGGCTGATTGTATAAGAAGGGTTTTTGCAAGAGGGGAGTGGGTCAAGCTACGGTTTTAGGTGCCGGTGTGGTCTTAGGTGTTGGTCATGTTTGCTTGGGTAGGGGTATGGTAGATGAACTAGCAAGAGAGTGTGTGGTTGGTTTGACTACCTTATTGGAGGGTAGCAGATTTTTGTCTTTAGGTTGCACCTTCTTGGGTAAAGGTGATACGGGTGCACGAGATCTAGAGGGAAAAGTGGATGGTGGAAGAGGGCAAGTTACCCACAAGGATAACCGAGGTGTTGTGAAGGTAGACGGTGCGGGCCGTGTAGGAGGTGTGAGGGAAAGAGATTGAAGTGTTATGGGTAGTGAAGAAGTTATTGATGATATTGAAGGTTTGGGTGGTAAAAATTTTGTAGGTGTGGGTGGAATTCGTGTCGAATGCTTAGGTATGTTAGAGGTTTGCGAGGGCAGAATGGGCTACTACATTTTTAGTTTACCGGTGGGTGGAGGTTTCTTAACCATGCTAGAAGGGCGAGGTCCTAAGATGGATGGAAGGGGTGAAGGTGTGATCGGTGAGGTTGGGGTATGAGATCTAGGGGATTGGTTATTCTGTTTGGGGGCTGAATTAGGTTTGGTGTTAGTTTTAGAGGATGTAGCTAAATCTAGTTTGATGGGTGGATGAGTGAGACTGGCCGTTGGGATGACCCCTAAGGTAGTAATAGGTTTAGGCAAGGAAGATGATGTAGGTGTGGGTTTGGATTTAGATGCATGTTGATTTATGGGTAGAGGTGTGAGTTGAGCCATGAGTGGTATCATGGAATAATTTGTGATAGTTGTGGTTGTGTTTGGTTTGATTGGATGAAATATTTTTGGATAGATAGTGGAAGTGTCAGCGAGTGACATTTGCATTTGTGTTAAGACAAGAAGTAGAAGATGCCACAAAGTAAGGCTCTATCCACATAATCTAGGAAATCAACTAAGCATGAGAATGGCACTGCAGTGGGTGAGGTTGATGAGGATCTAATGGCGATTCCCATAAAATGTGTCTTAGAAATGGGGAATTTGCTAGCTTCAACTTCTGTGGGTAAGAGAGCCAAAAGTAAGTCTGCAAGATCTTGGGTAACTGATGGAGAATGGTCACCTAGAGGCAAAGGCATTTCTACTGGATCTTTGATAGGTGGAGGAGATGATGGGTGCTCCTTTGTGGGTGGAGGAGATAAACAAGCATCTTCCGTGGGTCGGAGGGGTACCGCGGGTGACGGCTCTCTAGGTGGAGAAGCCAAAGGTGAAATGGTCTCGATGTTAACAAAAGGCTCTTTCACAGGTGAGGGAGGAGATGAAGGGTGTTCCTCTGTGGGTGGAGGAATAGGTGAAGTGGGTTCATGTGTAGGTGAAGGACTTCAAGCTAGGATTTCCTCTATATAAGGAATATGAGGTAATTGGGAAGCAATTGGTGTGTCACTAAAAATAGCATGGACCTTGTGGGTATGGCTATCATTAGTTGATGTCTCTCCAGTTTGATTAGAAGAAAGGGTGTGATTTGGAAATGGTTTCTTGAAGATGTGTATGTTTTAATTGGCAGGTGCGTTAGGATTATCCAAGATTAACTCACCTTTCTCAAGCATTTCTTGGACAATGTTTTTAAAAGTGATGCAATTGTTGTCACTATGACCCTTTACTCGATGATAGTTGCAGAATTCATGCTCTTTGTACCGCGCAGGTGTGGGGCGAGCACGATCAAAATCAGTATGTGGTTTTACGAGAGGAAGGGTGATGGCCCCGATCTTTAATGATATTTTCTAAGACAGAAGAATAAGGCTCCCCAATTGGGGTGTATTTCTGTTGTTCTCATCTGAATTGAAAGGTCTGGACAGGAGAAAGATTAGATGAGGGGTTAGCCTGATTTGAGGGATGAGCTGGGCTGGCCTTGAGTACCACTATGTTAGCGGTTCCCTTGGCTTTTGAATAATTGTTCTATGGTTTTGAAGAAGAAGAGGTATCATTTGACTTGAATGTCAAGTTCTTATTTCGTAGTTGAATTTTATTTTCTTCGATGGCCCAAATCTCTAGCTTTCATGCCATGGTGAATGCCTCATCGAAGGTTCAGAAAGTTTGCACTTGCAAGGTTGGTGAGATATGTCTAGCACAAGCCCACGTGAAGAGCTCTATGAGTTCGGTTTGTGGTAGTTGGAATGTGATTTGATTGATCAGGCTACACTAATGAGCAACAAAATATATGATAGATTCGTTGTCAGTCATGGTAACCTTCTTAACAACATTAATGGAGAAGTGATCCAAGAAGGCTTGGGCTACCTGATTAAATGAGAAGATAGAATGTCTAGGTAACCCACTATACTAGTCTAGTGTGGGCTTGGTCAAAGACATGGGAAAGGTCCTTAGAAGCAAAGCATCATCTTGGGTGATAAGATAACACCCATGTTTGAAAGACCACAAATGTTGTTGTGGGTCTTCTTTTTGTTGAAGCGGTTAAATTTAGGAATTTCCCAATGCATGGGATATGGATGGATAGGAATGGATGGGTGGATAGGCTCATTACAAATCTCATCGTAGGTGAGAGAGTTACGTGTGCTAGAAACCGATGCCTCCAATGTCTGCATCTTATCCATCATTAACTTGATTAGGTCATTGGTAGGTTGTGATGGATGTGTACCTCCTGTAGCATAAGAGGGTTGGTGTTGGACATATGATGGGGGTGGCATTCTAGTATATGGTGCTGCCATATAGGTAGATTGAGAAGGAGGGAGTGAGATAGGGGGTACGTACCTAGAATGACTGATAGAGGAAACAGGGGGTTTTGATAGTACGTATATGGAGGTGGAAGGGTTGTGGTGACCCTAGTAGCAATGGGGGCTAAGGACTATGGAATAGAAAGGACAATGTTTTGAAAAGGGGTAGGGTTCACCAACACCGGGGTGGTTGTGTAACTATGGGTATATGTGAGACAATAGGCATGGATGAGGTTATGTTCTGGGTGGTTGGCAAAGGTATAGTGGATGTGGTGGGTGTAATAGATGTGGCAGATGCGGCGGTCATAACAGGTATAGGGCCTAGTTACGAAATGACTAGAGGCAAGGTAGGTGAGGGTAGCGTAGAGCTAGAAGGGGCTGATGCAGAAGTAGGAATGAGTGTCGGGGGGATAGATATAGGCATGCCATATATCAACTGACCCAAGGCATCTCGAGTGGATGAGTGGGAGAGATAAAATTGTAAGGCAAGGGTTCTAGTCAAGGAGTCGTGTGAACTCCTCATCACTTGTAGCGATATAGATAGGTTGGATAGGCTCTATAGGTGATAGAATGGAAGGGGGTGAATGACTACATGGGATTGGTTGATGACTAGCATGAAATTTGAGGGTGTTTTATTGGTGACGAGTCAAGCACTATGTGAACAGTGTAATGATTAGGTAGGATTTGTTTTCTATAAATAACACAAAAATACATCAAAGATAGGATAAACATACGGTGGTAGGTAGATTAGGTACAAAATGTCAGCTATAAATTTGAATAGGATAATCGATGTCGGTTAGGGTAAATCGACGCTACCATAGGTAACCGTGGTTGGTCACTATGGAAAATGGACAATTTGGCAAAACAAGGAAAAGGGGGACAATCTACTAAGTAGATAAAATGTTGATGGAATTTACCAGAAAGTGAATATGATGAGAGTGACAGAGATTATGAATAGCAAAGAAGGTGAATCAGGTGTCCTTTTGGGAAGGTTAACCAAAAGAACGATGGTGATGCCGCTTAGGTAAAATCGATGATGGTCAAGGGGTAACCAACAACGGTCGTTAGAACGACACCTTGGTTATTATGAAATTTAAATAGAGATGAAGAAAAGGTGGTTGTGAGCTAAAATCTAATATGGAATCAAACCTAGAATTCTAAGAATGATGAAAAATGGGGTCCAGGCACACTCAGATGAAGCTGGAATACACCAACTGTGATGAGGAGCGTGCAGGGGAAATAAGAAAATGAAGAACGGGTCCTCTCACCTCAAAACGCAAGCCAAACAAAAACACTAAGAAAAATTCAATCCTAAGAGTGATTTTTCTATTATGTTTGTTCATCTTATGCTATTAAGGACTGACTCATGAACTTTAGAATAGAATTTTTGGTGAGGATGGCTTCCTACAAAGAAGGAGATCTACAAGGAGAGGTTTTAGGTATGTTATGGCGGGGCGGGTTGTCTTCTGAAGTATGACTCAACAGTGTGTAGCGAGTTGGGGAGTACCTACCAATCCTCCGACCTTCACCCACACCACATGTTACTTCTAGTAAAATTTCCCCTTCATCATCTCATGTGGCTCCTTTGACTCACACTCCTCATGTATCTTTAGCTTTGGAGCCTACTATCTCACCTCTTGATATACCTATGATCACACACAATGGAAAGCTCCAACCTCTTAATACATTGTTGCCATCTTCTTCTATTCCATCACAGACATCCTATCCCTCATGCATGCCATAGGAAAACTTCAGTCTCAAGTTCACTCTCTCACCTTAGAAAGTAGGGCTTACTATGCATCTATAGATAATAATTCCTTACATGGTAATCTCGTCCCAAAAAATTCATAACTCAGCCTTTCTTAAGGATTTCACCATGCCCACATTTACATGCTTCGACAGTTGTTTCACCCTATTCTAGAGTGTTTCTTTGAATATTAATGAAATAGATAAGGGTAAAGGGTTAGAAGGAATACCAGTTAAAATGTTGGTTGTAGGTTGTTGCGCACGTATGACTTCTTGATCCACACTGATCGTGAGAGCTTCCTTTTGGCTAGGAGGAACTACTACGAAATAGAAAATAAGACCACCAAATAAAAGTTAAACAATATATGCGTGGACTCGCCTAGCGTATGCTAGAACCAAGAAGTGTAATACTTCTTAGATGGTTTTCACTCCATTGTTTAAAACAACTCAATGTTAATAATAAAGAAATCCTTATCTTAGTTAAAATGATTTAGGTATCTCATTCATCTACAATAAGTGAATTCATTCACAACAGGCTAAGCTATGGCTATGATCCTGAATCAAGGTCAAGGTCTTTGTCAGAGTACTGGTACTAGTCTGGTCTACTTCGGGCTATTTTGGGTAATTAGTGGAGATTTTAGGCTTTGTTCTTGGTCTAAGGGTAAAAATACGAGAGACCGACATCGGTGCTCTTAGTATGACCGATGTCAGTTTAGGTGAACCGGCGATGGTTGTGGGTAACCGGCATCGGTATGGTTGGGGTATAGGAAACTTATCAAAAACTTGGTGGGGTGACATTATCGAGGCTAAATGGAAATGGAAAGGGAAATGGAAAGGTCCATGTGGGTCTTAGGTATACTCAGGGATCTCTAGAAATTGGGTATGGGTAGTTCAATGGTGTGGGTGAAGGAATGGTCAAGTTTTCATGGAGGTAAATGGTGGGGAATGGGAATGGGAGTAGAAACTAATAATGAAGTAAAAGAGTCTACTAAAATGATAATGGACAAGTTTTGGTTAACAAAACACTTACTATTGTACAAGCTTGATGTCTGGTTGGCAATGGTAGGTGATCAAATGGAAGGAACTTGGTGTGGTGTTGGCACTTCCCGGATGCTTCCGTGAATGCAAATGGCTTTGTGATTGCTTCTAGTGATGGCTATGGATGCTCTGATGCATGTACAAATGTTGATTCTGCTTGCATGCAGCTATGGTTTCATCTCTTGCTCTCAGAAGATGTGCCAACCTTGAAATAAGGTTGTTTTGGGGATTAAATGGTAATTGATGATGGTTCCGGTTGACCGGTGGCGGTTTAGGGTAACCGGCATTGGTTAGGGTGGGATTTCCTAGGTTTACTAAACTAGGAAAATCCTCTTGATTTTCTTGGATCTCGTTCGTTTTCCTCTGCAGATTATAATGGAAGCTTCCTTTTTAACATGCGGGGATGTGGTTAAAGGAATATAGGCTTTGATTTCTAGGGTTTAGGTAGGTCTTAGTTAGCTATGGCAGCATACTAAGAATATATCTTAAGGTGAGGTAATCCCCTCCCCTCCTTTTTTTATTTTCAGCTAGATGAGGTGTATAGGTGAGGTGGATGTCTAGACATTATCCAATTAGGATATTTAAATAATAGATATTATGAGATCATGAATTAATTTAATTAAATTAATATTAGAGTGGGGTGAAAGGGGCCATGGTTAGGTGAGTGTGTTCGAGTTGTTTATTTTTCAAGGGACCAAGGGGAGTGTGACCCAATTTTGGTTTCTACATACGGTATCGACAACCCTCATGCTCATATTGCACATTATCACACTCTTATGGCCTCTTATTCCAATGATTGACTATTACTTAAGGCCTTTCAGTTTAGTCTAGTTGATGATGCACTTCAATGGTATACCCATCTCCCTTTTGGTTCTATTAGCACTTTCTATGACATGGAGGATGCCTTCCTTTGTAGGTTTATTATCAATACTGGTCCTAGGGTCACATATGATCACATTCCCACTCTCCATCAGGGCTCTTCCGAACCTATTCAGGATTACATCTTACACTTTAATGCATGCATACATCAACTTATCTTTCATCCTAGTGACTTGGAAAAGTAGTTCCTCTTCTATCGTGGTCTTATTCCTCCTCTAAAGCAATGCTTACAGTATGATACTTGTGAGTCCTTTATCCTTTTGTGTTACAAGGTTATTGATCTAGAACAAGACCTTCTTGCTTCTTCTCTAGTAGAGCCTTCCCACGTTTCTCGATTACTAGGCCCTCTGCTCTTCCATCTACACCTCCAAGTTCTACATCCTCAGTAACCTCCACCATTGTCTAAAACTCAAACAAACCATGCTACTCCTACTCCACCTCCTAGAAAAAATCCAAAGCTACCCCTATCTCAACCCAAAGTGCAATGGCACAACAACAACCTCAGTCTCCTCCTCCATCTCCTACACATGTCTCTCCACCTCTACGACCACTTACCACTACTACTACTTCACCCCAAGATCAGTAAACCTCTTTTTTTCACCTAATGCTCAACCTCATGATGTCTTGCATATATTACTTACTGAGCAATTAATTTAGCTTCCTTCCAATCACCACCACCCTCCACACCATTTACAACAACAACATGATCAATATTACTATAATTACCACCATATTAGTGGCCATCGTGACAATGATTTCACCGCTTTACGCAAGAGGTTACAACATTTACTTTGGACAATGTGGTGTCATATCTTTGCCTCTCGTGAGAGATCCTTATCTCCTTCACCACGACAACATAGGCATACACCCCTAAGTCTCCTACACCATTTACTCAGTTTGTTTTTCAATCACCACCATTGCATGCTCACTATCCACCACCTCCATTTCTTCCACCTCCATATTCATTACATTTACCTCACTTGCACTATCCATTACATGCATCCCATGGGTTTCCACTAATCTCTACATATCCCATGGTCACTCCATATGACATGCACTTTGGTCCATACACTCATGCTCCATCTATTTCATATGCATCCACCTCCACTCATCATCCTGGTTATTGGTAGGTGATCATTATCACCTTACCCCGATGACACACTTATGTTCTTACGGTTCTTACACGACTGTTGAGGGATTAGTTTTAAGAACCTTTCACCACACACTCCATCATTCATCTAGCACACCTCAATCATTTCCCGATGACGCACTCTTGCTTACATGACTCATACTTGACTGTTGAGGGGTCTTATTACATGAGCTTATTCATCCTTATAATGGGGCATTCTTAATCCCCATCCCCTCTCCTATTTTCATCACTTTATCATATTACCATTATATTACATTCTCACATATTCCTTACATTACATTTATCTATTTTCCCATCACATTGCCTATACGCTACATAATTTATTCATCTCATCAATCACATTACATTAGTTATCTACATCATCATATTTTATCTACCATTACTAACATCATCATACAAATTTATATTCATCACATACACCACAATACACATGCTAGAACAATAACCATACAACCATATGATATCCATTACATCACAACAATAAAACATCTCAAAATTCAATCGCATACATATCCAAAAATAGGTGTTCATACAAATAGCATTCATACAATTGCCATCATAAAAACATGTTTCATAACCGAGGGAAAGGCCCCCTACATCATAGAAAATCATCCCTATCAAATCTCATCATCACTATCACTCTCGTATCACGAGAGCCCTAGAACTCGACGCCTCGCCACTTATGTGATGCCACATTTCGTGGCCCGAAAACTTCTCCACATGTTTGTGTAACATGGAAATATCCATGTTCTACTCGAGAACTTGACACTACAAATCTACATATCGGGTGAACATGTCCTGAGCTAAGGGACCACCACCTACCACCTCTTGGGCACAACGAGTCTCCTCCCATGCCTCGTATCTCCCGCTAAGAAACACTATACATGTCGTTGATGTTATGGCTCTGCCCAAACAAAGGGGCATGCTCATCTGTGATATCATCCATGCTCTCTAGTATCCCTCCACATAATACATTGCTAGGCACATTCCACATCAATGTGTGGATAGAAGTGTCTACTATCAATGACCAATAGGCATCTCTTGCACACACAACATACAACCTCATGTTAGTCAACCACATACAAAACACAACATAAACAATTCATTAACCACATTAGCATACATAAATACTTACGATCTACCATCGATGTCGCTACAGGTCAAGGATGCCTCCCTCACTTGCTCCTCCCTCTGGTAACTCCATAACACCTATAAATACTGGGTATAGCAATGCCCATTGATGCATTTTCCACCATGCCCGATAATACTCAATGCTCCCTACATCATCACCATCCACATCCGCTTATCATCGGTCTACCACATCTAACCCCGGTGGTACCAACTAATTTGATGTCACCCCGGCCTAACACCTACCCTCCTAGGGGATCTCATAGCCCATAGCCATATATGGCTCTCGGGCACATCTTGTAACATCCCAAACTTCTGCGATATTCTCTCTAATTGAAATAGCTCTACCACACCTAGAAAGCGGTCCTCTAACCACATGGTTCTCTGAATACATCACAGCTTTGTCAGCATCCTCAGGTCATCCCTTATACTCATTATATGACCTCCGTGTCACTAAATCAGGCCCCATCCTATCTATCAATGCTCTGAAGCCGTCTGCCATTTCCATATTCCCGCCATGAATATCCACCCAACGCCGCACAAATATCTCAAGCCACATCTACTCTCCTCGTGGCCCTCTAATTGGCCTCATAACAACTATATGATCATAATCCCATGCGTGTAATAGTGTGGTGGCACCTATACCCCCACCATGTTCATCATGTGTAAATTAATACAGGTCTCTATACATATGGGCCAATAGACACCGAGCCCATGCATATCTCAACTCATCCTCCTCTATCCACTGACATATGTCATGCATATTATATAAGATGTCGACTCCTCCTCCCTCCACTTGCTATACATGATGTTATCACCACCGCTATTAACTTCTACAAGCGCAGAACCCTCTACCGTAATATCACATCAGACTAATATGGGCCTCCATAGGAACCTCGGGTCCTAGCAAAGCACATCTACCACTCCATATCCACTACCGCCATCACCTATACTCTCTTCCTAACCACTGGTAATCGCAATATGTGATACACATCCTCTAGTGTCACTGTCATCTCTCCAGTGGGCAACCAAAATGTACATGTGTCTACACACCATCTCTCACACAATGCAGTCAACATAGGCATATTATGGGGCACATCCCTCATCTGTGATATATTTCGTAGATTGGCACGATCCAACACATCCCACTCATCATCTAAAAAACCCAATCCTAGTAGTGTACTTAGATTCCGACCACCGTGAAACTCCCTCGAGTGGATATCCCTCTACACAACACAAAACAACAACAAACGCAACAATTAGAACACTTTCCATGATAAAAATAACTACCCCACATGTTAGAAACACATTCCATAATAAGTACCCACAAAGCCAAAATTTTCTCGGACCAGGGCACCACAAAGTAGGACACTAACACTGGATCTCGGGTGCTCTAGTCCTAAGGGTCACTAGCACCCTCACCGCTCTTGTCTAGGTCCCAAACGCCGAGAAAACTAAAAATCTCAAAAACACAAAAATTCAACTCAACAGCCTATTCCACCCTACATTTTAACAAAAATAACATACTTACCAACTTTGTAGTAGTACTTGATGCTACCGCATGCTCTGCTACTCTCTCAAACCATATCGGTCGACGTAGTGGTCTCACTTGAGGCATCCTCACTCGCTTCACATACACTCTTACACTCACACTAAAAACAAATGAAGTGATAAGTTACCTTTTCACTTTCCTATTTATAATCCCATTACAAATTTCATCCTTACTAGGGCTTACATTTTTGCTTATCATCACAACTAATACACGCGACACCGTTTCGGTCATATCTTGAGTGTTTTTACTCTAATTTACACCTCGTTTATGGCATTCTTTTCAGAATTCCACCTACCACTATACTACACATGTTTCACACATGTTATACACCTTCCTGATATTTTTATTCCTTCTAACCATGTTTTAACCTATTGTCATTACTTTTGACTTAGAGTTCGTTTCATTCACCACTCCTCTTTCACCGAAAGGGGGGGCATATCATTGGGGGTCCCCCTATAATCCCCCTTATGTCACCATGCATCCCAAAATCATGAATTCAACACCTCAAAACTTATACCATGACACTTCACCATCAATCTCCCTAATGACCTAATATGGGGGCAACAATCGTTTAACGTTTTCTAAAACACCTTCACATATCATAACTTATCAATTCCCCCTAATGACCTAACTTGGGGGTGACACGTGACTAAAAACCACCTTATGCAACATCTTACCAATTCCTAGCAACCGTCTCCTAATGACCTAACCTGAGGGCAATTAATGAAAAACCTTGCCACGAGTAACCAACCAAAATCAACCAATCAAAATAAACATTTTCAAATCAGACCATTCAAATTCACGAGTAGTCTCCCAGATGACCTAACTTGGGAGTCACATTCACCATTCCATTCCTAGATGACATAACTTGGGATTTTATTCTATATTCCACGTTCATTCGCATTAAGATGATGTAATATGGAAGCCATCTCATATTCTATCGTGTTCGCTCTGCATGACATAAATTCAAGCCATCTAATTCTCTATCACATTTGTTTCCTCATGACCTAACTTGGAAGCTTTTACATCACAGTGACACCCGTGAAGTGGGGGCAACAGTTTCTTTCCCCTTATCACTCCTATATGGGTTAACTGTTTAAACCGAATTCATCTTTATCCAAAATCACCACCTTTTTATCGAGTCCGTCTGCATAGGGGCTAGATCTTGGGGAGGTAGTTAAAGTTTTGAGAATAACACACTTTTCTCCCTACACTCTTCCTCCATCGTTAGGACACCCATATCTTCCCATCATTCCATTCATATACAAGCATTCATGTTGGGAACTAATCACTCCCTACCCACCTATTTGATATTTAACCACATATAAAATCATTGCATCGTCATTTTCATTTTCCACACTTCATCGTGACATTTACACTTTTACATTGCATGGATCAACTCACTGATCCGTGGTTCGGCACGCTTTTACTACACATCTTTCATTCTTCTACAGCTTGGGCTTCTCTAGCTTTTCCTCAAGTATGCATCTCTAACTACTTTATGTTACCAAGATTTCCACTCACCAACATAAAGTGGGGGAAAATGTAGTCATGAAATCACACATTTACTATTACATTTATACCATTGGGTATGTTAATTTACATATGGATCTTGCATGATAAAAGTATTCACTAATGACCTATTTCTAGCATTTTTGGTCAATAAATCGGTCCATCTTGGTTATTTTTCTCGTTCAGTCATTAGTTGTCTCTACAATTTTGGCCATCTCTTATAGTGTCTCATATGTCGTAATCAGCTCAGTTGTCATCTTTTAGTCTACATTCGAGCACCTAGGGTTGCACTGGGTTGCAAGGGCACCCCGGGGTGCCCCAGTCCATGATTTTAGGCACCCGTGTCATCGTAATTTGTTGTCTTAATTTCTTTATTTGAGGTCGGTCCTAACGGTCACCCCGTGTATTCCCCTAGGTCATAGTCGGCAGTTTCGGTCACTAGTGTTGAAATTTGAGCAAGAGATCCCTATATAAACAAAGCATACTCACTACATTATGGGCGGACATCACACACATCAAGGGTAGCTATCTACTCAGGCAAGGGACTGCATTTGGGATTTTTCTACATATGCATCACACAAACAAAAGGGGAAAGGGTTGCATTATTTCCATTCTATCCATTATTTTCCATTTTACATCTAGATATTGTCCCTTATTACCGCATCATTGGCACTAAGGCATCCTAGGCACAAGATTACACACACAAGCACCAAAACTACATCGTGGTCTATAATATAGTGCATTGCTCAATAATAAGTCCGCTAGTTTGGCGGCTAAGGACAGTCTGACCCCACTAACCTTTTATTTTGTAGTTCATTATTCAATTTATCCAAGGAATCCAACGCGATAGACAGGTAGGGTTTCAGCCCTCTTTGCGACACTTCCGAACACAGATCTTGAGTATTTGCAAAGTTCCTAGGGCCTAGAATCTAGACCGAGGTGCCCCGTACACTCCTGTGTGCCTCAAGGTGCAGACACGTAGTCGCCTCTGCCCCTCCCTGAGTCATTTGGTCATAGCCTAACCAATCTACATACCACCGCTACATTCCAACGTGCAGTAAGGTAAGTTATTTACATGTTAGTAACATATCCCTCTCATTTCTATTATTTTAATCAATTCAAATACAAAAGAAAAATATTTAGTTCTAACACTCTAATTATAGCACTTAGTTTCTATTTAGATTAGCACATAAAATAGCTAAAAATCCTATTTTCTAGTTAATCACATTCCAAGGATCGTAGTGTGCACTTAGAAGTAGTGAGAAAATTTGATTTTCTTCCCATTTAAAATCTCCTTTGAGCCTCTCACTTTGTTGTTCTAAAAAATTTCTTTAGAAAACGGAGGTTGCATCATTGGTATGAATGCCTTCATCATCCTTGAGTGAATTTCATAGCATGGATTCATGCTTAAAATCAGCAGGGGCTTTAGAAACTATGAAAGTAAGTTGATTCTAAATTCATTCACAAGGCTCTTGCACATTCTCACTTTGTTGTTCTGAACAATTACTTTCTATACAAACCAACTCAACATCGGCCTTAGTATCATTTTCAATGATGGAGGTGTTATCTTCATGACTGAAAGTATCCATAGGAGATTCAAGCATTTTCTTTTCTTTCCATTCACCATGAATACAACCTTCTTCATAGAATGAAAAAGAGGGAGACTCATTTTCACATTCATTCTCATCCACCAAGGCTTCAAAGAGAACATTGAGCTCATCTTCTTTTTTATCTCATTTTTGAGTACTTGTGCATCAAAATAGGGATCATGAATAAAATCATACTTATCTTACATAGCCATGGCATGGGTCAAGATCTTGAGACTCAGTTGAGGGTCTTCAATCTCTTCCACAATCTTCAATATTTTTTTACATAGAATCCTCCTTCAAAGCTTCCATGTACTTACTTTCACCTTCATTTAAAGAGTCTTCAAATTGATCCTCAAGGAGATGGTTGGAAATATGATCTACACATGGCCAGAATTCATTTGAAAAATTATCCTCCTTATGATACATACTTCTTTCCATCCATGAGTTACCTTCTTACAAGCTTGAGAATTGATGGTCTTCATCATTTTTGGACAAAAAAACGAGATCCATGGTATGTGGGAATGGTGAAAATTTGATCTCAAGGTCCATTAGATCATCCTCATGATAGGGGAAGAATACAACATTGGGGTTGCAAACATGAGAAAAATATTCTTCTCCATCTTGATCATTCCTTATAGAGTCTTCTTGTTCACAAGGAAAAGGAAGGACTCCATACTTACTATGGTGATCAACATTAAACCCTTTTAGTGAAGATAAGGACATCAAATCCTCAGATAGGTCTTGTTCAATTTTCTCATCCATGATTGTATCAAGAAAGAAGTTGGATTCTTCGATATTATCCATCTCATCACTGGTCATTGGTGAATCAAAAGGAGAGACCAAATCAGAAAAAAAAATCATCAATGATTACCTCAAAGTCATCTTCTTTAATAACTTGATTCCAGGATGAAGAATTGATTTCTTTAATATCTTCATGGTTGGTGGAATCCTTGTAAGTATTGGTTCATCTATCATAGAACAATAATCTTCATCTCTTGTACATGTTGTTTCTCCAAAGGCTATGCCTCAAGCCAAAATGAATTTATGAATGGAGGCTCAACTATCATGCTTTCTTCATCATCCTCCAAGGTGCTAATTTGAATCTCATTAGAAGGTTCAAGGACAGAGCATTCATGAGAAGTGCACAAGAATATTTCAGGAATAAACACCTCATAATACGAGACAATCATCAAGATCTTCTTTTGAAAGATGAGTTTCTTCTTTTTCACCATTATGAAGTGCTTCAAGATGCTCATATCTTTCTTGCATAACCTCAGCATAATTTAAAATTTCAAGGTTGATTTGGGGATCAAAATTTCCTTCTGCAATGCTCAAAATTCTTTGCACAAACTCTCTTTTCAAGGTTGTCATTTCCTCATCTTCATATGCAAGAAAATCATCTAGAGGAAGGGAGACAAAAGACAATGCTTTGAGTTTCTTATTCAACTGCGTGAAGTTAAAAACATTACCTTCAAGAGATTCTTCATCTTCATTCTTTTCATATAGCATCTTGTATCTCTTTTGCATATTCCTCATTAAGCTCTTGGATTCGTGATCATCAATAGGTGCAAGTCCCATTTTATTTCCTTTAGCAACAGTCCACTTGAATTGAAGCCACTAGGATTTGATGATAGGATCTTCATAGACAACAATTTTATCCATTCTAGACATTATTTCCATGAATACAAAAATGCCACTAATCTTCTTTCCCTTGGCTGATTGCAGATTTTTGTTTGAAGCAAGATACCTCTTCATTGTTCATAATTCCTTACCTTGTAGGAGCTAGTCCGTAATGATGGTTAATTAGAAATTTGTAGATCTTGATGGTCTTCTACTTATTCATGGTTTTTTTCACTCATTGGTGTTAGACACCAATCTTGAAACTTCATCATTGTGATACGGGAAATAAATGTGACATGGATTCATTCCTTGATGGAGTCACCTTCAAAATCTGATTTTGCTTTGAAACCTATTTTTTTTGTTTTTGAAATATATATTTTTATATTTTCCAGATATCTTTATGGGTGCACAAGGGGAGATCTCTCCCAAAGAGAGTCACCAAAAACTATTAGTGAAATGATTTGTCATGTTACAAATTATGAGTTTCCACTCACGGTCACAGGGCTAAGCCCTTCCTTATGTATGGGGAGGCTCTCATTATTGAATGTAAATTATCCTAAATTTATGGGTGGAATTTCGACTAGGGATCACATAGGAACACTTCACTTAGCATGTGGAAAAGTGATTGTACAGAGTACAAGGAGGAATTTATAGTGGTGAGGGATAAAGGAGAGTTAGGGAAATTAGGAAAGAGAGGGTTACTATTCGAGTAGGCATTAGTAGAGTTCACACAATAACCAAAGTAGGTCCAAAATTAATTAGAAGAAAACAATAATGTAATAAATTAACAAGGCTAAAAAACTAGAAAAACACAGCTTCTTTAGATTCATCAATCAAGGACACAAAGTTTCTTCTTGGTTATTCAAGATCACTATTTTTGCAAAGTTATAGAATAAAGGAAAGAATAAGGAAATGAAATGGAATAAATGCAACTCTTATTTCTTATGTAGTGGTGATATAAAGCTCAAAACCTACAACAATCCAAAATTGCTACTAAAAACTAACTTTCAAGCTCCTTTGGAATGGAGAAGTCATTCCAATTTATAACATTGCAAATTGTCTTCTCATCTACCCCCACATGACGTTTCAAGTTCTTATTCCACTGGTGACTTTTAATTCTTAGGAAGTAAGTAAATAAGTCCCCTTTTTTATAAATCAAAAGGGAATTTTACAATGTAACATTAAAGATTCACCTAAGTGAAAAAACAAAATTTCATGATTACATACAATAAATAATTAGAAAGGGGGAGAGAAGGAAGAGGGAGAAAGAAGGAGAAGAAGAAGAGAGTTGATAAATTGTTTGATGAAGAAGCCTCCTTTAATGAAGAATTAACTCCAACTCGGATTCCACCAAGATCTCCAATGATGAAATTTAGCACAATTGTTCCCAAAGATGAGACTGGAATTGGTGCGTCGACACACTCTACAGAACACAACATCGACTTTGAAGAAGCTATTGATAATGGATTGTTTCAGCTTTAAATAGGTATCTCCTTGACCTTACTTTTATTGTTTGTCACCTTACATTTTAACTATGGTTATTTATTCAATTTCATATTAACTCTACAGATGTAAATATTAACTGAGGAGGCTTTTTATCATATTTTGTTTCAGCTCTTGTTATCATTAAAGATGTTACAGGTATATATATTTACATTTATTTAAATACAATTATTTATAAAAAATATGTTTTATATAATTACTATTTTGGATTTTTCGAATACCAAATTCTGTTTTAAAAATATGTTTGTTACATGCATTTGTCGAATACTAATTTGCAAGGCCTTCAAAGTTCAGATCTGCATATTCTTCCACTATTATACTCTTCCGACTTCTACTATCCAGACATGTACAAGTTATCATTTACATTTTCTTTAATCTTTATGTTTCTTCCTTAATCCACTCAATCATTATTTCATCTTTTTTTCTTGAAAACGTGGGTTGACATCCATTCGAGGAAGCTCTCACTTCTTGAGACTGACAATGTCAGGCAACTCACCCATTTATATACTAATCCATTTCTCATGTTGATTTTTCTTGAATCAAAGATCTTCTAGCATGCTACGAAGGATGATTTCTCATTTTCCTTCCATATGCTTTGTCACAACCATCTAAAAGACAAGAGGTAACTTAAACCCTATCATATGACATTGCTTGAGTTTTTACAATTATCTTTAATTTATTTTTGTATTTGCAAAATGCTTTGATAAAGTGTTTAAACTTTGTGGGATAAAATCATACATTCGAATTTTACAAGTAGAGAGGAATATTTTTCCATATTAAGATGTTTTTGTCATAACACATTCCAAATTTTCTTAAAACAATTATCCATTATACAATTCATCATCCTCGATCATGCTTGAAGCTAAATCTACATCCACATACAATTCATCATCATCCATATCTATTTTAATGTCATCATCCACATCTAATGTCATCATATCATTGATTCATTACAAGTAGAGAGAAGAATATTTTGAGAAGGTTTAAATGCGAAGAAACCTGATACAAACTCGAGTTCTAATTTTACAAGTAGAGAGAAGAAGATTTTACTGTATTAAGATGTCTCTGTCCTAAGACATTCCAAATTTTCTTAAAACAATTATCCATTATCATCATCCATGATCGTTCTTGAAGCTAAATCTATGTCCACACAATTCATCATAATCCATATCTATTTTAATGTCATCATCCACATCTAATGTCATCATATCATTGATTCATTACAAGTAGAGAGAAGAAGGTTTTGAGAAGGTTTAAATGTGTAGAAACCTGAATCCTGATACAAAGTTCATTACAAGTAGAGAGAAGAATATTTTGAGAAGGTTTAAATGTGCAGAAACCTGATACAAAGTTTAAATTTTACAAGTAGAGAGAAGATGTCTCTGTCCTACTCCTAGACTCCTGACACACTCCAATTATTCTTAAAACAATTATTTATCCATTATCATCATCCATGATCGTGCTTGAAGCTAAATCTAAGTCCACACAATTCATCATCATCCATATCTATTTTAATATCATCATCCACATCCAATGTCATCATATCATTGATTCGTTAAAAGTAGAGAGAAGAATATTTTGATAAGTTTTAAATGTGCAGAAACCTGATACAGAGTTTGAATTTTACAAGTATAGAGAAGATGTCTTTCCTAACACATTCCAATTTTTCTTAAAACAATTATCCATTAATATCATTCATTATGGAAGATATTGAGAAGGTTTAAATGTCTCTGTCGTGCTTGAAGCTAAATCTATGGCCACATACAATTCATCATAATCCATATCTATGATTCTATTCTAATGTCATCATCCACATCTAATGCAATCATCATTACAAGTAGAGAGAATATTCTGAGACATAAAATTCATCATAATCCATATATATGATTCTATTCTAATGTCATCATCCACATCAAATGCAATCACCATTACAAGTAGAGAGAATATTCTAAGACATATAATTCATCATAATCGTTTTCTATGATTCTAATCTAATGTCATCATCCACATCTAATGCAATCATCATTACAAGTAGAGAGAAGATTCTGAGAAGGTTTAAATTTGAAGAAACCTGATACAGAGTTTGAATTTTAGAAGTAGAGAGAAGAAGATTTAACTCTATTAGTATTAAGATGTCTCTGTCATACCACATTCCAAATTTTCTTAAAACAAATAATTAACCATTATCATAACGCCATCACATTCAAATGAAACATAAACACCATATACAATCTAGAAATTCTATATATAATATATAACAAGATATAAAATTACAGATTATAAAGTATTTCAAATTTTCAAACGCCATCACATTCAAGTTTCAAATTTCAAATCCAGATAATAAAGTATTTCAAATTTTCAAACACCATGACCATCACACTCAAGTTTCAAATTTTCAAATCCAGATTATAAAGTATTTCAAATTTTTAAATTTAAAGTTTCAATATTTCAACCCTCAATCATAAAAAATTTCAACCCTCAATTTTGTGTACCCCTTTCCCTAATGGATTCTAGTCCTGTACTCCTTTCCTCAATGGCTTCCCCTCCTGTACCCCTTACCCCAATGGCTTGAATAATCCCAAAACTAATCGATCTTCCACAACACTCTCTAGATTCTTTACGATTCTCTGTTCTTCCTTTGTCACATCTCCATGGGATAGCAAATGGGATCTGCAGCTTGCCTTAGTTTTGAATAAAATTTTAGGGTCAAAGCCATTCTCTTTAATTATCCGCTTTAGTGTATTATTTTGTTTGTTAACTAAAACAATATTTTCTTTCATCTTCATTGTTGCGGATAGATTATTCTTCACGGTTTCTAAGTGAACTTGGAATACCTTTGCTTGACTCTTCAAATTTTCATATTTCAACTGCACAAAAAAGTGATCTCAATTATACATATTACTAAAATAAGAAAATTTCAAATTAACAAAAAATATTGTTTCAAAGAGATAATACTTACGACCACTCTATCTCTCTCGGCATTTGCAATTGCCACTAGATCCTTGTCCTTAGACCATTTATTAAAATATGCCTGGGCTTCAACACTAATATTTTCCAATTTGTTTAATGTTTTATCTAAAATATTGTCTTTATAATTGTTTTTATACGTGATAGTCCCACTTCTTACTTGGGTAAGTAAGGAATCCATCTTCGCAGGTTGATTATGGACTACAGCGTATAAACTGTCCCTTTGCCAATAATTTTCAAAATGACTTATTATCTCATTGATTAGTACTTTTTCCCTTCTCTCCCATTCTATGAGTTGATTGATATGAGGTACAATAAACTCTTGGACATGGGATTGACAATCATAACCAATCAAGTTCTCTAAAGGAAATGGTAGCAACTATTCACCATCTGTATCTGAAGAAGATGATGTCGTTGGAGAGGTATGGGGATTTCGAGGTTATCATCGAATGCTACCTCTTTTTGCCTTTGGGTGGCTTGATCCTATTTACAATAAAATAAATCAATATTCAAATAAATAAATCGAAAGTGAAATGTAATGAAAGTTGAATAAATTATATTGAAATAGAAGTATACATGTTGGCCTTGAATCATCTCACGTGTATTGAAAAATCTTGTTGGGTCATTGTTATCAATGCCCAAGTAATATTCATCTAAATTTATATTATTTAAAACTGATATGCCCGTTGCATTGGGCAAGCCACCGAGAGAGAGGGTTGGAATTCAAAATGAGGAGGCAATGTTTAGTGTCCCACTAGGGGCCAAAGGAATTGGCGTGTTTACCAATGTTATTTTTTCCTGAACCTCTGGTTGGCATTTTGAATTGTATTGGTGGAGGAGGTGGTGGTGTTGTTGTTTGTACGTAAGGCGAAGGATTGCTATATATCTTGAAAAGTGCAAGAAAATCATTTGAAAAACTGTTAAAATATGTAAAAAAATATGAAAAACTATTCAAAAAATGTATTAAATTAATAAAATCATACGTTGTTGTTGAGGGGTAAGGTGTCTTGGTGCATGAGGTGGCCGTTTTGGAGTAGTAATTGGTTGTGTTTGAGCTGTGTGTGGCTAGGATTGCTAAGTAGGTTGTTGAGAAGAGATAATTGCATGTGACTAAACTGAGTGAGTTGGTGAAGACGGTTGACTTTGAGAAGCACGTGTATTTTCCAAAGTCCCTGCAATGTTAGCAACAATCGATTATATGTCAATTCAATATGGTAAATGGTAAATTAAAAATAGAAAATGAGAATTTGTAAATAGTAAATGTTAGGGTATTACGTCTTTGGCATTTAATGAATGTAAACACTTGGCAGTTTAGAGATGAGTGAACTTATATTTCAAATTGTAAATTTGTATATGCCTCAACATGTTGTTGGCCTCTTCCTCTTGATGCCACTTTTTTCATGGAAGGGCCTCCAAAAATATTTTCTGCAAAACAAGTAACTTTTAATCAGATTCCAAATGAACATAATGTTAGTCTAATGTCGAAATATAAACTGTATACTGTTGTTCTTGAAATGGAATTGACAAATTCTTCATTGTCTCGTCCATGCAAGTAGGAATTGGTTTGTCTTTTAAATTAAAAATAGCCTCGTAATAAAGGCCAAGGAGATAGTTTGTGGAGTGAATGAATGGTTTTTCCGAAAGCGATGCATTTGTAATGTCATTTTTTATTTTATTGGATAAAAAGGTGCACCAATCAAATTTTAGCTTTCCAATAGTTGCAAGAATGTATGTAATAGCCTAGTTTGGTATATCCATTTGCCGACCCTGCAAAACAATTCTGGCTTGAAAGAAATAAATCATAGCAGCAAGAAAGTGGTGTGCAATTCCTTGTGTATCCACACCACGTCTTGATTTATTGACATGAGCTGCAAATGCCAAAAATTCATTGGAATTAATATTGATTTGAATTATATCAAAATAAAAAATTGAAAATATCAAATGAAAATTGAAAATAGATTACACGTATAATCAACATGGAAACCAAAGTAGATTCGAGGTACTTCTTATCATTTTTTATGAGGGTTTATTTTGTTGTAACAATGGGGGAATTTTTACATGGAAGGTTTGTCAACCGATGGATATCACCGGATTGACACCGAATTGAAACACACAACCATCGTCCATAAGTAACAAAAAAAAAATTCCTCTTTATTGTACGAGGAGAGAAGGTAATTCATAATATCATGATCAATTTTGAACTAGGGCATCTTAACGAGCCCATAAAAATCACATGCATCCAACAAATCCTTGTATTATGTGTTCATCTACAAAATTGTATGAATGTGGGGGCACAACAAGTTCCTGTAGAGTATCTTGCCCTTAGATAGGGCTTGTGGGTTGACTGGATTTTTTGATTGATCCTAGTCTTGAGCTTGGGCTGCACTTATAGTTGTCATTGTACTTGAGCTTGATTTGTACCTAATCTTGATTCCTGTAAACATGAAAATTTGGGATTCGGGAAGTGTAAACGTAAAATGAGTGGCAGGAGGGTATATATAGGAAAAAATTAGGTTTCTCAAGCTTTATTGTCCCATGACAAAAAAAAATTTCAACACGCGTCAACTATGCATCAACGTCTATAGAAATTTTCCCTCGGTGTAGTTACTCTCGCTCAAATAATAGCAGGTGAAAATTTAGTTCTCAAAAATTGGAAAATTTTCCTTTACGCGAAAGTGGTTCTAGGTATATTCGCCAGGATTTTCCACCTCCATTTTACCAGAGGCTTCTTAAAATGAACCCCGCCATGTACACCCCGAGTTGAAGATTTAGGTGGAGAGGGAACTAACTATTCATGTGCTTCAGAGTCAAGATAGGAATTTATTTTGAGGAGTGGAGGTTTCTTGAGAAGAAGACCTGGATTTTCCTACTCTAAACATTTTCATTTTCTTGTCAAACCAGATCTTAGTTCTTACCAATATAGGGTTTGTAAGTTCCTTTAAATCATCCCTCTCCTTGAAAAACCAATCAATGGTTTCAATAGGAGTGTGTCTAATGGATCTTTCATATTCAAGGGATTGTAATTATTCATCATCATCTTGAAGTCCTTCAAGAACCTTGTATGCATCAAAATCCTTAATTTTTTATAGGACACCTACCATAGTATCTTCTTCAGGATTCATAATCATCAAAACAATCAGCCCAGTAGTATTCAATATCAGCAAGATGATAGAATCCCATTCTGAAATTAGTGGCAATAAATCCCTTGATATCAAAGCAAGTCCTTGGTTTGTAATAATGGAGGGTAAAGGGGAAATTGTCCTGTCAATATTTTGGGCATCTAAAGCAGTCCTGCAAGTGTAGTTACCCAATGTGATTGGGAACTGGATGTCTACAATATTTTTTTCCTTGCAAGTTCTATGGAGCTTATCCAATTACTGCAGATTTCAACCAAGGCCATCTTGTCACTACAATACATAGGGAGTTTCAAAGGTGTTCCCTCAAATCTAACCAATTGTATGTAAGAGAATTTCCTAAATTGAGTGTAATAACTACCATAGACATCAATCAATTGTTTTGCTTCATCTCGAGAATCTCCAAGCAAAGTGTCACCCTCTAGCAATCGACAATATAAAAGGTGACCGCATCGTTCACCCTTCTAAAGTGATGGTTACTAATCTTCAAAGTTAATTATGGAAAATAATCATAAATAGGAACATCTTTCTTGTCTTCAACAGGGAAGAAACCCAACCATTATCTATATGCAGTAATAGAATACATCGAGTAAGAATTCATATGAAAATTCTTGTTCCTTTGGACATTTGTAAGTTGTTCAGTGAGGCTATCAAAAATTATCTCTACCTAATTTAGATTTTTTTTGCCTTCATATATAATGTTGATGTAAGGACACATCCAATAATGAAAATCATAGTTAGAAGGCATCCCCATTATTCTAGAAAGGAGGTTAATAACATCCAACAGTTCTTATTTGAAGTCAACTGTATACATATTCTTTACTAGCCTTAAAGATCCTTTCTTTGGATTCTTAAATCAAGACTTAGCCACTTTGCTTTTATATCATTCACTGTCTTGATCAAATAGAATTTGTGCCTAATATTTGGTGAACGTGTTTGAGCCTTCAATCACGGGAATTCCGAAAGTAGTGCTAATATAATTTGCATCAAGTTGAGCAACTACTTGTCCTTAAGGATCAATGATCTCTCTTGTCTCCTGGGTTGAAGCAGGAACCACAACCTAGCATGGTATCAACACATTTGACAGAGATTTGAAATCCCCCTACATGAGAAATTTCAATCTCATTAATTAATTGAGCAATGGGAGTAGGGTTTTAACAATCAATTCGTGCCCATAAATCATCCAAGTCGATGTGCTAAGCTTTGTTATCTCTTATGTCGGTATGACTATCTCCAAGGAGGATAAATGTTCATGCCTTTTTGTAGTTGATCTTCATTGTATGAAAAGGGTGGAAGGACATGCAATGATATTTTTAATTCTCTAAGCTTTGCTTTTGACGCTTCACGGCTTTTATCAGCACTGCAAATTTTAAAAATACTTGGAACATGGGCTTGGCTATGGCTACAAATAGTGGAGAGTGAGAGAAAGGGACGGTAGGCAACAACAAATGCAAAGAGTATGGTAACAATGGTTGATTACCTTGGCTATTTATACAAACTTCATTTGAGTAAGTCGGTGGGGGAAGATTAATGTGACAATTAATGCTTCATGTAGACCTAAGACAATAGAAAGTGGAAAAGGCAGAGAAAATACGCACAACTGGCCCATGAGACGTTGGGACACCTGGGACATGACGAACCGAAATACCCACAAAGTGAATAGAAAGTGGAAAAAATGGACTTGTGGGGAAATGGGTTTCGGGAGCACTCGGAACATGTGGGATGTGGTGAGCCAAAATACTCGTAATATACTAGAATTGGGCAAATCGGAAAAAACTTACACATACGGTCCTTGAGACATTAGGAGGTGATTTCTCGAAAATCAAACACCCACAAACAAAGGAAAAAATGCAAAGTGGAGATATTGGGAATCGGTGAACTGGGAGCCCAATGGAACTTGGGATGTGAGGGACATTAAAACCTGAAATATCCGCACAACAAAGGAAAAGTCTTAAAAACTCAAAGTTTAGAAAAATGACTAACTATTTGAAATTAACTCTTCCTTTATGGAGCTTCACAAGGGCCACTTGATAGTCATCTTACCCAAAATTTTAAAATTGAAGAGGAAAATACACAGCTTTATGGGAAGATGACAACAAGATTGTAATTTGTATCTTGAATTAAAAATGAGCTAATTCATCAACCATCAAATTTCTAAATAGTAATTTTGGAGGGGTCTAATATCATTTTTAAATGAGTTGCTTCAGTTGAAAATTTGGCTTGTGGTGAACCGAAAATTATAAATTTAACATGTGGCTTCACTTTTTAAAGGTCTCGTAATTTGTTTTATTGTTGTCACAACAATCAAGAGAAAATCAGTGTAAAATATAACATATGATGAACCACCAATTTTGTATTTCACTCTCACTCTAGACTTTAACTCTCACATTTCCTATTTTCTATGCAACTTTCCATTTCCTTCAAGTATATCCTTCTAATATATCTAAGTAGTGATGCGTAATATAGAACTTGATTACATCAAGTCAAAAATATGGCCTAGCTCTACAAATACTTACAAATGAAACATTTTACAAATCTAAGTATAAATGAACTCCTTACTACAAGTATGACATCGTGAACTTTGTTACAATGAAATTATCTATGTATATCTTACCTCACTAAACATTACCAATAATCTATAGATCATTGTTCATGATTGAAATGATGGAAAAAAATTATCTCTGAGAATAATTTCTCTTGCAAAAATCTTGAAGAAAAATATTGGTTGTTGTGTGGTAGTCATTACATAGTCGTTGGTTTTTGAAAACGTTCACATTTTTTCTAGGGGATTTAACAACCCAAATGCAATTACTAACTTCTACCTATTGTGAAAAATAAATACTTCTTTATTCTCATTCTCCACATAATTTAGTATGTCTTCTATCAATCATATACCCTACTCACTTCATCCCCAAGAGAATTCTTCCAAATTTGCATAGATTTTGTATGTTTGTGTGTGTGATATACAACATACAAAAAAAACCATGTACTATTTCATGGGTTTCAATCCAAATGCACCCCGTATGCCTAGATTTGGATTACCTGCAAGATGGATTAGTCAAATAAAAACAACCAAATCAATGCTACTAAAATAGAATGGGCTTATGTTGTCATTGATAAGAGAGGGACAATTTTTTCTTTCTTTCATTGAATACAGTGGATGAAACTCTTCATATCTAAATTTAAACCTACACACAAGAACACTTGGAAAATGTTAGTTATTTTTGGTGGTTAGGGGACCTACCTTGGTCAAATACCTAACCCTTTTAAGGATATAAAAGACATTTTATTGATGTAAAATGATAAAATAGAAAATGAAAATGACAAGTATACTTGAATCATATCAGAGAACAATAACATTTTTGTTTCATCAATAATCACACGAAGATCGCAATTCAATCACAATTTTTTTTTCCACGTGTTGATATTTTCTAGAATAGTGTTACAGCAAGTTATATTTATCCTTTGTGCTTCACCTTTACTTCTTTAAGACTTGTAAAACCAAGATATATGTGCAAGAGAGAGAAAAATCAAGTATAGTATTTTTTCACTAAGAGTCAAGGGTTAGAATGAGGGGGTAAGGGTTCTTTAATAGATTTTAAGTGGATAGGGGAGTGGGACACACAAGGGTGCAATGATAGGGACCATAGTGCATTGGCCATGCACATGGGTAGGTGGGGTGGACATAATTAAATGTGAGTAGGTGAGGGTTAGTAAATGGGTGGTTAATTTTATTTTATCCCCATTTTGTGGGGTTTTATGATTTTTTTGGTATTTTCATGTATTATAATGTTTTAGTGTTTTTGAATAAGTGACGTTGTGTGAAAGGTTCATTTTCTACATTTTCCCCCTTTTTGGGTTGTGTGTTGTAGCAGGAAATATGAAACATAAATATTAAAGATGAGATGGGGTCGTATAACCATATGACAAAGTGGTTTCCATAGTCACAAGATTAGATGGTTGATTGAATAAACAAGAACCTAGAAACGTGATCGATGGGCCACTTCATTCGGAGTCTATAAAGGGATAGATAGGTTGATTTTGTGAGGCGAGACTATAGAGTCATTTGATTGATGAATATTGATTAGTTTTCATAGAATCAAATGAGAAGGGTTGGGTTAGGCAAGTTAAAGGTGATTTGGGTCGAGTTAGATGAGAAGAAGGTCGAGTTGGATGAGTTGAAGGAGTTGGGAGCAAGCTAGACAATTGGAGTGAGATGGCAGGGGATTTTGCTGAGGTGGCGGAGGAGCTCAAAGAGCTAGGTATTTGAACTAGGTTAAGGTAAGTTACATCCGTGACTTGGTTGAGGAGATCAGGGAGGAGATGTATGGATAACCGATGAACCGGGTATATAAGCGGCTCGGGGAATGTGAAGGGAGGTGAGATGGAGGGGAGGGAATTAAATGAAAAGGGAGAGATGGTGGGAAAGTGGGGGTAAAGCGAGACGATTTGCTATGCTAGCATGACTCGACATGGTGGATGCAAAACAAATTAGGATGAGGGTGGGTAGTTAGGTAGGGGATGGGTATGAGGCATGTAGGGTGTGATTGGTCGTAAGCGTGACCTATATGAGGTGTGTGAGGAGCAAAAATGAGCCAAGTAATGGGTGTGACTTGGCCGGGTAGATAAGGTTGGGGTAGGGGCAAGGTGGGATGATGGTGGAAGGGTTGAGGGGAGAGCAAGCTTCTCAACTATGCTCGGAGAAAATATCACCAAGGGAGTTAGATTGAGATCATAGTGGGAGAATGGGTGGAAGGGCTTGGCAGATAAGTGTGGTGGTGAATAGGTGAGTCACATGAGCAATTCATTATTTTGGGGATGAGTTGAGTGGTAAGTTTTTTTGTCACTCGATTGCGAACACGACCAAGATGTGGAGTGATGAGAAGGGGTGGCATAGGGGAGTGAGCGGTTGGGGATGAGGTTATCCAAGCTAGCTGAAGGGAGGGGATGGGTAAGTCAGGTTGGGTGGTGAGTCGCTAGTGGGTGACTCGCCGGAAGAAAAGGGGTTGTTTGGGATCGTCGAGCTAGGGTGGGGGAGAAGGGTGTGGGGGAGAAATCTCGGTCAAAAGCACAACCTAGTTGGTAGGTAAGGAACCAAATAATAGTGCGGTGTGGGTAAGGTGAGCTCAATCACTAGTGTGATCGAGATGGGTCCGATGAGGATGTGAGGCAAGTTGGGGGGTCGGTTTGGTCACCACCGCGACTAAGTTGGGTTTGGGATCCAAGGTGAATGGGAGAGATGGGTAGTGAGTCATAGGGGTGACTCACCAAAGTCTGGGAGTATGTGGGTTTGTTGCGCTAGAGAGAGGGAAGGGTGAGTTAAGGGGTAAGGTTTGATGGTTTTTTAAAAACCAATTGTAATGTTATTGAATTTTTGAATTTTTTAAGATTTTTTGAATTTTTGTGGTCTTTGAAGGGGTAGGCTAATGAGGGGTAGTGAAAATGAAAATTATGAATATAAAAATATGGAAAATAAATGATGTGTCATGGGAGGAACTCCACAATGACGAGAAAATGCAAAATGATGAAAATAATGTGATGATGTCATGCGAAGCTAGGTAATGTAAAAAGTTTGCATAAGGAAACAGATGCCCAAGGATGTTCACTACATCCAAAATGGACTGTTAACATGCAAATGTATTGAATGTGATGATGAAGTTACAATTTTTATATTGGCATAGGAACATGTCTTTGTGACAACCGTGATGGTGTTGTAGACACCTAAAATTAGCACCCTTAATTCCAAAGTGTTAGCACCCACCAGACCCTCATTATCATATTACACCCCTCATAATTATATCAACATCAACATCGTCACTATATTCACATAAGTCCACATCCATAATTAATTACACATAATCTTCCATCAAATTAATTAAATTCATCGTCACACCATTTTAACGACACTTCATGACATTAGAATCACCTTTTTGATCATATTTAATTAATTTAATATATATTTACAACCCTCACAATCCTAAAGTCTAAATTAATAAATAAATTAAATTAAATTAAATTAATTATACCCTCATACCTCACCCTCACACCTCACCATGCTAACTAGGACACCTCGCTAACTACCTAACTAATTTACTAACCTCCCAAAAATCCCTAACTTATTCCTAACCATCTCTAAAACAAACTTCTAAAAGCCCATGATGACTAATCCTAACCACTTCTAAAATTATACCCATAACCACCTCTAACCACCTCTAAACCTCCCACTCAACTTCTCTAACTAATTTAGTTATGATTCCCCTAAATCTTCCATATCTAAAATCAAAATCCTAACCAAAATCTTACCTACCTAATCATTCTCCAACCATTTTAACTACCTTCTCTCCACCTCTACACCCTCATCCTAAAAAATTCAATTTGGTTTATGATTTTCACCCCTCTCATCCTAATAAATTCAAAACTCCCTAACTAACTAAGATAAAAAATAACAAGAAAATCATCCTTCTCAACCAAACTCAAACCACCTACAATCACCAACGATTCTCTCCTATTTTACATTATAAATATGGGCTCTAGGCCTCCATTTGAAATTGAATGGCTAGTAGATGTGACTATAAGAATTAATTATTCTTACACCATAGACTTATCATAGAGTTGGAGATCATCCAATAACATCCAAAGCTTATTCGAGCGTCATTCATATGTCCAAAATCACGTCAGCAGTCTTCTTGCATCCATAACCTTTCTCTCTCGGGTAATATCACCTTTTTGTTCCTCTTTTCTCAAATTATGCAAGGTAAGTGGTTTATTTTTCTTCCTTACATAATTTTGCATCATTTCTAAGCTTAATCAACCTTTCTAACACTTCTTTCAAGTCTCGTTTTTGTCCATTTTTACAGATCGTACTTTTTCATAGTAATTGCTAATGATTCCCAAAATCACTAGAGATTGGTTCAATTGCCGCTGATTCACATAAAATCACTTGGTGATTCTTTACACCACTAAAATGTTCTTGAAATCATCTTTCCAATGAATCTTTCAGTTTGCAAAACAAAGTTATGGTTCTAAAGGTATGGTAAAAACATCAGGGTGGTCTTATATCAAATCCAGAGCTTCACCATCAACAAAATCATCATCCACAACCTTCTCAAAACTGGTAATATCATACTTTCAGTCTAACTAGTTAGTTGAAATCAGGTAAGCACCTTTCATTCACATCATTTTCTTAATCATTCATCATTTAATAGCTTGAATATTTTCTCTATATTCATCTGTCTATTAATTCACTTTATCATTATTAGATTAATTTCTTGAATGCGAATTGACATCCTTTTACGGAAGTCCATTGACTTCTAGGGACCGCCTTTACTAGTAAATTTGTCATATATTTTACTAACTCTATTTTGTGTAAGTTTTTTTTTTTTTTTTAAGGCTTGCTTATAGCAAAGAAGCCTTGTTCACTTTATTCATGGAGCGCAATATCACATAATCCACATCACGGGTATCATGGAAACCCCACCATATTGAAGTTTAGGAGGTTGTATTGGCTTGCTTGCAAACACAAAGTGAAGACTGCGGTAAGATTTATCCCAAACATTCTAGCACGACAGTGGTGGGACCCCCTTCCTTGTCTCTTTGCTTCATTTCATTAATAAAATAGCTTTTATTTTTCTCGATTCCCAATCTGGTAATCAGCTACAATTATCCCAATTGCTTGTGATTTCTCTATATGTTTTTCTTATCATCTCATAATCTATTTTTTGCATCTTGCTCTTTGCCTTCTAATTTTTCTAACCTATTTGCAGGGTATAATTACTGGAAGGCTTGGTTTCTAGATTTTCTTATTGCATGCTTTTGAAAAATTCCTAAAAATATATAATAGGAGTGCTCTCACGGTAAGTCCTAAAACCTTATTTTTCTTTTTGCTTTGCATTCTTGTTTGCTTTTCCTCATCGAAATTGACATTTCATTTTGGGTCTTAAAATAAACAATTGAATTTTTCTTACTTCACATAGTCTAATTAGGAGGAAAATTTTTTGCATTCACTTATTCTCCCTCACACACAACCAAATCACTTCAAAATAAAAACACATTAAAAACTCCCACCCAGTGAAATTGATTGGGATTTCATCACCCAACAAAGAAACCGACTTGGTGTTCTGACCAAGTATAATCTCCTATATGTCGGTATATTTTGGCTCAGCACCTGACTCCCTTATTGTAGCGGGACCATGAAGTGAGGGGGTAGGCCCCAATATACATGCCCATACCGGTAGTAGTAAAGAGTTTTACCTCATGTACCTTTAGGTATATCGAGGATGTCACCCATAAACATACCTGAAACCATCCATAGCTTGTCATTTCCTAGGACCCATCATCCATTTTTCACATTTCACTTTTCTTAATTAAATCAAGAAAATTTAAAATCTATTCTTCTTTCTTATCTTCTATTTGTAAATCCATCCATTTAGTTGCTTTTTATTGATTAGGAAATTGTGTGTTTGTTTTGCTAGTAATTTCATGATTAAACCTCAGAAAATATGTATGCATCATTATCTACACCAATACAACATTATAACCCATTTTATCAACCTATCACATCTCAATCAACTTTATTTAGCTCTTAAATGTTTCCAGAGTCATTTAAGCCATCTTATGTTCTCTTTGTAACTTCTATCTCTTATCCAATTCAACAATCCTACAATAATCCCCTCCAACAAACATATAAATATTCTTCACAACCAAACTATTTCTAAACTATTGCTTCTCGGTCTATGTCTCATGTATCTCATCAAACAATCTTTCCAACATCTTCTCCTTCATCAAAATCCCATCATGATCGCAATATCCCTTATCCTTCACCTAATCAATCCATATCTTCTTCAATCCCATTTGTAGTACCTCATACATCTCAAATCCATGCACATATCCCTACTCAGGCCCAATCAACTCCTATCATCACACAAAAACAACATACTCAACATCTTTCCACATATCCCAACATCCCTTTGTCACAACCCACTTCACA
The DNA here is from genome assembly GCA_018340775.1 of Taxus wallichiana var. yunnanensis. Lineage (NCBI taxonomy): Eukaryota > Viridiplantae > Streptophyta > Pinopsida > Cupressales > Taxaceae > Taxus > Taxus wallichiana. Next base: position 949,401,658 of record CM031235.1, read on the forward strand.
AACAATATCCTCTGAAGCTACCCCTCACCAATCCCATCTATTGAAAAACTATACTACTTCACACTTTCATCACTCAAATCAATCACATCCTCTCATTAATCCCTTCACATTTAATCTTACAAACAATTCCATACAATATCTATCAAACATATTAGATAATTTAGAAACTACTACCAAAGGATCCAAACACATCATTGCTTATGATCAGGTTTGTAATGAACCCATCCATCCATCAAGTACCATATAAGCCTTATTCTCTGCATTGGGAATTGCCTGAGTTCACCTTGTTCCATGGCTAGGAGGATCCTCAACAACACATACTCTCCTTTAGAAATTCATTTTATCTCATCATCCATGATCAAGATCTCCTTCTTAGAACATTCCCTATGTCGCTAACAGACTTGCCTTGGATTGGTATAATTCCCTTCCTCGACATTCTTTAGTCTCTTTCACATAGTTAGCTATGATATTCCTCAATCATTTTGCTATAAACGTTACTTGTAAAATCACCATTTTTAACCTCGTTACCATCAAACAATCCAAAAATGAATCCCTTGGAGAATTTTTCACTAGATGACAAAACACTATCAAACAATTGTCTTTTCCACTTCCGTAGTTGAAATTAATAGAGTTTTTTACCCGAACATGTTCCCATCACATATCGTTCACCCTTCAAATCCACACATTCTGCACCCTCGATGAAGCTTTCACCATGGCTAGGAAGTTAGAAATCCAAGCCCTCAAAGAAGGCCTTCTTGATTCTCAATCCACACATGATCCATTTGATTCCCCTAGGTCTTCCTATGATTCATATGAAACTACACATGTTTTACCTAAGTCCCCTAGGCCTTCCTATGATTCAGATGAGACTATACACATTTTATCCGATTCCCCTATATCTTTCTATGATTTTGATGAAACTACCACACATTATGGCATTACCTATCTTCCTGATCCAACACCTTCGATATATTCAGTCCCTATAAATGTTGTGCATCCTTCGTGTCACATCATCAACAATATTACATATAATCGTCCCTATAAGAAGACCCATTCATCACCGATGCTCTCCCATGAAAACTTAGAATCACTAGATCCTCATTTCGATAATTCTCACACATCGATATCACTCGTGTCCATTGTCCATTCATCCATTACCTTCGCACAACCCTTAGATTCCACTTTGGAAGACGTTACTAAAGAATCCTTTGTAATTGAAGATCTCGATATCCAATCACTTATTAAATTAATCAACAAACTAGAAAAATCACGTAATCCACCTCAATCACATCTAGAAACAACATCCCCCTCATCTGAACCAAACCCAATCATATCCCCAAATACTCACTTACCTTCCATCTTGGAACATTTCCTTGAATCAAACACTACACAATTAAATACCATCACACTCATATCCTCACCCTTTTCATTTGACATGAGTCCCTCTTCTCTATCTAATGCAAATGTTACGAAATCAAATCCAATCACAACACCGCCTCATCCTCATCACCCATTATAAAACCTCCTCCTTTACCTAAAATCAATACTACAAAATCTAAGCACACGTCATCTAAGGCCTCAACTTTACCTTATCAAAATGTTGGATGCACACATGTTCCAAACTAATGAGCCAAGTCTTAAGAATGCTACCAAGCCTTTTACACTATGTGAACCAATTCTCATGATTTTTGCAGTATCGAAACAGAGCCTCTAATCTCTCGTAAGATATTCCAAAGTATTTCCATTAAACAAACAGATTATCCTACAACTATCGAGACCAACTCTTGAAAGGAAATCAAGAGTATTTTTGAGGATGTATTCTTATTGAGTGAAGGTGTTCCCAAATCTTACACACTTTTGACAATCTCATCCGAGATCCCAAATACATTTTCTTCATAGGCCTCAAGCTTAGAAATGGAATCATTTAGCACATTGCACCTTACAATCATTGTGCGGGACCAAATGGGGGACAAGTTCTCAAAGAATGGATGAAAACACATTATGATTCACTAAGAAGTAAGAGTCAAGAGAGGTCATCTCAGAGACCAATGGGAGAAGACTTTCCCAAATGGAATTTTCCTTCTCAATCTTTCTCCTAGTATCTTTTATCTTTGACACAGTAGCAAGACATATTGAAACAATGAAAGCACCTTAGGCAGAAAATTCTTCCCCTTTCAATAATCATGTCCACCCATTTATCATTGGATCTTCCCTACATGGTGAACACCTGAGCTCTCTTGATTGTTTGGGAATCGAAGCTACAAATGGGAGAGATTTCTTCAATTGGAGGAAAGGATGATGAACCCGATTCAAGAAATGATTGTACATATGAAGACAAATTCCTAACATGCTCCTCCAATTGATCAATGGTTTTCTTATATTCCTCATTTTGTGCAAGGATCCAAGTTGAAGAATCCTTGAACAAGTGAACATCACCCTCATGGGTAGCTTGACCCAAATATACCTTCATCATTACATAATCATCAAGTGTCATTTCTTTCATGAGCTTATTTACCTTCGGATGTGCCACCTCCACATATTGAGCTCAAAGCCTTGGTGTAGTTGTGTTTTCTTACCCTTCTTGGTCCTTATGTATTTCAAGATGGCCTCAAGGTTAGGTGTCACTACTTGTTGCAACGTCCTTGATTCTTCTCCAAGTAAGTCATTTACCCATGAAAACGCTTAGTAGGTGTGCAAATGAAACTAGGAATCTCGGTGCTTGGTCGGGACCAAAGCATGACCGAGATGAGCTGATTCAAGTGCTTCAATAGGAACACCTGGATCTACCAGATGATTAGGAGACTAAGAAGGATCAATCTCACCTGGTTCAAGTTGTTACGAGGGTGTTCATTGAATGACCTCCACAAAAGGAGATACTTTAGCATCATTAACTTTCATCCCATTTCTCTTTCCCGGATGAGATGAACTTGCCTTGTAGTCATTTTTACCCCTATCACAAAAGAAAGGAACACCATGCGCATTGACCTATCACCCAATGGATGCAAGGTGCTCACCGAGGCACGCAGGGTGTCGAGTCTCTCTTTTATGTGATTTTAATGGGAAATGTCATTTATGATCTGTTGTTTAGAAGATTTCAAAAGGATTTAAGACATACAAGAACCATAGAGCTCGAGAATAGCCTTCGGATCCTTGCAGTCATTCCGCATGATAGTACTTAATGTACTATATAACTTATATCATAACATAAAGAAGTATACAAACATCCATACTTAACATAAACATAAATGAAAGAAGACCTATGAGCAAGATGTATTCATCGTAACCATTGATATTCATATATATGTAAATTGGTAACCTTATTACATCCATGAATCCATTTGCTGAATATCACAGAGAATCGGACTCATGCATCATGCATTATAACTAGACTAATGTAATTATGCTTCCAAAAAGAAATTTTACAATCCCCTTACCCAATACATCCTTTCCCAAATGCAATTACCCACTAACAAAGTTCTTGTAGTATTTCTGCTGAGCTCCGCCACTCTCTAGTTCTCTCTTTGTTTACTTTGTATAGGCGTTTGTATTTATAGCCTAACCGGCTGCCAACTCATCCTCCATCACCCTCAGATCTGATGCCAAGTGTCTAAATGTGGTCCTCCATGCGAGCATGCTCTTCCAGGCCTAAGATTTCCACTTTATACCATGATGTGCTTCTAGAAGCTTCTACCGCAGGCATGCTCCTTCCTAGGCAAACTTGTCGTCAAGTTGACACCTTATCCATTCCGCATGCACATTCAGGTCATGCTTTTCACATGTTATGTCCCGAACGCCCAATTTGAATAAGTCCTGAACCCTTGGTTATGCTCGCACGCATCGTACACGCCACGGGTTTCCTTAAACCTTGCCTTGGGCACTTTTGTCCTTGCATGCCTTTCTTCAATCGGGACCTTGTGCGCCTACGTGCCTTTTGTACTTAGTCAATATCTCAAGGGCCCAACATCACCACACACTATGCCTATTCTCCATCTCGCGCGAATACTTCTCTTAGTGAAATAAAGAATACAATAGGCTTACACCTAGGAAAAATAATAAGGGGATGAAAGAATGGGGAAAGAAGAAAGAATGGGAGAGTGAAAGAATCACTGCAGTAAGCTAGGAAAATCCTTTTGCAAGTCGGCCTCCAATTTATTCCAAGCATCAACTTCATCCTGCGCCCTCTGACAGAGGTCACCGACCAGAGCGCTCACCTCCTCAAAATTCAATCCATCTCCTTCTCGCGCTCATAGTATCAGTGATCTTCTCCATTCCTTGCATATATCTTCCAACGACGTCCATTCTTCGTGTGATACGTGGATATAGCTCCTTCAACCGGTTTTTGATTGAACCCCTTAAGGTTTCAATGGCTTCAGAATTTTTCTCAACCTCGGCAAGGATTTTCTCTCTTTCCACCCTATTCCCCTTGTTTTTCTCCTGGAACTCCTTGAGTTCCACTTCATGAGTGGTGACTAAGGTGCCTGCCACTTTGTCCCTATCCATGCAATTATCATATATGGTCTCAAAGGCCAAGAAGTAGCCCTTACATCAGCAAGCACTTTGATGTATTCCACAATGAGCACTACGATCTTCAACTTATCTTCCTTCTCTAGGCATGCGCTACTTCTTCTGTAGACTCCAAGGCTAGCGGTTGTCTTTCCATGGTGAGGACCCTTGTTAAATCCTCCAAGCATCCCAAGGTAGATCCATACTTCGCACGGAAAATGCTAGGTCTAGATGCATCAATAGATAGCCTCATTGATGGATTCTACTTTCTTGTACATAACGCTCACCTTGGCTTTTTCATCCTTCAACTCCCATTGCCATTCGGTGTTGATTAACTTTTCCCGGCTCACTCCTTGGTCAATGTAGCTACCTCTTCCTCTTTCTTCTTTATCTCTCCTTCCAAATCCCTGATCCTATCATTACACCTGAACAGCCTAGCCTCTATCTCAATGGAGACCTTGTTAAGCACGTTGTATAGTTGTTCATCCAAGAGCTGCTGGGTATCCACCACTGGGTTATCTTCTCCTAGTCCTAGAAATGTTATTACTACCCCATGGCTTACCTCAAACTCTAGCTCATCAAGGTGGGACTCAATGGCCCATGAGATCATCTTCCTTGTCCGCGGATATGCAGCCTCCTTGTCAAAAGATGACATGCCTACAAGCTCCTCTGCCGAAATGGTACTCTGGAACCGTGCTCGAAACACTTTCTTGGGGTCATCAATATAATCCATCTCCAGCCTCTCCCCCTCTGCATGCCTTCCTCCCATGCGTGTACCCTTGGGTATACTTACAGTTAAAATGGGGCCTCTAGTGCTTCCGTGTTCCTCTTCGCACTCTCCCCTTCTCCTTGTTCAACACTTGGTTCAAAGATTGTGTTCCAATTTGTCCCTCACCAAGGTCTCAATGTTCTTTTCCTCCTATTATTCTCGCTTACCTTGGTTGTGCTGCTCCTACGCAAAGCTTGGAGCCTCTTGCTTTTGTGCGCTAGCCTCTTCATATTTTCCCATGTCCTAGGTGCTTCCTCCTACCTAGCTATCCTTGCACCGCACAAAAAGGAACCCCTGTTCTTCTTCTCCGCCTTCCTCCTTTGAATCATGTACATTGAAAACAAGTGGCCCTTGATCTTTCTCGAGGTCCTCTTCCCCACTTACTTCTTCTTCACTATCATCCTTTTCTCCTATGTACTTGTCCAAATTTCCAACTTCTTCCGAGGTGGTCTCCTCTTCTACCCTCTGCTTCTTCCTAACCGGGGATTCCAGTGTAGGTGACTTTGTTTCTTCTTCTTTTGATGACTCCTTATCTGATGGCTTTTCTAGCTCTGGAGTCTTCTCTTTGATTATGGGCTTCTTTTTACACAAGTACATATTGGGTCTAGCACTCGTCCTGGGGAACCTATTGCCTTTGCTTTCACCACTCAGATTTTTCTTTTCTAGTTATTTTTCCTCCCATTTGGGTGCGACTCTTTTCCTCCCAGTTGGATCCTGAGGTATAGATACCTCATTTTCTAGATATGTGCCCTTCTTTGACTTAGGTCTTATGTGAATGTAAACACATGCCACGGATCCGTTTGTAATGGGCAGAGTCATGGGATTTTTCATTTGCACCTCTTATGACACGTACCACTCTATGTACGTGCGCTTGCTAGGGTATACCAACCCTTTGTGTATTTCCCTATGGTCTTGGTCCAAACTGCCAAGGCCCACTTAAACTTCTTGGACTCCTTGAACTCATTTACTTCCACTTGGAAATACTTGTTTGTGAAGGAAAAGGGGAGCTTGCACGATGGGCTTCATGTCTCATCTATCAATTTGAATTTGCCTAGGCAGAAATATTGGTAAACAACAAATTCTACTTCTCCCCTAGTGGACACTAGCAGTTTTTCAGGAATTCTCCATTCTTCCCCGAATGCATTTCTTAGGTGCATGTACCACTTTTCCAAGTGCGCCTTGTGCACTATCGTCATAGTGTCACAAGCGTATTTCTCAAACCTCTTAGCAAGTAAGGGGTCTTCAAAGCAGGTATTCCCATACAAATTTGTCGATGCATCCGGTACCCCTTTGTCTCTAAAAACACAATGGTTAGCAACACATTTCCAAAAAGGATCCTATCACCTTCCTTCACGTAGTTGATAATTTCATCCACAATGAATGTGGACAAATTATAGATGGTGCCCTCTGAAATATTTCTATAAATGTTCAACCATGGCTTATTGACTTGGGTCCATCTCTCCTAGCCATTTAGCTTTGACACCAGGTGCACAACCATCTTCATCACTGGATCCTTAATGTTTGTGACATCATAATACCTTGACCCCTTCTTACATGCAAAAGTGGTGATAGTTTCCTTAATCACTTCTTTTTCAGTCAAGTCATCCTCCAAACCGTCTCCTTCATAGATGAGGCCTGTGAAATGTGAAATGAGCTGAGGAGTTATGCGCATCTTGCACCCTACAAAGTGGAAATAGTCCTCATGTACACATGACATCAGCCATTGATATAAGTGCTTAGGTTTCCCAAGTAGGGCAACTCAAAGAGTTGTAATAACTCTGCCTTCTCCAATTTGACCTTCACATCATCATTATAAATGGGCAAACCCTCTAGGTGTTCTCTTGTTTGTTGGGTGCACTAACTCTGTAAGGATATTACTTGTATAAATCGGAACGTATACAGGTAGAATAATATGAGAGAAAACTAAAATATAGATAAATGATGACAATATGCTCATATAATAGCCTTACCACTTTGAGGGGCAACCTCCAATACCACCTCGAGGGGTAACCTCCAAACCATACAATAACACTCCAATACTCAATATGATCCTTAACTACAACCTTCTAACCCCTATATATACCATTCTAACCTATGGCCAATACCGAGGCCAACCTCCGAGCATAATAAATCATAAATGAATGATATAATAAGATAAGGGCATGTGTGCCACATGTCGGCATATCCATTAATACATATACATCATAACATTATATCCCATGTGAACCCATACATATAACTAAGGGGATGTGTGCCACATGTCGGCATCTCCATCAACCCATATACATTATAATATTATATCCCATGCGAACCCATACATATAACTAAGGGGATGTGTGCCACATGTCAACATCTCCATCAACCCATATATATTATATTATCATATCCCAAGGTACATAGCAAACTCCAACACCAACTCCTTTTCGATTGTGCTTATCTCGATGATTATAATCATTTACGAGACATGTTCCAAAGATGGGACTCCCACTCCTTCCCCAACAACACTCCATATGGGTATTGCATTTCGCATACCACTCTTCATTTGTGCTTTCTTCAATTTCTTGTTGTTTTCCCTTGCCCTTCTTGGGTGTACCAACTTGTTTCTTGCGTGCCATTATCTAGGTCTTCTTCCCACTTCAATCACTTTGTGTTACTCTGTTCTTTCTCTCTCTTCAACCTTAGATCTCGAACTTGTGAAGAAAATTACTTAAACCCATACCCTAATTCTTCAAACCCTAACTGGGATACTCCCTTCACAAGATGGTTCCTTCTCACACTTTCTCCTACACCCGTGAAATCCATCCCTCCCCGGTTCACAAATCCAAACTAGCTACTCATGCTTCAATCCCTCAAAAAATTTCTTCACACGATCAGTTTTTGGAAGCCCTAGTTTGCAAAGGTGCAAAAAGTGCTTCATTCTCCTTATACGCAAAGTGAAAAATGAAGTGCCTTGACCCCTTTATTTATAGTTTTTCCTTTTTATGAATTAAATGCTACTTCACCTACCACCATACTTTTTACATTTAATGTGGATTTTTCAAACAAAACCTGTCTTAAGCACTTTTCCTCATACGCCCAACCTGTGCGGAAAATCCTCCAACCTTTTGGCACGCAACCAATCCAACATGACAGGAGACTCTTGTGTGCACATAACCAATGGCCGAAGGCACTTCTTATGTCCTGATTTTTTCTCTCACCTACCTCGTGTTGCTTAATGCACTTTCTCCTCCTTTGTACATGGGATCTGAAAGTAGCTTTATCTTGCACCAACCATCCTTTTTCCATCTTTTCTCTCCATACACCTCTTTCAACCGGGCCATTCAACTGGGATTTTTAACACAAACTTCCTTGGCACTTTAACCATACACTCCTTCACATTACTCCGCCCCACACTAAAATGATGTGCGGTCCTCTATGCACTCATAGATTCTCAAAAAGTAGCAATAAGGTTACCGGTGCCCAAGACACAAAACAAAACAACAACATGAAAGGGAAACACAAGAAAAGAAAATGCATAAAGTAAAATTCTAAACTAACTAGCAAAACTACCTTATTTAAAAACATCAAGAAGCCTTATTTATAGTAGGGCTTCAGCCTACTCCCATTGAAGTGTCCAGGAAATTTTGTCCCATCTAGCACTTCTAACTGGCACACGCTTGAATCAAGGATGTACGAGATTGTGTAAAGACCCAACCAATGGACTTTTAACTTCCCAGGATGGCGCAAAAACTTAGAATCATACAGTAAAACCATCTGCCCAACCTCAAATTTCTTGTTTCTAATGTAGCGATCATGTCAAGCTTTTTGATTTGCTTTCTCTATCGTTTGGCTCCACCTGCAAGTGATCTTCTCTCATCCAGCTTCATTAACTCATAAATTATTTCTTCCAAAGACTTGCTCATCAACCAACCCTCCCGCACGCGCTATTCGTAGAGAAGGTAATATGAATTCAACTAGAAGAACAGCCTCCACACCAAACACCAACCGAAATGGTGTGGCTTTTTCACCTTTTATATGTTGTCCTACAAGCCCATAATACTACCGATACTTTGTCATCCCAATCTTGTCTGCCAACATCACAAATTTTGGTCAGGGTATGACTCAGTATTTTGTTGAATGCTTCCATGGTTCCATTTGCTTATGGGTGATAGGGTGTAGTCTTATCTTTGAGCCACCATGAACTCCGCTAACAGGATCCTCATAGTCTCATTCAAGAAATGCGTACCCCTATTGCTGGTTAAACTCAAAGGACATCCATACCTCGTGATAATGTTTTCCCACAAGAATCTTGCCATTGTGGCTGCTGTGTAATCTTTAGTTGGGGCTACCACCGCCCACCTTGTCAAATAGTCCATGCAAGTGATAACATAGTGTGACTGGTGCAATAGGGCCTACAAATTCTATTGCCCACTTTTCAAAAGGCTCCACGCTAGGTATATGGTACAAAGGCATTTCATCTCTCTTTCCAGGGCTTGTCAATGTGCTAACAATGGTGAAACGCTTTACAATAGTCTTTACTATCCTTGTACATGGTTTCCCACCGTAAAAACTTGCCATTACTATCTTATGCACGGTGACATCACTGCGCATAATGCCCACCCGCACTTCTTCCATGTGCTTCCTCCATGATGGTGAGGTGCTCATGCTCTAATAATCACTCGCATAACACCTCATCACGTCTTAACTTGTACAAGTCTACACTGATCAACATGCAGGGACGTGGCGCGTATGGCTAGTTGCTTCTTCTTTAATGCCTTCATTCCTTCCGGTGCCACACCTTCCTTTAAAAATACCGCAATCTCCTCAAAATTCGAGGGCACATGCCACAGCCTAAATAGTTGTGCATCTGACATTGTCTCCTCAATACTCTGTGTGTCATCCCCGAATCAATTCTTGACAGATGATTAGGTCCACAATTACTTTTCCCAGGCTTCACTACTACAATGAACTCAAACTCTTCAAACAACAACACCCACCGACATATACATCCTTGTAGAACAGTTGTTTTCCAAATACTTTAATGACATGCGGTCGGTGTAAAACACAAAGGGTGTTGCCAAGCAGATACTATCTAAACTTGAAAAGTGTGTAGATCATTGGCAATGCCTCGCGCTCGATCACGGTGTAATTATGCTCTCTTGGTGTCAACTTCCTACTTACAAACAGAGAGGATGGTCAACAAGTCCTTCACTGGGCCGTGTCAAGCAAGCACCGATCCAATAGTGGTTCCTGAGGCATCTACATGGACATGGAAGGGATTGTCCCAAGAGGGAAAATGTAATATAGGTGTGGTGACAAGTCTATCCTTTAATGTATCAAACACCCTCTCTTTGCGCCTCTCCCCAATGGAAGGACTTTTATGTCTCGAGTAGCTCTTTTAAAGGCGCGCAATCTTGAAATACCCTTTGATGAATTTCTTGTAATAACCCATATGCCCAAGGAATCCACGCACTGCGCTCTAGCTAGTAGGCTCCCCTAACCCCACAATAACTACAACTTTAGCAGGATCTACCAGCAAGCCCTCCTTACATATGATATGCCCCAATAACGTCCTAAAGGGTGTGGCAAATACACACTTCTTAATGTTAAGGGATATCCTCAACTACCTACACCTCTCAAACATTAACCTCAAATTGTCACAATGGTATTTGACTAGACCATACACTATCCAATCATCCAAATAGACTTGAAGAAACTTATGGATGAAGTCTTGGAACGCTTGCACCACTATGCATGAAAAACAACAGGTGCATTATTCAACCCAAAGGGCATGACCGTATATGCAAAACTTCCCCACTCAGTGGCAAAAGTTGTCTTCTCCTGGTCTTCCTTTGCAATCCAGACTTGGTGGTACCCCGAAAATCCATCCGTAAAGGAATAGATTTTGTGCCCAATGCAACTCCTTCAAAAATTTCTTCAGTGAAGGGGGTTGGAAAAGGATCGATGACACAAACTACATTCGCTCCCTATAATCCATGCAGATCCTAATCCGCCCATCCTTCTTGATGTTGATTACCATCGACTTATCCATTTTGATTCCTCCACTACTTCAATGATCCCAGAAGCTATCATTTTATCTATCTCCTCCTTAACCTTCATGCATAAATTAGGATTCATCCGGTAGGGTCTCTTCCTAACCGGGCATGCACCGTCCTTTAGCTTTATCTTCATCTCCCTAAGGAATGGTGGATTCCTTTAAGCTCATGGTACCTACGCGGGAATAAATCCTCAAATTCGCATAACAGATCAATGATCTTAGAGACTTCCTTCTCTCGACCAGTAATCTCCAATAATAGCTTCCTTAGGTTCTTCTCCTAAACCGATGTTAACCTTATTTGTCTTTAAGGGCTCATGGTAGGCGTGCATACGAGTATCAGCATTGTCCACTACCTCATGCATCCCTACAGAATGAGTAACATCCAAACTTTCTACTTCCTCCCCATCAATCACATACACCAACTTCCCTTTCTCCTTTTCCAAAGATGTGCACTCAAGCTTTGTAATTCTTCCTTTTCCTCTACTTCCTCTTCAAAGCACACTTTTAAACCTGGTCCACCTAGCAGCTCCAACAACCTATCTTCTACCATGGCACTATCCCCCATGGTAATTTTCTTGATACCTCGCAAGGCCTTATCAATGATGGCTTGGTACTCACGATACTCAATGGTTTAAATGAAATCAACCGCAAGCTCTTGCCAATTCCTTGTCTCATGACATGTCTCTCGAATGAATGTACCATGTGCACACGTAACCCTGCGCAGTGTAGAATTCAACTTGTGCACCAAAAGGATGGTGGAAAATTTTCTACACCTTCTCTCCATATGCTCTCACACTCCTGGGTATGGAAAGAGGTAGGTTCCTTCCCATGGTAGTCCTTGATGGCGGTGGGCACGTTGCTCCTAGAGAATCTGAAAAGAGAGCAATTCTTACCTCACGTCATTCCAAAAGGCTCTCCTGATGGGTAGCCCACCACCATGCCACTATACCAAGTAGGACATAGCTTAGCATCCCTCTCCATTCCTTCTCCTCCTTCCACTAAGCTTTCATCTCCTGCAGAAAGATCTCAGGGAAGGCTCCTCCTAAATACTTAGGTAGCACTTTTCCTCCTAGACATCGGAATGTGCGCACCTTTGTCACCTTCGTCACTGACCCTCTCAACTACCGTCCCATCAATTCATAAGTTCTCAGTGCACCCAATTGTCACATGCTAGACTGGTGGTATCACTTACTGACTGAGCATCCTCAAACTGGATAACTTCATTGGTAGGATGTATTATCTCTGTGTCCCTAATTGAGTGCACATATAGGGTGTTGAATTCCAATCATCCAGGGGTATAATGACCCATTCCTCCTTATTTTCAAAGCTGATGTACCCTTTGTTGAACTGAAGGTCCGCATTGTTCTTGTAACACCATGGGCACCCAAGTAGTGCTAGGAAATTGTCTACCTCGACGAGCACCAAGACTTCAAGTCCCTAGTAAACTTAGCTCCCTAGATAGTAATAGTTACATCCTTTAACACACCGATGGGCATCGCCTTAGTCTTGTTTGCCATATATAGCACATTCGAAGATGGTTGTAATGCAGTCTTCCCATCTGATGCCATGCATCCAAAGTTAGAACATTAACCTCCATGCCTGTCAATGAGGATATTACTAAGGAGCCATCCATCTACAACTACATTCAATGTGATCTCCTTGTCATAGTCAAGGTTGTGAGGGGGAAGGTTTGCATGCAAGACCTACCTCTCACACTCTCCTCGGCGTGTGGTACCTTCTCTCTCAACCATGATCCTAGAAAGGGAATGATATTCTCTTGCCTTAACATTTTACACACCTCCTTGACCTCATCCAGTCATCCTTTGCACCTCGACTCTCCTCCCTTATTCCTCCCTCCTGGATTTCTCCTTTAGACATTGGATTTCCCCTTGTAAACTTTGAATGACATCCATGGTGTCTTGATATACCTCCTTTTGATGCGTGGGGTCTAGGTACTTTCCATAAACCACTTCCTCCCTTGAAACCAAGTTCTTCTACCTTGGTATCTCTTTTGCACACGCAACTTCTGCCCTTGTTGTTACCAAGACATGCTCCAAACCTACATCCCGTGTTACCCGAGGCATCCACTGTGTGTCTACCTTTTTAATGTTGACCATTGCAACACCCTTGTCTTTCCGGTCTTTGTTGATTCATGTGCTCAAACAATTATAGGCACTCCTCATACTTATGCTTCTTTCCACACCATGAGCATTGCAACAGTTTGGGCATTCTCGTTTGTAATGCTCTGTAGATCCATAATTGAAACAGGTTCCATGTGGGAACTCACTCCTTCCTCCTCTATGGTTACCACGACCATGGAATCCTCTACAAAAACCACTTTCGCGTGTACCTCCATCTACACGCTCCTCATAACGGTGATCATCACCATTGGAACTACTAGCAATGTTGGTTTGGCGTACCCCATGATCAATGGCCTCATGGATCTAATCAATGAGCCTACAGTCCTTAATATCATGGGTTGTAGAGGTGCAGATCTTGCAAAGAAAAAGACACATTCTTCTAGATTGCATGTTGTAGCAAGGGGCATCTACTTGCATCATGGTCCCCATGACAAATTTCATAATCTATTGCCACGGTGCGTACTGTCCTCCGGGGGCAATTATCCTTAACGTGCCCCTCTACTTCATAATTTGTGCACCATAAACCACTGTGAGTCTCATGGGTTGAGTTCGCATACAAATTTTCCACCGCTTGGCCATAGCAGCAATTTGAGCCTCCAGAACACGTTAATGCCAGTATCAATACTACTAATAGCCTCGGTGTGCAGAGCAACTTCCAATGCCTCGCACGGGTTTGTAAAAGTTTTATGAGATAAGGCCCTTCTAAAAGGGGTGATCAATCCTCCAACAAACCACTGAGCATGTTGTGAAGGGTGAATATCATATGACAATTTAGACAAGAGAGTTTTAAAGCATGCATCATACTCCCACACACTCTCTGTCATTCCTTGTTGAATCTCCTTCAAAGCACTGATGCTCTTTTGTTCAAACTCAGGAATGTGGAATTCTACCAAGAATGTGTTCTTTAAAGTAGTATAATCCACTATTGTTTGATGAGGGTCATACTTCCTATACCAGCTATGTGTGTGCCCTTGCAATGTGGTTACAAACTGACTAGCCTTCCACTCTGGGGTTGTGATACCCTTTGCGTGCCATAGTAGTTCACACTTGTGAACATGTTCTGCAAAGCATCCTCAATACCTCTGTAATCAGGAAAATGTAGAGACATTTCAAAGAAAACTTGGGGGTGGTTGGGGCCCAAATCCTCCTGAGCCAGAGCCTTGGTTTCCGCCTATGTTTCCTCCGCCACTTGATCCACCAGTCTCACTGTGTCTTGAACCACTAGATCCACTAGACCCGCCATCTTCTACTCCTCCTGAACCACCGAGATCCACCAGGTCTTGTTCCTCCTGACCCCCCAAATCCACCAGATCCCATAGTGGTCGTGCCAAGGGTCCCCACAGCCCACCGAACTATGCACCAAAAATTCCTCCTAATAGTGGGTTGGTGTTTGTAACCATAGAAGGCCCAAATGATAAATTATATCTCCTGGGTGTAGACCAATCACTTCCAATGTAACCAACTAGACTAACAATATTTTCCCCTGATTTGGAAAACCAAGTGCTAGGGTTCGGTCACTAGGTGGGCTTAGATGTACGCCAACGGTTCTTCTCTCTCCGCATGACGAACTCTCATCAGAAGCCAAAGGGGTCTCTCTTATGCACTTACCAAGATGGGGTCATACAGACTACTCAATTTCACGTCCTCAACGTGAACCTCAAATCCTTCCCACAATGTTTGCCGCCATACATCCATCACACCTATAACCTCACGTTTTCTAGCAATCTCCCTTTCACGTGCTTCACCATACTTGAGTCATCTCTCCTCCCTTTCTTTCTCCATCGCAACATCTACCATCTTCCTCCACCCTAGCTTCCTTGCCCAGCGCTTAGAATGGTTTAGCTGGCCATTGGGAATGCCTCTAAACTCATGGTAACCATCAAGATCTTCATAACCAGATGGACAACACATAGAAATGATCCTTTAGGCTCCCACAGAAACTTAAAATCAGTAACCTTTGGACAAGAATATGTGGAAATGGCATACTCCAGAGTGTAGCTAGCCAGTACTACTTTCCACCAATGATCCACAACACGGGTCCATATAAGATATGCATCCTGCAACCTTTGGTATTCTTCTTCGGACCACACACGTGATCCATAATGCTAACTTGATCTAGATGCATAGGCCGAGAGCCATTCATATAGTTCCACCGGGAAGCAAAAAAAAAAATCATATAGATCATGGTAGAGGTTCTCTTCTACCCATCTATGTGCATCAAACTTAAGTCCAGTGTTGAATCTCTGAGCAAACTCATCCTCTATGCTCTTGAACCATGATTCAACACTTTCCAAAGTTAATCACTCTATCATTACTCACTACACGTAGATCATGGTGCATGTTAATTACCACTATAACTTCAAAATAGGTCCCGGAAATGGAACCAAGATGTAGTCATTTTTACCCCTATCACAAAAGAAAGGAACCCCATGTGCACCGACCTATCACCCAAATGGATGGAGGGTGCTCACCGAGATAAGCGCGGTGCCGAGTCTCTCTTTTATGTGATTTTAATGGGAAACATCATCTATGATTTGTTGTTTAGAAGATTTCAAAAGGATTTAAGACATACAAGAACCATAGAGCTCAGAACGGCCTCTAGATCCCTGCAGTCATTCCAGACAGATAGTACTTAACAAACTATATAACTTGTATCATAATAGAAAGAAGTATACAAACATCCATACTTAACATAAACATAAATGAAAGAAGACCTATGAGCAAGATCTATGCATCAGAACCATTAATATTCATATATATGTAAATTAGTAACCTTATTACATCCATGGAGCCATTTACGAATGTCATAGAGAAGCGGAGCGCGAACATGCATTACAACTAGACTACTCGTAACTATGCTACCAAAAAGAAAAATTACAATCCCCTTGCCCAATACATCCTTTCCCAAATCCAATTACCCACTAACGAGTTCTTGTAGTATTTCTGTAGAGCTCCACCCACTCTCTAGTTCTCTCTTTGTTTACTCTGTAGGCACTTGTATTTATAGCCTCACTAGGTTGCCAACTCATCCTCCAGCACCCTCAGATCCGATGCCAAGTGTCTGAATGTGGTCCTCCATGTAAGCATGCTCCTCTAGGCCTGAGCTTTCCACTTTATAACATGATGTACTTCTAGAAGCTTCTACCACATGCATGCTCCTTCCTGGGCCAACTTATCACCAGGGATGGCACCTTATCCATTCTCGCATGCGATTGGGTCATGTTTTTCACGTGTTCTGTCCCAAACACCCAATTTGACTAAGTCCCAAACCCTTGGTTCTGTCCATGCGCGTCACATGCACCACGGGTTTCCTTAAACCCTTTTCTTAAACCTTGCCTTGTGTGCCTTTCTTCAATCGGGACCTTGTGCACCTACGCACCTTTTGTACTTAGTCACTATCTTAGGGGCCCAACATGCCTCCTCATTAGAGACCTTGTGAGATGAAGTGAGGGGAGATTTCCTAGAAAATGCAAGTGTTTCACCACCTTAAATGTTTGAAACCATCTTCTTTTTGTATCATTTCTTGGTCCTCTAAATTATATTCATGGTTCTTTCATCATCCTTGTCTTCAAATCCTCTAAGTCAAGATGTGCCACATCACTATCTCCCACATTCGGTACTTGGTGGCGTAATGGATAGTGGCTCAAATTTGTTGCACTTGACAGGAGGTAATGGAGACATAGAGATATGTGTGAAATTTGGACTTGATTTGGATATTATTTTTAGTAAGTCACACCCCACCCTTAGATTCTATTTTCAGACAATTTTCCCAATTTTAGATTTTTTCCAATTTGTTGAGTTTTGGACTTGAGGAATTACACAAAGGTTTTGAAATTATTATTTTTTGGTTTTCAACACTTACTATTTTTAGAATGGTTCTGTGCCAACTTACTAAAAATATAAGTGTGTCTTATAGGTGTCGATTGATTTGAAATCAATTTTGTTAGATTAGGTTTTTATTGTGATCTCATGCTCCAATTTTAGGTGTTTTCAATCACGAAACTCCAGGGATATGAAAAGGATTTTTTTGCTAGAATATTCATGTGGATGATTTTAAAATTCATAGCATCACCGGTAATAAAAAAATTTCATCTTGAAGGTTTTTTGGAATGGAAGTTTTAGGAAAATTTTCATGGAAAACAAACCGAATATTTGAGAGCTATGAGAAAAAGTGTTTTTCAATAACGGGGTTTCGAAAAAAATGGGTAGCATAAAAGCATAAAAATAAATGGGGGATGATAAAACATGAAAAATGAGTTAAAAATTGCTAAGTATGAATATTATACTCACCCCTCCTTCATAAACCTAGTTAACTCACTTTTGGCCCACCCCGTTTAGCTCGGATCGAGGAGACTTCCGGAGGGGTTAAAACTTACTAAATGGGTCTTAAACCCCCTCATGTACCTTAATAAAATTTTTAAGGGAAAAAGGGACGCTCGGGGGTATAAAAATGTGCCATGGGTAGGGACATCATTAAGAAGGGGCTAGAAATGAAAGATACTTGAATGGATAACATGACCTAGGCATCAAGTCACAAGTTATAAGTGACACAACATTCTTCTAATCCTTGGTGGATCATTTTAGTGTCCCACATGTACCTTTAGCAGAGGGGAAAAGGTACATGAGATATTAAAAAGTGTGCCAAGGGTCAGATCAACATTAGAAAGGGTTCAAGTTTGTAAGTGAGTTGAAAACACATCTCTAACACCTAAAGTTGTCACTTAAGTGACGCAAATATTAAAACACATCTCTCACACCTAAAGTTGTCACTTAAGCGATATAAATATTCATCTCCATGTGGTGGTGAATTATAGTGTCTCCCATGTCCCCTTTTAATTTGGTAAAAGGGACATGAAGGGTCTACAAGTGTGCATTTGCAACTTTGGAAGTTGGGTGTCACCATTGCACTGCTAAAAATAACATGTTAGAGTGCCTTTTTGCCTCGAGAGCTTCGCTTGGTGTTTCCTAGGCCAACCTTATATCCTTTTGAGTGGAAAAAAAAAAGTAATACAATGAAACCATTTTAAATACATTATTATTCTTCCTATTTTAAATTTAGTCCTTTTAAAATTCTCGTCACGAGTGGTTCCTGTAAGGTCCAATTGCCACCAATGAAAAATATGCCCTTTTGTCCAATTAAACTTATGGTACATGTAGAGGGACCCATTTTTTCCAATTTGGAATTTTAATCATCTTATAACTCTCCTTAAAACTCCTATAATATTTAATTGAATCTTTACTAGGATCAAAGGTCTTTATCTGCACTATCGGGCCAATGTCTAAAAATCTGCTCCTCAAAATCCCTTCAAATATTTTTCAAAATGAATTAAACATCCTTATATTTCCCATTATTATCTTATTGTTTTCCAAATCCTCCCGAGGCCCTTGATATATCTAGAACAAAGCAAATAGTTTTTTCACCGCTTTCATTTCCTTATGTCATGCTAAGAATATCCCAATATTACATAACTTGTTCCTAAACCTTATTTTTCTTCCAAAATTTTCCTAAACTACCTCGTATGATTACATAGCTTTGCCATAAACTTCTTGGATGCCTTAACTTTTCCATGCACATTCTCGGAGGATGTTCACCAAGTGCAAAAAGGCCAAAAAGGCCCTTTTGGAATCTCTCGAAAGTACTTATCTTCTCTTCGGTCTAGATATATTCATGAATCAAATTTAAAAAGATCCCATGCAAATGAAACAAACTTGAAAATCACATTAGCACATTCCTCCTGGCCATTATGAGGGTAATTCAATAATTGAGTTGGCTAGAGGACATGTTTGCATTGATCGGGAGAGGGATTTTCAAATGAGGTCTAGGTTGTCATGATGTTTTTTTGAATTTTTCATGCTAAAATTTTTTCATTACAACACATATATTTTTAGGAATCTTAGTTGTAGCATTTGATCCAAAGTCACGAAAGTGCTCGACATCATGTTTGCGTCCAAACTAAGCCTCAAAGGGTGTCATCCCTCTTACTGTCTTGTGTGGAACACGATTCTCAGAATGTGCAAAAGCACGAGTCACGGCTTTGGACCAATACTGTAGAGGAAGGGATTTAGAGTGAACCATACAAGTGACCACCTCCTTAAGCATTTGGTTCTTTCCTTTCGTAACTCCACTTTGCGAAGGGTTGTAAGAAATTGTATGTTGCAAGGAAATCCCTTCGGATGTACATAAATAATTTAACCTATTGCTCACATATTCACCTCCATTGTCAGTTTGAAGAATCTTGATAGATATTTCATCTTATTTCTCAGCAAGATCCTTGAAGTCTCAAAAGTGATCGAAAACTTCATATTTTTTTTTGAGAAAATACACCCAAGTGTAACATGAAAAATCATCAATGAAGGTAAGAAAGTATAAAGATCTAGTAAATAAAGGAGACAAGAATGGGCTAGAAATGTCATTGTGAACATGATACAAGTGACGAAAAGGTCTTGAGGATTTTCCTTTGCCAAAAATTTCTTTGGGGTGCTTCCCGAGGGCACAACCCTCACAAAGACCCTTAGAAAATTTGACGCAAGGTAAGCCATTGATCATATCATTTTGGCTCAACTATTTAAGGCAATGATAGTTTAGATGAAAAAACACTCATGTCGTAGCTTGCTAATCTCATCTACATGAGTGAGCAAGGTAGTGGGCATAGAATCAAAAGTAAAGTGGGAGAAGGTATACAATCATGATCAATGATCCACCTTTCCCTTAGCCACTATAGAATCATTGTGAAGCTCATGAATAATCATCGAGTTATGATTAAATTCCACTCACATTCCTTCACCAAGATGAGTGATTTGGTAAACTGATAGGAGATTGGTAGAGAGATCAGAACACTCAAAATATTGTTAAATGTTCCACCATCTACTTCTACCATATTGAAATCGACATCGAAGTGTCATCACCCAAAGTGATTTGGGACATGCCACATGGTTCAATGTTAGTGAACTCAACATGTGAAGAACCCATGTGGTGCAAGGCACCAAAATCAATGATCCATGTTGATGAAGGAACAACTCTAGCTACAAAGGCCTTTCCTTTCTTCTTATCGACTTGGACTCCTTTTCTTTAGAAGATTAAGAATTTGGATAATGTTTCTTGATAGACTCAGAACACCTATATTATTCTTCTCAAGTAAATGAGTTAAGTGGTCTATTTGTTTTCTCATGAACTAATTTTCCTCATGTCTAGTCTTCTTGTAATATGAACACTTACACTTTTCCTTCTTCGCTTTAGGCTCATAAGTAGAAGTGTTCGTGTTGGGTTTGGTTTGGGTTTGGTTGGTCCTTTTAATCTTTCTTATTTTTGTATTTCTTATTGTCTCCATTACAAATACTTGCTACAAGGGCATGTGACTTAGATTTTAGTTCTCCCATTTGAATCAATTTTTCATGGTCTCAAATGATTTGGGATGAAAAACTATCAAATGATGGAATATTCTAAGCAATCCCTAGAGCTTATTTCATGGTATGGAAAGTAGAAATGAAGATGGAGTATTCGGGGCCAAGCTTAGAAAGAATTGACAAGATCAAATGGGCATCCTTTTTCTCAACTCCACATTATTTCAACAATAATCTAGTGTGGACAAACTTTGAGAAGAAATCCTATAGGTTATCAAAGTTACTAGGAGTTAATCCTAGCAATTCATTCTCTAACTCATGCGCTCTCATGTCATCTTGTTTTCCAAACATATCGTTAAGATTTTTCTAGTATCCATTGGGTGTTGTGGAAGAATTGATGTGGAAGAGGAATTCGGAGATATGGACATATGTAGAAGACCCGAGGCTTTGTCACATCAATTAAACCACCTAGATTTTTTGGGTTCATCATCAGGTTTAGTCTCTACTCCCATAGTGATGCGTAGAACAACCCTTTATCCCTTAGTTTGATAATCGCTTCGATCTCCATTTAAAGAAGTTAAACAACATGAGCAAAGGAATAGAAAGAGCATCCATTGTGAGGAAAGAGAAATAAAAAATGGAAAAATAAAGGAAACACGTACACACACCCCAGAATAATATTTTCACCCCCATGTTTGTGGTTCTTTATAGTATAGTGTGTTGATTGCAATTAGATGAAATTGTGTGTCGTGAAACAATTGGCCACTCACCTTGCAATTCGTGTAAAAATGTGCAAGTGTAGATACCACAATGAGTTTCAAGCGATTGCATCAATTTGACACTATAACAAGCACAAAACAATGTGAAAATAAGAATAAGGGAGAAAACTAAGTCATATGTGATAAATAGTGACTCACGTCATGGGGAACTCCCTTTCCGCAAGGCTATGAAAGACGTGCTCACTAGCCCACAAGCAATAATAAGAGTTCCATTACAAAGAGAAAATGACTCAAAACATAGCCATAAACTACAAAAAAGCCTCCAAAGTTAAAAACACCCTTCACAAGCAACCGGTTCAGAAACGCCCAATAACGCTAAGTTTTCAAATATTTTTCCCAATTAATTTAATTTATTCAAAATAATAAAAAAATAAAAGGGATTAATTTGAAAAAAAAGCGCCTCTAAATAATTAAGAGTGACCTACTTAAAATAAATTCCTTCCTTTTAAAAATGTGTCTCTTCCTTAATTTAAATAACCTATGATTAATTTTAATATAAGTTATGATTAAAAACATAGCCTAAGTTATAAACATACAAGGCTTATATTAGAAAAAAAGGCAAAGCAGGCTCAAAATTTGAAAAAGGATGGAGAATGATTTTTAAAAAGTAGTCGAGGTAAAGGGAGGATGCCATGCAGCCATGTGGAAAAAGGGAGAGACTTGAGGTGGAATAAGGCTCAAGGACTTGGTAAGTGTGTTGATCCATTACATGAAAGAGTTAGTAGGAAGGGTCAAAACACTCGTAAAGATGCAGAGTAGGGTTTGCGAGGTAATGTTGAGGTAGGGGTAAAGAAAAATTCATTACTCAAGGATCTCGTAGGGTCAATGCATAGGTTCCACTAGGGCCAAATAGGGTCAACATAGGACTCACATGACGAAGGAGGTTGGCATGCCAATGCAAACAAATAAATTGAGCTAGGAGCCAAGGTGGCAATAGGATCAACTTGGCGAGATCCCAATCGAGTTTAGGTTTACAAGCACCAACCAACGCGAGCTAGAACAAATGATAGAGTAAGGTAAACACCGTGTAGTGAGTAGTAAAGAAAGCATCTTGAGATCGAGCGACTTGAGGATGAGAAACACGAAGCCCAAGGTAGAGCCCAAAACATGACAATCCACCTACAAGCCAAAAATGAGCCCAAGGAAAACAAGGCCAAGGCAAATGTCAACCGAGCAAGGTAAATGATAAGCACATGAATGGAGGGTCGAGCTAAAAGGAACTCGATAGTGCAACTAGTGTAAAGATCTCGATACGAACTCGAAAGTCGACACACAAACCGAGCCGAGGAGAACCCAACTTGCCACAAAGCTTGGGACAAAGCTTGAGCCAAAGCTCACCGAGATGGTTGAATAGATCAGGGATAGCCGAGGAAGAGCAACAGAGTTTGAGCATGGTAGGCATGAGGAGGGGGGAGACATGTTTAGGAGGAAAAAACCAAAAAAAATCAACAACATAACTTTTAATGAGAAATTCCAATCAAAACCAGAAAACCATTCTTACCTCAAAGATAGGGATTTCCACCAAATGTAGCTATAACCAACCAAATCCACTAGAGAAACCCCTAAAATACACATGTAAAAAACAAACACCACAAAACAACAACTCCAAAACCGAGATGTTAACCCGAGTCAATTAACAATTAATAAAATTACACAAGAAACGATAAGAAATTGAAATTGAAAGTAATTAGCAACTATAAAATATGAGTATACGTTTACCAAAAATGCAGCTCTAGTACCATGTGATATTGGAATGTGAGGATAAAAAACCCGTGCACATCAAGAACATTTTACTCCAAAGGATCAAAAATGTGCTCCAAGTAATCAACAAGAATTAATCACAACAAGATTCGTGCATAAAAAATAGGTCTACTCATTCTCATAGATCAAAAAAGAGGGTATATATGGGAGTGTTGTGTAACTCTTGTGCTTGTACAATCATTCCCTCGTGAGGAGAAAATGATGCAACTCTTGTATGACGCCAATGACGCATATCACAATGACAAATTCTATGACAAAATCTTTCATATGTCATATAACTCCTAAAGACCTATGACCTCACCTAAGTGAGATGACTCACCATGTGTGAGGTAGACAAAGCCTCGTAGATGACAAGGCAATTACGATACCTCACACCAACAAGTACAAGTTTGTTTTAATTAAAGAAAATTCATCAAGAAATTTTCAAGTTTGTTTTAATTATTTATGCTTTCCAATGTTATGTCTATTGAGATTATTTCAAAATGAATAATATTACATTTTCAATTTGACAATGATATCATTTTATCATGCTATAAAATTTATCACCATTTATGCTAAGCTTGATATCACCAACTTTTTAAAAGAATTGATAACATTAATAATCAAATTATTTACTTACCACTCTTAAGAAAAAGTGCTAAAAGAGAGAAAATATCTATAGCTAGATATGTTACATGTCAAATTTCAATACCTATTTTAATCACACAAATTTTTAAGAGAGATAACAAGTCTAAGAAAGATACCACAATCAATGCAACTATCATACTCTTGTGGAAACTACTCAACTTGGTAAGGCAAACACAACATACTATATTAAAAGTAGGAAAAAAATAGAAACCTATATCCATATTTTTAATCACGAAAATTAACTAGTTGGTATTTATTAGCTTCCCCAAGACAATAGATCAGTATCCCCAATATTCTACATTGAAAACAAGTGTTATGTGATGTAAACATTTTCTCGGGATCACATAGAGTTCCATAAAGTTTGTGGTTCATTGTGCAAGTGTGTATTAAGGACCATCCCTAGAACACATTTTTCTTAACTTCCTTGTTATGATTAGAAGTATTTTTGAGTTTCACATTTTAGCATTAAGAGATTTTTCACCTTGGTTGACCTTGTGATCATTCTAAGTATCTAGGAGTTTAATAATATCATAAAATTACTTTTAATCATGGCATGGGGTGATTATTCTTTTCTTCGACACTCGTATCACATACGAAAGCAAAGTAAATAACCAACTTTCATCTTGCGAAAGCAATTTGGAACTAACATGAAAAATAAATCCACATTTATTTTTCTTGTAACCTAAATCATCATTTTAACATATTCAAATTGATGAATAATTATCTAGATAAATTTTACCTTAAGGGAAGATAATGCAAAATCACATAAAAACTTCCCATGTAAAAATAATGGATAAATTTGGAGTTCATGTTATATGAGAATAAAGTTCGGTGAAATTCAAAAAAATTCACGAGTTCAACGAAGTTTGGTGTAAATCTAGTCCACAACCTTTTTCACATACTTGAAGCCCATGTGAAAATGAGAGTTTCAATTTAGGGTATGGACATCTATCAAGTATAATACAATTTTTTTGTTGTATAATGTTATAGTTGTTTGCATACACAAAACATGAACTATTTGAAAACTTGAATCCATGGTACGTAGACGTATCATGGAATGCATTTTTTAATTTATTTTATTGACAAAATTGCCAAAGGATAGTGGTCCCATGGAATAATTTTTTTATAATGTGTTTTATTAACACTAAATTAAAATCAATAACCTACTTGAACTTGATATCAATTATTTACGTAAACATAACTGATTTTTTTAACTTAACTTTCTTTTTTACATGGCAAAAACACTAGGTTGTTTGAGCTCCTTCTCCTTCTTCGCAAGAGTGAAAATGAGAGGTGTAGTGAAAATGACATTCACTTGGGATTAAATAGGCAATGTGGGGCCACACGGTTAAAAGTAACGTGACACAAATGTGACATTAATTGTGTCGCATTTACATCACGTTATTTTTAATCATGTGGCCCCACATTTGTGACACTATTATCACGTCCTCTTTGCATTGAAAATCCATTCAAAAATAAGAAAAAATGCCATTCACAAATCAACGCAAAATCAACCCCATTTTCAACATTTTTAACACTATATGTAGTAGTGAAAGTAGATGTATTGATTATAATCCTATAAATTTGTTAAGATGGTTGACAGGAACAAGCCCAAACCATGGGATGTAATTGTAGCACAAGCCGAGTTTTCCAACAACAACTTAGCCAATAGAAGTAAAACTAGAGTTTGTCTTAGATTGTTTATGATTATGAACATAAAAGCATTTTCCATTACGTATAACTAATTAGAATAAAAGTGTGTAGTGCAAGATTTTGTTAAGTACATCTATGGGTTACATAAATAATTGAAAGAGAACTCAAGGAAGAACACCACGAGATACACACAACATGTTAACCTCAAAAGGAAAGAGAAAGAGTTCTCGAGTGAGTCACTTGGTTTTAACTCATTTTGAGAAAAGAACATTTTAGAAAAGATATACATGATAATCTCAAATGGAAGAAGATTGGGGCATGCAACATTTTGAGAAATAATATAATGAATGCATATGAGATAGAGCTACTAGATGATATTAATATCTTGCCTATCTACAATGTATCAATTTTGTACCCTTACAAGGGGGACGAACATGTGACGAGGATGTAAGTTAAATTCCTTCAATCTTTAATTGGAGAAAGTTACTTAAGAAGGTGAGAGAAGAGAGACGAAGATGGTAGATAATTCCAAAATCACCAAAAGAACAAAAGGCGATGAGTACAAAGAGTATATGATCAAATGGAAGGATATGACAATTGAGACATGGCTTGGATGAGTGCGTTTGAGATTGAAAAACATGGAAAACCATAATAGGAGATGATGAAAGGTTCATGAGGAGGAGTTCATGAATCATTTTACTTACCTAAGGCACATGATATATAAGCCTCTTTTTCTATGTCCGATCTTGCATCAACTAAAAACATATGTTGTTTGTGTGTGTGTGAAAATTTTCACCTTGTTGACATCATTGTGCATGTTAAAGATGATCAACATCAACGAATGAAGCATCAACAAAACTCTAATAGCCCATGAACATCAAGTGCAAAAGTTTTTAATCATCTTTCATGGATCAAATTGAACCCTTCTCTTGAAAGATGATGATTTTTCTAGTTAAAATGGTTGGCTTTTTTCAGCCATCAATCTACGATATTTTGATGATTACATGCATGTGGAAGGCAAATCTAAAATAATCATTTGGAATGATGGGTTTTCAATTGTTGAGCAATTTCAAGATGATTATAAGTTTGAAGAGGCGATCTAGACTCTAAGAGGTAACCAAGATAGATTCAAAGTGATTAGTGGAAGGCAATTGCGGTTGAAGCAAGGAGAGATAAAGAGCTTTATCTTATTAGAAGGGCATATTTATTCATTGATAAAACAAAGAATGTATCAATTTTAGTTGAGGGATATTGAAGTCATCTTCGTGTTATATTTCAATACAAAAACATTAAGGATATGTGTAATAAAGACTATTTTTTATATCCAAGTAATGTGTGTGTGTGTGTGGGTGGGTGGGTGGGTGTGCATGTGTGTTTGAGTGAATTGAGTCTCAACATTAATGTGCTAGACTTTGGGCTTGTAATTTCTTTTTACCCTTTTTTGATGGGGAAACAACATATTACATACCCATTTTTTGGATAGGGAAGTAATGGTTTACTCTTTTGCTAAGTAAACATACATCTAAATCGAAGCATTCCTTTTGTTAAGAAACAAATATATGCATATAGAGAAGGGAGCAGTTCACTATATATATAGATAAGGCCGAACAAAACCATACGTTGGCTAATGAGGCTCGAGAGTTTGTTGTATTCGAGGCACCACACCATATAAAGTTTCGTATTATTTCACTACAAAGAACCACTTGACTCCCACCCGACGGAGGGTCGCCCCCACCCAACTAGAAATATGGTGTTTCTCTCCCTATCCCCCTCCCCCTCTATCTAGTTGAAGATACCATTGATGTATAGTATTTACCGCTATGTTATCGAGCCCCCGTATATGCGATAGACTATCTTGAATGATATAGAATAGAGGGGCCCCCTACATAGAATATAGGGGCCCTATAGATAGATCTGGGGGGCCCATAGAATCTAGGGGGAATAGGGCACCCGTATAGATATAAGGGGGTGTCGACTATAGATATTTTGCCCCTCCCGTAAATTCTTATATAGTTCCTATATATATATATATATATATATATATATAGGCCACCCTATATATATATATATATATATATATATATATATAGAGTAGTTGTTGACTACCCTCAAATATAGAGAGCCACCCCCTCTATATCTAGGAATCTATAAAGGGGGATGGGGGAAAATGCCACAGGGGGAATCTAATTCGTCAAAGTCATCAAAAATGATTTTGAACCTCTCTTTGACTCTCCATGTCAGGTATCTAGAGGGACTTGTACCTTGGTGGCTAGTTTAACAAGCCATCATCATCACCATTTTTCTACAACCCTTTAAATATTTTATCACTTTTTTGGATGAAATAGAGTTGTATCAATTTCAAAGAAATATCACAAGTTATTCACAAAAAGAAGATGATATAGGAACACACCACCGAAAAATACTAAGCTAAACAAAATAGCCTAGGAAAAAAAAACAAACAACCGTGAGACAAGCCAAAAATCTACGATTTAGATTGGTCAATAGATCAAACCCAAAGAAGAATCATTTTTTTAAAGAATAGATAATTTGACAATATTCTTCCTTAGACTTCCACTGCAGAAGGACAATCATCCAAACCCCAAACCACTCGAGGCTTTAAACAAATCAATCAATACTCGAAGTGACACACTTGAGATAAGACTCATGGCCAATCACTTTCTCATTTAGTTTTTAAAAGATCTCTTAACCCTTGTTTTCATCCCATTATTGAATGGTACCTAGATTTAAATATGGTTGAGTTGCCTACCGATAAGTGTGGGCACTTGCCAATGCAATGGAAAACTAGCGAAAGAGAGGCATGGTTTTTCATGCCAAATAAGTTTAGGTTTTATGACCCTAATGCCTCCCCACTCCCACTTTTGAAGCGTGGTTCACCTGGTCCAATCTTTGAGGAGGATTGGACCGAGTTCTCAAACGGCTCGACAAAGCTATGTTGTCAACTCAAAATTTGTTTGAGTTTGACAACATTTATTCCCTACCTGTGGAGGTCATGCATGACTTATCCTTTCGGACCATTCCCCCATTCAATTTTGTATCACTTGGCATGATAAGCGCCCTTTTTGTCATAAAGGCCAATTTTTTCTCAATACTACCTTGATGGAACATGGGCCCACTCTCAACCACATTAAGAGGGTGTGGAACCTATCCCCTTGGAAAAATCACAGTCAACACTTCCATCCACATATGCATGCTAGCTGGAAGCAATGGTGGGAGGATGTCATGACTCAAAGGACAAGATTTCTCAGAATCTATGGCTGACAATTGGCTAAAATTCGGCATCGCTCATACTCTACCACCACTTCCGCTCTTAGCCAAGTGATGGTGGCGCTTGTGGAAATAATTTATCCGAAGTTCAGTATCTTCAAGTCGCAGAACTCCACTAGAAAATCCAAATTACGGATAATTACAATGCTCGGGGAGCTCAAAGTCGTACTCCTGCATTGGCTTAAAGTTGCGGATCGGTTTCCAAAGAATGTTTTCTCTCCATCAAAGCCAAAAATCCATCCTGAAAAATTGAGGCCATCAGTGATGGAGGAGTTCAAGTTACCGATAACCAACTTATGCTTTAGGCTTTTGTCTGACATTATAATATGGTATTTCAAGCTCAACCTCTTTCTAAAGAGCAACAAGATGCCCTCGACCAATGCTTGGCTTTAGTGTCATGTAAACTCTCTCCTATTCAGAAGGTGGCTTGCGACCGTATGCTCACCATTGATGACCTTCATGAAGTGACCATGTAGATGGCTAATGATAAGGCCCCTGGATGCGACGGTTTCCCATGTGATTTCTACAAGTCACTTTGGGATACTATTTGGATTGACCTTCATTGAGTTTATCTTGAGGCCTTTCGAACCGGTCATTAGGAACACGAGATCAATAAAGGGAACATCAAATTCATCCCCAAACCAGGAGATCTTGAGTAAATTACTAGTTGATGGCCTATTACCTTGCTTAATGTCTCATACAAGATAATTTCCAAGGCTTTAGCTATTCGGTTACACCATATCCTTCCCGTTGTCATCCAACCAGAGAAAATTGGTTTCATTTAGGGGTGCTACATCCTTGACAACATCATTGTTATTTGGGAAGGAATGGAATGGGCTTGCAGATCCAATCAATCTGCTATGTTCATTAAAATTGACTTTGAGAAAGCCTACGAAAGAATTGAATGGTTGTTTATTCTTGTCATGCTTCAAGCCCTTAACGTTGGCCCCATTTTACTTCAGTCTATCTCGCATGCTTTTGCCGATGCCTCTTCCCGATTACCATTAATGGCCATAATACTGAACCTTTCGGCTTATTCCACTCTATCTCGCCAAGGTTCCTCTTTAGCGCCCGAACTTAATGTGCTAGTTGTCAAAGGATTTGGGCATCTTCTTGCCCAAGACAAATCTCAAGGGCTTGTCAGGGGGATTACACTGCCTTCTCGTGAAAATTCTAAATTGCTCAATGACCACTTCACCGATGATTCTTTCCTTACTCTCATTGAGGAAGAGACCAATATCCACAATGTCATGCATTGTCTAGATATCTTATGTCTAGCTTATGGTGTAGACACCTAAAATTAGTATCTATGTCTTCATTCGCAGCATGCACATTTTAATTACATTAATTCAATTCTATCAAATGCCATCCCAATCCTCATTAATTAATTAAGTGACATTAATTAATTAATCATTTAATATCCTACATGCCCAATTATCCCATCCACATTAATCTTTATGTCTATTAATTAATTAACCCTCATCCATTGCCCTAACCAACCTTCTATTTCTATTGCTTTTATCCTACACACACATCCCCTTTACTTTTCTAGCTTTTATCTATTTTTATGCCCTAACTACCCTTATCTCATCTCTTGCCCACCTAAGTGCTTTAAAGCATCCTTTTATTCTTTAAGAAGCTCTAAATCCCGTCAAAAACATAAAAGCATCCCATTGGGGAAACTTTCTATAAAATTCTAATTTTAAGACTTTAGAAACAAGGGGAAAAAATTATACATAATGTTCTCTGCTCTAAATAATCATAATTTAGAACACACATTCCATACCAATCAATCTCATAACAGATAACCATATGCAAATTGTAAATGACTCGGTGAACTAGCGATCTCTCATTTCATGATTGAATACTATGGGTATTGAGTGTTCTGCTTTAAGAAATCTATATAAATATTTGTTACCATATTCATCTCGAAATCACATTTCTTAAACTAGGTGACATAAGACAACATAACCAGTAGCTTGTGATACTTTGGCAAAATATTTCCCACATACTGTTCATGTTACTATTCCTTCGCGACATACTCGTCTAATCAGAATACATCCTTCACCCCACTCATCTGTTATCTAGAATGGTCTTTACTTGACTTCTGTTAGTCCACTTGTCCAAGGTTTGACCCTAACCCAAGTTATTGATATAATTTGGTATAGGGAACCACTCACGATGACCTAGGGTATATGGGCATACTCATTCGACCTAAGTCAATTGAATGTGCCAAGTTACCCTAAGTCATTGAGAGTCACTTCCTATGTTAAATCATATCCTTAGCCTGATCTAGAGAGAAACTAAGTTCAAGTCCAGATTTGAGTAGATCTAGATGAACCAATGTTGAAGGGTGTTGCAACATGTCAACTGCAACATTGTATCCTCGTGAAGACCCAAGTCTTCATGAAGGTACAGTTTTGCAGTTGGCATGTGCCAACATCCAACAGAACTACTTCATCACGATTTACACACCTCAAGAGGTCATATCCACTTAATTACCGTTGGATTAAGATTCAAACCACAACAACCTTGCATAACCCTAATCCCAATAATCCTTAAGTTTTCCATCCTTATTTGAGTTGATTAAATAATATGAAACCTCATAACCTATGATTGCTTTTATGTTCATTAACTTTTGCTTAACGTGTAATTAATCGAAACAGAATCAACATCCATCATAAGATTTAAATAATGTGTCTCAACCATTCAAGGAATGTATAAGAACCATAATAGGTTATGTTATGGTAGACTTCATAGGTATGAAGTCTAAATGGTTATCAAACTCACATACCATTCATTTATTTTGTATCCGTTTTAGAGGAGGAGAACCTTCCTCATTATGGTTAAGTATTGCGATTTATTATACCCATATCCAATTCACACATCCTGATATTTTAACTTTACGTTCATAACATCATAATAAACCATACAAGATTGGATAAAGAACATCAATACATGTAACTTAGAAAGTTGCATTCAAGTAAGGGAAATTGTACTAATTCCCATTTATCCAACCTAATCAATCAATGACAATAGAAATAAGGATCCAATCAGAAATGAATGACAACATCAAGATAGGATTACAAATTTCCTTCATATTATGAACAAGAGAATTGACATAATCAATTTAAGTAACTTCAGTCTTTTCAATTCATCATAATAAATACACATTTTACAAGACTATACATTACTGACATATTTCATGTCAACAACATCAAAATCATTTAAGAATACAACTTTTCTTCCTTCAATACATCTCAATAATAAATCAGAATTCTCTATAAATGGTCCAAACTTTTAAGCAACCAATACATCATAAAATTTATTGCCTTCCTTTATCACTTACGAAGTCCATCTGCAAAAATTGCTAGCACGGGTCAATTCATTGAACTGAGCATGATAAACACTAAGCATTAAAATGAAGTGCTTTCAACTAATTGTTTCATTAAACCAACTCTGCTTTTATGAAACAATGAGGTCAAGTAGAAAAATAAATCATAAGTAATAACAACCATAGAAGAAGAAAAATTAATCAATTTGAATAACATTCAAGGAAATATCATGATGTAATCAACAATCTACATCATGATATTAGATAAATAATGTTCCATCCAATACACTTTTCCTTATCAAATAAAAGTACCTTCTAATTATTTCTTTCACAATTGATCTGAATTTGAAATATAAAAATTAACTTAACTATTTAACCAAAATGTCATGATAAGAAGGTAATTCCTACATTTTATCATACGAGAAGAAGGTCACAAAGGACAATATGGACCCTATCACTACATCCCCAAACTCCTTTATAAAATAAAACGCATATAAGAAGAGATTAAACAGGATATGTGCGAATGTTGTGTTTGAAACAGATTTAAGCAAGCTTTCCCATCATGGAAAACCAACAACAATGATAATATTTTACCCATATCAAAAGGATATGAAATGAAAAAAATTTCTAATTGCCAAACATGGTAATTACGGTCTCAAACAATCATTCAAAATGTCAAAGTTTCAATCAAGGAACCACAGACCGACCATTCCTTCAAGATGAAAGTACAACAAATAGTGAGGTAGACTCTCGATTGAATCCTCACGGAGGTGAGAGAAATACATATTACGAAGGGACAAAGAAGGTTCCATCGCGATTCGATTCCAAAGAAGGTGCAACCCAAGATCGACATAGCTTAGGTAATACAGACAAGCTATCAAAAATGATAAAATCCTTTTCATATCATTTCTACTAGATAGGTTCAACCACACACTTCCACAAGATCGACAAGATAAATTATTCCCTCCAATCTTACTCAGAGATCAAAGAAATGGAAGAGTCTAGAAACCCCTTACACATAATCGATTTGGTTAGTTCTAATCAAGAAATGTCAACCACAAGTCCAAATAACATCCTTAAAGATTCACGATATCCCAACTAGGAAGGATTTAAGAATTTATGCAAGCAAGATACTCAAGAGACTAACCCAGATCATGAATGGATATTCAAAACCAATAACATCTATTTCAACAGGGAAGTAGACAGCATGATCAACATATTGAAAGCTCAAACAGAGCTACGAGAATAACCCAAGTATCGACTCAAACAAAGTCAACTCTCAACATGACCTCAACCAAACAGGTCATCATCTATATATCCTTTAGTTCAGTACTCAAGAACTTAAGAAGACACAATATAAATATAAGATCAGAAGAAAGACTTCAAACACAGGTATCCCAAACAAGATAGCCTCAAAATCAAAGTGTCCAAGAAACAATTAACACATAGTTTCCTTAAAAGAACTTAATTCGAGTAACTTAGTTTTTAAATGAAAAGATAAGAGGAATAATAAAACATTCACTCTTGTTTCCATACAAGGAGAATCCACAAAAAAGAGATTCTAAACACCCAATAACTGCTCAGCTCCCATCGAATACCGAATTCGAAGAATTGTTAGATTATACAGTAAGTTCAAGAAGAAAACACTTATTTACTATTTTCCATACGAACTCAAATTACCCAACATAAAGCAAAGCATCCATTTACTGGTAGTTACACAAAAGCTACATTACTTTGACAAATCGAGAAAGTATTAGATAAAAATAATGTTCATGCCTTCTACCAACCCAAAATGACAAACCAGTTCGATATATAAGCTACAACATAATTCCATAAACCCATCCTAGGAAGACAAGCCGAATCCACAAAATTTCAACATTACTCAAATCATAAGTAGTTTTACGGCGTGATTCAATATAAACCAAACAGGAAAACAACTCAATGACTAGCTTTCCAAACAGAGGTTCCTCAAAAAGAGAATACAGAAAATATTCAAGCAAGGAAACCAAATAACCATCACAAAAATAAAAACCTATTTATCTCATTATATCAAAGTTGTTTTAATGAAGACACTTAGAGAAAAGCAGAGCAGCTTACATGATAGAGCCTATCATGCCTCGATAGTTCTTCTCGTTGATTCGAAGAAGATTTCGATCGAGCCTTCACAACTCCTTCTCCAAACAAAATCAACCACCAAAAAACTTTCCTTCTCAAATGCCTCATATACCTCCATTGGATCAAAAATAGTCTAAGGGAGTTAAAAATAGTAACAAACTAAAAATAGAACTGCTGGTTCGAAGAACCAAATAGCTCCATGCAAAGCAAAAATCGGAATGCATGAAAGACTAAACAACTCCCAACAAATCCGCTCACATGGTTTCCAAGGCGGTTTGCTCACCAAAAATGATGACCATTAATGTCATTAATTTCCAATCTCCCACCTATATCTCCACGCCACCGCCATCTAAATTTGGTGAGTCCAAATTCAAAGAGAACATGCATTTCTTAACTTTAGAGATGGTGCCAACTAGGATCCCCTCTAATTTCCATGCCTCTATCCAACTGACAGTACCACAATGTATTAAATTCAAGATCAAATCAAATAAATGACTTAGAAACCATCACCACCATCTCATACTTGCCATGTGACTCCCCTTAGGTCCCTTTCTATCCTTGCATTAGTTTAGGATAGATATCATTAGCTTAGGATCCGACCTTAGGTTAGTTTAGAAAGTATTTACCTTAGGTTTTTTTTTAAATTGCCTTAGGTAAATTTTCCCTCTTAGGATAAACCATACCCCATAACAATTTAGCATTAGGTGATAGGTTAGAAATAAACTTATAGTTACCTTAGGTTATTTCCCAAATCCCCCACTTTGTAAACATATAACTTAGGTTAGGATGCAACAAGATTAGTGTAAACATAGACATAAGGTAGGTCTAGTTTACCTTAGGTTACAATCTGTTAGGATAGATCTTAAATATCTAGGACTTAGGTTATTACCCTCAATAGTCCTGAAGTAGACATCTATCCTCTTTATGCCATTCAACGATCTTGGAGAAATTAGCAAGAAGATCCGAGCACACTACTTACAACAGAATGCAAAGCAAAAACTTCCAATAAGATCAATGAATTTGTATAAATACCTGAGTTCAGTCCTTTATTTCCTTTAACCTCTAAATTTTAGTTTACCATACGATCATGTAAGAAGAATTAAAACATACCTTAGATCAATGAAATTGATCAAGGTTTCGTTATTATAAAGAGATAATTTGCAAACAATCATTACTTGTTTACAACCTTTCTTATCTCAACAAAATGGATTCCTTGCAAGCAACAACATTTCAGCAAAATGAATCCAAGAACATAAATAAATTATCCATGGCAAGCATGATTTCTAATAGTCAAAAGAATACACCTTCTTAGGACAAATCACATGTCAACACTTGCAATGAAAAAGAGGAAAAGTTAATAATTTGCCACAGGTGTTACATACTTCCCTCCTAAAAAGAATCATCGTCCCGATGATTAACTTATTTAAACAATTTGCATCAAGGACAATCAATTTATTATATTTTTTCCATATGTTCGTAGTAGAACTATTTGAAATTCCCAAAATCAGCATTTACGTAGCTATTTATTTTAAACAAATAAAATATCTGCCCAAAACTGGCAGATTTATTGTCATAAAAAGAATAAAATCACAAATTTTATCAGTCAACAGAATCAATTATGTTCAAATAAATATGGAAAAGCAGTTTTCATATCTTCCATATTTTCCCAGGTTGCACTTTCCTTGTTAAACTGGTCCCACTTGGACCTTATATTGATTTATTTCACGATTTCTTAAGTGCAACTGGTGATTTTCTAGCACTCGTATAGGCTTAACCACGATTATTCTGGGTCTTGGACCTATAAGGAATTTCAATTTAATATATGTGATAAATATGAAACGTATTTCTTAAGCAAAGAAATATGGAAAACATCATGCATTCATGATAAAGCAGGAGGTAATGTTAAACGATAAGCTACAGGGTTGATTACTTCAACAATTTCAAAAGGTCCCACATAACGAGGTGATAACTTGGCAGCCTTGCCAAAAGTTATAGAACTCTTTTTCGGTTTAACCCAAAGAAAGACCTTCTCACCAAGTTCAAATTTCCTATCAACCCGCTTCAAGTCAGCATAACTCTTTTGCCTATATGTTGCTTCTTTCAAGCGTTCACGAATCATTTTAACTTGTTGTTCCATTTCCGTAAGGATTTCAGTCCAATTACCTCTCTATCCTCAATGTTGTCCCAACTAACAGGGGTTTTACATTTCCTTTTGTATAATGCTTCGAAAGGTGCCATCTTTAGAGAGGCGTGATATGTGTTATTGTATGCAAACTCAACTAATGGAAGGTACTCTTCCCATTTATACTGTTGATCCATACAATACATTCTTAACATATCCTCTAAAACTTGATTAACTCTTTCAGTTTGTCCATCTGTTTCCGGATGATATGCAGAACTAAAATTCAACTTAGTTCCTAAAGTTACATTAAGTGTTTGCCAAAATCTTGAAGTCATTCTTGGATCTCTATCAGATATGATTAATTCAGGTACTCCATGTAATCTGAAAATATCATGAACAAACCTTTTTGCTAAAATAGGTGAATCATCCTTAATATTACCAGCAATAAAGTGTGCTACTTTTGTTAGTTTATCAACAAAAACTAGAATAACATCATGTTTATTTCTTGACATAGGCAACCCTTGTACAAAATCCATGCTTATCACTTGTCATTTGTACTGCAGTATGCTATGAGGATACAATAAACCAGTTTGATGAATATGTTCAGCTTTAACACGTTAACATTCTAAGAAATGTGTCACAAACGTAATCACATCCTTTTTCATCCCTTTCCAGAAATATTGTTGTTTTTATGTCAGCAAGCATCTTTGTAATACTAGGGTGTCTAGAAAAAGGTGAATTGTGAAATTTAACTAATAATTTATTTCTTAAATTATTTAGCAAAGGTATGTATACCCTATTTTCAAATCGTAAGATTCCTTCATTATCAAAGTGAAAACCTTTATATCTCTCATCATTTGGATTTGCAGCAAGTGTTCTTTTACTTGCTGAAAAATAAGAATCAAATTCCATAACACTCTTTACTTCATCCTTGAACTGAGTTCTCAACGTTATAAGAGCAGAAATGTGCTTCCTACGACTTAGAGCATCAACTACCCTATTTTCCTTGCCTTTAATGTAACTTATGTCAAAATCATATTGAGATAAAAACTCTAACCATCTTCATTGTCTTGCATTCAGATTTGGCTAAGTAAAAATATGCTTCAACCCAAGATGATCAGTTTTTAATTTAAAAGGTTTACCAAGTAGGTAATGCCTCCAAAATTGAAGTGCGTGAACAATGGAAACAAGCTCTAGATCATGTGGAGCATAATTCAGCTCATACAACTTAAGTTTTCTACTTTCGTATGCTATGACATGATCACCTTGTAAAAAATACCTCCAAGACCTTCCCAGATGCATCATTACAACAAAGAAAGTATCCATTAGGGTCAGGTACAACCAAAATAGGTGATGAAGTTAATCGATCCTTTAAAGTGTTAAATGTAGATTCACATTTCTCATTCCACACAAATTTCTTATCTTTTTCTGCAATGAAGTTATTGGTGTAGAACTTTGAATAAATCTTTAACAAATTTCCTATAAGTAACTAGGTAAGACCCATGAAGCTTCTAACTTCACGTAAATTATTTGGTTAAGGCCACTCATTTATAGCTACAATTTTAGAAGGATATACATCTATTCCATCTTTGCTTATAACATGACCCAAATAGTGCACTTTCGTGTCATAGAAAGAACATTTAGACAACTTACCAAATAATCATCTTTTTCTCAAGATTTCCAAGACTATCTTCAAATGCTCATGGTGTTCTTCCATACTTTTAGAATATATGAGAATGTCGTCCAAGAATACAAGCACAAATTTTTCCAAGTATTCTTGAAAAATATTATTCATTAAATTCATAAAAGTTGCAGGTGCATTTGTTAATCCAAAAGGTAAAACTATGAATTCATAATGTCCATACCTTGTTCTAAAAGTTGTTTTATGAATGTCCTCATCCTTAATTCGTAACTGATGATATCCAGATCGTAGATCTATCTTAGAATATACCGATGCTCCACGCATCTAATCAAACAAATCATCAATTCTGGGAAGTGGGTATCTATTCTTAATCATAGCCTTGTTTAAGATTTTGTAATCAATACACAATCTAAGTGTTCCATCTTTCTTTTTCACAAAATTACTTGGTGCTCCCAAGGTGAGACACTTCGTCCAATCAAACCTTTAGATAGAATTTCTTGTAACTGTGCCTTAAGATCTACTAATTCAATAGTATTCATATGATAAGGTGCCTTAGAAATAGGCTCCTTTCCAGGTTTGATTTCAATCGTGAAGTCAAATTCCCTTTTGGGTGGAAGACCTAGTAAATCTTCCAGAAACACATCACTGTAGTCTCATAACAATGGGTAGCGTTCTAAGAAATCATTGTTTTCTTCAGTAGATTCATAAATTTTTACTGCATACAAGATACAACCCTTATTTTTGGCCTTCTTAAGTTGTATAGCAGATAATTTCCTAACTGAAATTTCACGTTTTACACCCTGAATCTCTGTTGTTTTCTGCAGGTCATCTAAACAACTAATATGTTTTTCAAAACAATCCAATTTTACTTTATGCTCAGCTAGCCAATTAACACCTATGATTACATCATAAGACCCCAAAGGAGAAACATAAAGATCAAATTTCATGGAAAAACTAGGTAAATCAAGGACGGCTACAAAAGAAACATACTAACGGTATGAACAACATTATTCCCATAATGTACAACCTATGATTTATCCATTTTTCTAGTTTTTTTTTAATTTCGATGCTAATTTACTAGAAATAAAACATTCAGTAGCTCCCGTATCAAAAATAATAGTTACATGTATGCCAAATAACTTACTTGGAACTTCTATGGGTGTGACTTGCTTTTCAGCTTGTTTGTCAGCTACTACAACGTGTATCTTGTGTTACTGATTATGGTCATCCTTTTTCAAAGGACATTGGTTTGCATAATGATCCTTGCCACAATTGTAATAGCCTCCTACAGGTCCCTTTTTAGGCTCAAATTTATTCCCAGCCTTAAAGTTATCATTTTGACCTCCATAGGACTTTTGTCCGTTATTATTGTTCTTGACAAAGTTATTGCGTACATTAGCAACAAGCTTATTTGTTGTTTTTTCTTATTATTATCAGCTGAGAACTTACTTTTCATACCAAACTTCTTCCATGGTCCTTTCTTAGGTGCCAAAGATGATGAAGAGGAGTTTGGAACTTTCTTTCTTACTTCCTCCTTATGAGTAGAAATTGCCTTTAATTTTTATTCCTGCCTTATGGATTTTTCAACAACCCCTTCCATAGTGGTTGGGATGTGAACATCCACCTCTCCCCCTATAATGGGATTCAATCCCATGATAAATTTCGTATCCTGAACTTCTTGTCAGTTTGATATTGAGGTACATACTTAAGGAGTTTAGTAAACCGCTCCCAATACTTTGTTACTATTAATTTTCCTTGGGTTAAGTTCGAAACTCAATAATTTTCTAATCATAGTAAAGTTGTGGCAACCATCGTAAGCCTACAATAACTTTTAAATTGATTCCAAGTAATATTAGTTTCATCAATGTTCAACTTAGCCTTACGTTTGTCCCACCATGAAGATGCTTCATGGGAAAGCCGATATGCTTCCCATATTGCCTTAGTTTCCTCTGAGAAGTTCTTTATTGCAAAGTACTTCTTCGTTTTCCTGAGCCAATTCTTAGCTCCATCTCCTAATGTGGTGCCATCAAACTTAGGTGGACTTATCCTTTTTATATCATTAGTGAGTTTAGTTCTAGCCTTGCCTTTTTATTTTCTAGCTGATCTGGAATGTTTACATTGTTATTATCAACACCCAAATTTCCTAAATTGGTGTTGTCTGCGGGAGGTGGCTGATTGTTATTACTAGCATCTTCTTCCTCCTCATCATTTCCCATTAATTATTGTTCAAGTACAATCAAATGATCTCTTGTGTCCAACAGGGCAACAAGGATCTCATCGAGTTTTTGGGCAGTTGTTGCTTCTCCACTAGGTGGTGGGTTGTTTGCAACATTTCCTCTTATTCTAACCATTTTCTATTAACAAGAAAATTTAAGTTTTATCAGATTATGGACACAATAGGTCCAAGAGCTGCAACCTTTAGCTCTGATACCAAGATGTAACATTCCCATTTTAAGACTTTAGAAACAAGGGAAAACATTTTTTTATACATAATGTTCTTTGTTCTAAATAATCATAATTTAGAACACACATTCCATGCCAATCAATCTCATAACATATAACCATATGCAGCTGTAAATGACTCGGTGAACTACCGATCTCTCATTTCATGACTCGATTACCAGCACCGATCTCTCATGTTAACTTAAGTATTGAATACAATGGGTATACTTGTGTATACGTGGTTCCCTTATCTGTTATGGGTATTAAGTGTTACTGTTTAAGAAAGCTATCTGAATATTTGTTACCATATTCATCTGAAATCACATTTCTGAAACTAGGTGACATAGGACAACGCAACCAGCAACTTGCGATACTTTGGCCAAAGATTTACCACATCATGTTCATGTTACTATTCCTAGATGACATACTCGTCCAATCGGAATACGTTCTTCACCCCACTCATTTGTTATCTAGAATGGTCTTTACTGACTTCTGTCAGTCCAGTTGTCCAAGGTTTGACCTTAACCCAGGTTATTGATATAATTTGGTATAGGGAACCACTCACGATGATCTAGGGTATATGGGCATACTCATTCGACCTAAGTTAATTGAATGTGCCAAGTTACCCTAAGTCATTGAGAGTCACTTCCTATGCTAAATCATATCCTTAGCCTGATATAGAGAGAAACTAAGTTCAAGTCCAGGTTTGAGTAGATCTAGATGAACCAATGCTGAAGGGTGTTGCAACATGTCAACTGCAACATTGTATCCTCGTGAAGACCCAAGTCTTCATGAAGGTACATTTCTACAATTGGCATGTGCCAACATCCGACAGAACTACTTCATCGCGATTTAAACACCTCGAAAAGGTCATATCCACTTAATTACCGTTGGATTAAGATTCAAATCACAACAACCTTGCATAACCCTAATCCCAATAATCCTTAAGTTTTCCATCCTTATTTGAGTTGATTAAATAATATGAAACCTCATAACCTATGATTGCTTTTATGTTCATTAACTTTTGCTTAACGTGCAATTAATCGAAATAGAAACAACATCTATCATAAGATTTAAATAATGTGTCTCAACCATTCAAGGAATGTATAAGAACCATAATAGGTTATTTTATGGTAGACTTCATAGGTATGAAGTCTAAATGGTTATCAAACTCACATACCATTCATTTATTTTGTATCCGTTTTAGAGGAGGAGAACCTTCCTCATTATGGTTAAGTATTGCGATTTATTATACCCATATCCAATTCACACATCCTGATATTTTAACTTTACGTTCATAACATCATAATAAACCA
Organism: Taxus wallichiana var. yunnanensis; assembly: GCA_018340775.1. Classification (NCBI taxonomy): domain Eukaryota; kingdom Viridiplantae; phylum Streptophyta; class Pinopsida; order Cupressales; family Taxaceae; genus Taxus; species Taxus wallichiana. The sequence goes on from CM031235.1 coordinate 949,443,525, forward strand.
TACAAGATTGGATAAAGAACATCAATACATGTAACTTCGAAAGTTGCATTCAAGTAAGGGAAATTGTACTAATTACCATTTATCCAACCTAATCAATGACAACGAAATAAGGATCCAATCGGAAATGAATGACAACATCAAGATAGGATTACAAATTTCCTTCATATTATGAACAAGAGAATTGACATAATCAATTTAAGTAACTTCAATCTTTTCAATTCATCATAATAAATACACATTTTACAAGACTATGCATTACTTCCATATTTCATGTCAACAACATCAAGATCATTTAAGAATACAACTTTTCTTCCTTCGATACATCTCAATAATAAATCGAAATTCTCTATAAATTGTAGTGCCCACTTCCCTTTGACATTGTTTAGATACTGATCTTGATACTGTTGATCTCATTTTGGACATTATTATGTTTTGATTTAGTATGATGTGTAGATGTTAGATCATGGATTATTATGGACCTTGATTCAGTTAGCATGCATGATGATTATTAGAGACATTATTATATATGGATGATGATATACTGTTGACATGGATATAGTATTGATGTTGATTTTAGACACGTGACATTTGATATTAAGAGTAGCTCTAGTATAGAGATTCATTGGATGATGATATAGTTGCAAATTGAATTTAAATGATGATGTTGAATTCTTGATGTTGTTGTGATTTGGATTTGATATTTAGATATTGTTTATATCATTTGGATATCTGATGCGGCCATGAGGCCGAAGGAGGTATTTGCATTTTGCAGGTTAAAAATCACAACAATGTCGGGGGACTGGAGACTAACCATATTGAAATTCTGGGTGAATTCAACAAGGTCACCATGGCAACTGTAATTGTTTGTATGTTGTGTTTGTTAGGGATTCCCATGGGGGAATCACCTTTAAAATGTGACCAAGGAATTTCATGTATTACTTTAATGTGTTTATTTTATTTGTAATGTTTGCATGTATTTATTTGTAATATGTTACCCCTTTCATTAGTTGTTAATTAATTTGGGTTTATGTTATGTATAACCATATGTTAAATAAATAAATCATTATGTCAAAAGAATGTAATAAATGAAGTCATAGGTATTAATGCATGTTGTAAGAATGTGTAAGAGGATGTAAGAGATGTGTAAGTTGTGTAAGTCAGATTTTGGAGTGTAGAACACTCCATCCTCAAAGGAACTCGAATTTGTCCTTGAGGGCTGCATTTTGAGGCTTGTGGGACAAGTTAAACTTGTCCCACACCTCTTAAAATCACCCACCAACCATACCTATGGTTTTGGAGTCAAAATTAGACTTTTTAATTATATTTTGAAATGACTATGTGTAAGTTTTTATTGCACTTTCCTTACAAGTTTTTAATTCAGTCCTTGTTAAAGTATGGGTTAATTTTGAGTGTGTAAGTTGATTGTCATCTCCATTTAATGTGATTAGTTGTGAAGTTGAATTTCTCTTTTTGGGGTTGAGTAAGAATGATGTGGCATCCCACTTGGAATCCACATCATCCTCTCCTCTCCCTCTCCTTTAAAATTTGAATTCTTCTCTTGTTTATGGTTGTTGAAACTTTGCTCTTTCTTCTTGGGTCAAATTTTTATTGTTGTTGGAGCCTTGCATTGTGGAAGGAGTTGGAAATTCATTTGCATGCTTGGTGTTGTTGTTTTGGACTGATTTTTGAGCATTGAAGGAGCTTGTTGTTTTGGAAACAAACTCCATAATGGAGAGGTAGGATCTTGTCCTTTTTAAATGTTGTTTTCCTTTTTTCTTGCATGAATGAAATGGTGAATGTGTTGTGTATTGTTGGCTGGTTGGGTAGAATGCTTAGGGCAAGGTGTAGGAGAAGGCTATGGGGATTTCATATGGGGGCATAAGGGATTTGCCAATGACACTTGTTCTATATTGGAGGGAGTTTTGGATTGGGATCCACCTAGGAAAAGAAATTTCTTGCATTTCTTACTATTGGGGGGCATAAGGGAGAAACTTTGGGGGCATAAGGAGGGGTTGGGAGATATAAGGTTTATGGGATTTGATATGTTTATTGGTGGTATGATTTAGGTGGATGCCCAATTCCAAATAGGGAGGCATAAGTAGTTTCCCCATAGTTCTTGCTCTTGATGGCTTGCTTGATCAAGCCCATGTGTTGTGTGTATGATTCTTATTACAGTTGTGAATTGTTGTCTTTGTTTGGACTGTGTATTTTGTTGTTTTATGCATGTGAAAAGAATGTTGTTTGTTGTGATAGAAGCCTTGTTGCCATGTGTTGATGTTCATACTCTATTTCAATATGGTTGGGGCTCGGGGCCAATGGGGAAGGATGGCTTCTCCTTTCCCATTGGATGTCTTGGTTGGGTGGAGAGCGTTGCCTTTCCCCCTTCCTTGTTGTGATCAAATGAAAAGATGAAGAAATCAACATGTTGTTGTTTTGGAGCTTGGAGAAAATATAGTTTGACAGTCCCTTCCTTAGAGAAAATTATTGTAACCTTCCCACTTCGAAGTGGATGATTGTATTATTTTTGTAATGAGAAGACACTTTGCATTGGAAAGGAAAGATTGAGATCCATTGGGAAATGTAAAGATTTATTATTCTATTCTCTATTTTGGAAAAGAATGTCATATAGTTTGTAAATTACATATTGAAATTCAAAGGAAGAAATAATCATTAAGTATTGTTGGAAATCAATAAGGAATTACATTCCTTTCTCAACTTGCATTGTTGTATTGCAATTTAATTGCTATTGTGTTTGTGATCTCTGTTTTGGGAAGAAAAACACGTAGGAAAGAAATGACAGTCCTTTGTTCCTTTGAAGTAAGTTTTAAAAATTGAAATTAACTTTACATATTGAATGTAATGTTGTTGTTGAAATCAAATAGAAAGGAAAGTTGTACAAGTGTATTGCACAACTGATTTGAATTATTATTGAAAATTGATTGTTGTTAAAAAGAAAAGAAAGAATGCGTGGAAATGATAGACAGTGTGGTATTCCTTGCAAGATGCATATTTGAATTGAAATCTAAATTGTAATCTAACTCATATTTGAATAAAAGACTTAATAAGCAATTATATGACACCATTTAGATTACTATACCCACTTTTAAATGATAAATTGGCATGCAGACTTAAAAGAAACAATTCACTGATTTAAAACTTCATTCTGGCAATCCATGTTTTATTAAAAATGAGTAGTTCAGACTTATGCTCAACAATAAGTTATGAAACTTTGAAATTCACATTAGGAAGACCTAAGGAACTCTAATTCACTCTAACAGTCAAGAATGAACCTCCAAAACTTAATAGAATTCAATTCGGAGCTTGCACGGTCATTTTTCCGTCTATTGCTGGAAAAATGCAAACTTGAATAATTGGACAAATTGACTTCACTAAAACACTCTAGACCCTCCTTAGACTGATCCTCCATGTTAGTTGACATGTGGAATGAAGGAGGAGTTCAAATTTAATCAAATTGACAAGTTGGAAAATTACTAGTTTTGAATTTTAAACCCTACAGATCTATTTCTTAAAATTGACCTTTAAAACTTCATCAAAATCCAAAATTGATGATTTCTATGCAAAGAGGACTCTGAGAGATTTCTGGAAAGTCCTTGTTTTCCCAAAACTAACTTTTCTATCAAAAGTTATGGCCATTTGAAGTTTTACTTCAAAATGGCCATCCAAAAACAAATCTAACTATATAAAAATTAAAATTTAACCTTTGGAAAAATTTCCCCAAAAGCTCTGCACGACCTTGTCACCCTCATGACCAATCGGATGTTGCCACATGGCACTTTGGAGGGCGACCTTTTTGAAACTTAAATTTTTTTAAAAAATTGACTTTGGGAAAATTTTCCCATTTTTCCCCGCGGCCCCGCAGCCAATCATGTGCTGACACGTGGCTTGGTGGGCGCGCGGAATAAAACTAAAAACTTAACCACTTAACTCCTTTGGAAAAAATTTACTTTTTCCTCCATGACCTGCACTCCACGGGAATGAGGTCTTGAAGCGACACGTGTCCTAGTGGGCCACGCGGACTTCTGTAAGCCTTTTGACTTTAAAACTCTTTTGGCATAAAACTTTAAATCGCTCTGTTGCTCCGTGACCACGCGTCGAATCACACGATGCCACGTGGCCTTTTGAGTGAAGTCGGAAATATGAAGGAAAATTTTCCTTCGGGAATTCGGTTTTGATCTTGGGAAAAATTCCCAATTTTTCCCTACGACCCGGCCGCCCTTGATCGCGTCTTTGACATGTGGCACTGTGCAAATTGGACATCGGCGGAAGCGCGGAGATCTTTTCTCCTTTGAGATTTTAACTCATAAAATCTCAATTTCCCCTTTTCCCCATTGCTCCACGATCCCCGCGACTAATAGGTGCTTGACATGTGGCATGGGTTTCTCCTTGATGGAGGCGCGCGTCCATTTCCGTCCTTGGACTTTTTGGCCTAAAATGTTCCAAATTCAAATTTGCTCAGCTAGTCCGCTTCTCCCGCACTGATCGGGATGTGACATGTGTCCTTTCGGGATCACGGGTGTGTGGAGGGAAATCGTGCTTTTGCTCTCATGGAGGAAAATTCCCAATTTTCCTCCACGCTCCGCCGACTCACTCGAGGAAAATTTCTCCCCAAAACTCCGCCGAGCCATAACTTGAGATTTATAAGGAGTTAGGAGGACTTCTTTATATGGTTGGAAAGGTGAGAAAATTTCCTATCCAATGAGTATGATTTAGGAAATTTTTATGATTCTAAGTGTGTGAAAAATCAAGTTGAACCCCGTAATCTTGTTAGGGCAGAGATGAGTGAGATTTCACTCTCCTAACCTAAGTGATGAATTTAACCTCTTGTTTTGACCTTGTGCCTTGTTGTTACTAGTTGCTTGAAGTAATTGTTGCAAGCCAATATTGTTTGTTAATCCTTATTTGGTTTGTGCTAAGCTGTAATCCTGTAACCCTCTTTGTAAATACTCTAATAAAAAAAAATTATTCCCTAATTTTCCTAGCTAATCCTAGTTTGTTTCTTGGTCTCAAGTGGTAGTTTGAAGCGGGCATTACATAAATGGTCCAAAATTTTAAGCAACTAATACATCATAAAATTTATTGCCTTCCTTTATCACTTACGAAGTCCATCTGTGAAAATTGCTAGCACAAGTCAATTCATTTAATGAGCATGATAAACACTAAGCATTAAAATGAAGTGCTTTCATTAAGCTGTTTCATTAAACCAACTCTGCTTTTATGAAACAAGTGAGGTCAACAGAAAAATCAATCATAAGTAATAAAAACCATAGAAGAAGAACAATTAATCAATTTGAATAACATTTAAGGAAATATCATGATGAAATAAACAATCTACATCATGATATCGGATAAATAATGTTCTATCGAATACTCTTTTCCTTATCAAATAAAAGTACCTTCTAATTATTTCCTTCACATTGATTTGAATTTGAAATACAAAAATTATCTTAACTATTTAACCAAAATGTCATGATCAGAAGGGAATTCCTACATTCTATCATACGAGAAGAAGGTCACAAAGGACAATGCGAGACCCTATCGGTACATCCCCAAACTCCTTTATAAAAGAAAACACATATAAGAAGAGATTAAACAAGATATGCAATTGTTGTGTTTGAAACAAATTTAAGCAAGGTTTCCCATCATGGACAACCAACGACAATAATAATATTTTACCCATATCAAAAGGAGATGAAATGACAAAAGTTGCTAATCTCCATATAGGGTAATTACAATCTCCAACAGTCATTCAAAACATCAAAGTTTCAATCGAAGAACCACAGATGACCATTCCTTCAAGATGAAAGTACAATGAACAACGAGACAGGACTCTTAATCGAATCCTCACATAGGTGAGAGAAATACATTTATGAAGGGGAAGAGAAGGTTCCATCACAATTCAATTCCAAATAAGGTGCAACTCAAGATCAACATAGCTTAGCTTTATAAAGCGCATGCTATTAACAAAAATGATAAAATTGTTTTCATAGCATTTCTATAGATAGGTTCAACTACACACTTCCACGAGATTGACAAGATAAATTATTCCCTCAATATTACTCGGAGATCAAAGAAATAGAAGAGTCTAGAAACCCCTTGCCTGCGAATCAATTTGGTTAGTTCTAAATCAAGAAATGTCAACCACAAGTCCAAATAGCATCCTTAAAGCTTCACGATATCCCAATCAGGAAGGATTTAACAAGTTTACTCAAGCAAGATACTCAAGAGATTAACCCAGATCATGAAAAGATATTCAAAACCAACAACATCTACTTCAATAGGGAAGTAGACAACATGATCAACATATTGAAAGCTCAAACAGAGGTATGAGAATAACCCAAGTATCGACTCAAACAAAGCCGACTCTCAACATGACCTCAACCAAACAGGTCATCATCTATATATCCTTTAGTTCAGTACTCAAGAACTTAAGAAGACATAGTATAAATATAAGATCAGAAGAAAGACTTCAAACACAGGTATCCCAAATAAGATAGCCTCAAAATCAAAGTGTCCAAGAAACAATTAACACATAGTTTCCTTAAAAGAAATTAATTCGAGTGATCTGAAAACGTGTGTTGTATTTTTTTCACTTTTAAAAGTTTCCAAAGATCGTGATTTTCTTAACCAATTTTAAGTATTCTAAACTCCAAAAATTGATTAAATTCTGATTATGATGCATCCATAGAAGTTTGGAAAACTTGTGTAGCAAATAAATAATCAGAAAAATGAAAAACATTCAGATAACAAACAAGATTGTTTACGGGGTTTGGAAATTCCTACGTCCCCGGGTTTAGATTGAACCGATCCATTAATAATATTGAAATGTAAGTACAATAACTCTTACAAACAACCAATAATTAATCACAACCTGCAAATGAACTGATCAATGTCCCAAGAACTCTGAAAAATAGTAGAAACTACCCCAAGAACGATCCGTGGCTCCTACAGTGTTTTCACGATGTGATCTCCCTGCATTGTGTTATAAAAACACCTAAAAATGGATATTTAAAAACATTCTATGAAAAAAAATCATATATCTGAGATCATCTCTGAATTCTGAACACTTTTCATGTTTACACCAAGTCACAATTCGGACCAGAAGTGCATTGAAATTCGTGTTTTCCAATTAGTTGTCTTGTAGATCCCTGTCAAAAACTGCATTCAAAGCTTCCAAAAACAGGTTAAAACTAAACAAAAAAATCAAATCTTATATCATTGGAATAGTCTTAGAATTTCCTTCATTTCATATTTTTACTCCGAGTTCTCATTCTAAGTGTAAGGCCTTCAAAAATGGCATTTTCTAAAAACTGCCTCCTTCCTCCCACAGTCACTGCTTGAGTGTTGTTTAAATAACACTGAGCGTTGTCTCATCTCATCTCGGGCTTGTAGCCGAATTGGTTGGGCGATAAGTCTTTGGGAGTAGAGTTCATGGGTTCAAAACCCAACGGTCTTCATTTTGATGCGGCCTTTGTTATCTCTTATGTGGGAAGATCCCACATCTTCGGCGTGAAAGGTGAGTTTATAGTTTAAATATACAAAGGGCCGCCTTTTAAATCGTGGCTTTGGCCACACATACCACCATTTTGTTTGGCCACATAATAGTGGTGAGCTGGCTGTTTGTTTACCCACGTTGCAAAGGTTATGGGTTTGCTTGTATTGCCCACAATGTGGGCCGAATAATGTGCATTCTAATCCCAACCGAGTTGGGCGGTTTGTTGGATAAGTTACCGAATACATGGGCCGAGCTGTTGGATATTAAATGACCCAAACAATATGAAGCTGACCCAATAAATGTGGGTAATCCTCTGAGTTCTTAGGTCTATCCCGGTTTGTGTGGAAATAACACCGAGCAAACATAGTAATGAACTCGGTCAATCCAAAACGTATGACTTGGAACCATATGGCAATACATGATGAATAATTACCAAAGCACTATGAAATTTGACCACACAATAATATGATATTTCAATAATGAAATATGGCAATAAATACCACTTGTCAACCCTCGAAAGGCAAATCGAACTTGTGGTGGCAAGCCACGTGGTGGTTTGAGGACCCACCACGTCGGCGATGATATAATCGTCCTCACAGCGGCCGAGCTCCCCTCCGTAACAAAAGTTGAGCCTCTTGTTCCCGTGCACCATTTTTACGCTCGTCGAAGACCGGTGATCAAAAACCAACAAACAACTCCCTTTTGCCTTTTCGCCACGTGTCGCAGTGTCATTGGTCCAATATTGACCAGTTGACCAGAGTTGACTTTCTCGCTTTCTCTCGAACTTTGACCGGACATAACTAGAGCTCCCGATGTTTGTTTGTCGCATTCTCACAGTCGTTGGAAAGCTCTCGAGATGATCTTCTGCATAGGCATGGTTTTGGGAAGTTTATGGAACATTTGACACTAAAATTGATCCCCTGATCATCGAGTAACTCGATTTTAAGCTGAAAAGATAATAGGAATAATAAAACATTCACTCTTGTTTCCATACAAGGAGAATCCACAAAAATAGAGATTCTAAACACCCAATAACTACTCAGCTCCCATCGAATACCAAATTTGAATAATTGTTAGATTATACAGTAAGTTCAAAAAGAAAACACTTATTTACTATTTTCCATATGAACTCAACTAACGCAACACGAAGCAAAGCATTCATTTACTGGTAGTTACACAGAAGCTACATTACTTCGACAAATTAGAGAAGTATTAGATAAAAATAATGTTCATGCCTTCTACCAACCAAAACGACAACCTAGTTCGATATATAAGCTACAACATAATTCCATAAACCCATCTTGGCGAACAAGCTGAATCCACAAAATTTCAACATTACTCAAATCATAAGTAGTTTCACGGCGTGATTCAACATAAACCAAACAGAAAACAACTCAATGACTACCTTTCCAAGCAGAGGTTCCTCAATCGAGAATACATAAAATATTCAAGCAAGGAAACCAAATAACCATCACGAAATAAAAACCCATTTATCTCATGAGATCAAAGTTGTTTTAATGAAGACACTTAGAGAAAAGCGAGCAACTTACGGGATAGATCCTATCATGTCCGATAGTTCTTCTCGTTGATTTGAAGAAGATTTCCACCGAGCCTTCACAAATCCTTCTCCAAACGAAATCAACCACCAAAACTTCCTTCTCAAATGCCTCATATACCTCCATTGGATCGAAAATAGTCTAAAGGAGTTAAAAATAGTAACAAATTGAAAATAGAACTACTGGTTCGAAGAACCAGATAGCTCCATGCAAAGCAAAAATCAAAAAGCATGAAAGACTAAACAACTCCCAACAAATACGCTCACATGGTTTCCAAGGCGGTTTACTCACCAAAAATGATGACCATTAATGTCATTAATTTCCAATCTCCCGCCTATATCTCCATGCCACCGCCATATAAAGTTGGTGAGTCCAAATTCAAAGAGAACATGCATTTCTTAACTTTAGAGACGGTGTCAATTAGGATCCCCTCTAATTTCCATGCCTCTATCCAACTGACAGTACCACAATGCATTAAATTCAAGATCAAATCAAATAAATGACTTAGAAACCGTCACCACCGTCTCATACTTGCCATGTGACTCCCCTTAGGTCCCTTTCTATCCTTGCATTAGTTTAGGATATATATCATTAGCTTAGGATCCGACCTTAGGTTAGTTTAGAAAGTATTTACCTTAGGTTTTTTTAAACATTGCCTTAGGTAAATTTGCCATCTTAGGATAGACCATACCCCATACCAATTTAGCATTAGGTAATAGGTTAGAAATAAACTTATAGTTACCTTAGGTTATTTCCCAAATCCCCCACTTTGTAAACATACAACTTAGGTTAGGATGCAACAAGATTAGTGTAAACATAGACATAAGGTAGGTCTAGTTTACCTTAGGTTAGAATCTCGTTAGGATAGATCTTAAAGATCTAGGACTTAGGTTATTACCCTCAATAGTCCTAAAGTAGACCTCTATCCTCTTTACGCCATTCAACGTCCTGGAGAAATTAGCAAGAAGATCCAAGCACACTACTTACAACAGAATGCAAAGAAAAACTTCTAATAAGATCAATGAATTTGTATAAATACAAGAGTTCGAGTCCTTTATTTCCTTGACCTCTAAATGTCAGTTTACCATACGATCGTAAGAAGAATTAAAACATACCTTAGATCAATGAAATAGATCAAGGTTTCGTTATTATAAAGAGATAATTTGCAAACAATCATTACCTGTTTACAACCTTTCTTATCTCAACAAAATGAATTCCTTATGAGCAACAACGCGTTTCAACAAAATGAATCCAAGAACATAAATAAATTATCCATGGCAAACATGATTTATAACAATCAAAATAATACACCTTCTTAGGACAAATCACATGTCAACGCTTGCGAATGCAAAAGAGGAAAAGTTAACAGATTTGCCACGGGTGTTACATTTTCCCCGCAATTGGCGGTGACCCAACCTTGCTTGTCGACCCTATAAAACTAGTTGTTTTCTTCCTATTCATCATCAGATGCATGCAACTTCGGGCTTTCTTGTGAGCTGAGCATCCTTCCCCATGCTGGAACATCCTGAAACATCCACAAATCTTCGGGACATATTTTCAGCGTGCTTGCATCACTCACGATCATCCGTCGTGAGGTTTATCGTTATCATCATGTTGCTTTATTCAACTTTTATCATATTATCTGGGTGTTTCTAGTATCTAATCTCTTGCAGGTTCAGACCATCAACAACAACACTTAGAGCTTCTTCAACAACCTTCCCCTTTAGCATTTTTTCTTACAGGTTGTCTTTCTCATCCATTTATCCTCAAATTTATCCAATTCTACTATAGTCGCGGCCGACCCGGTCGGATCACCGTCGACCCAGTCCATGTGTCAAACATATATCTTTTATTGCTATTTTCAGCAATTTCTGGAGTTTTGCCCTGGTCTTTCCCTGTAGATTACTCACAACATACACAGGATTATGTCATTCTCCAGTTGGCATTCAGACCTTTTAGGTCTACATATTCATCTTACTGTCCGAGATCTTCCCTTCCAAGTCATTGCCGACTTGCCTCTCGTATAGTCTAGGTCGCCCAACCTAGACCGGTAGTAACAATCAATTTATAGTTATTGTCATCTAATTAGCTTTTAGATCAATGTCTGTCATCTTCTCGGATTCATAATATTTATGTTTTTGCATGTTTATGCAATTTCATCTTTTATATCACTTTTTCTAATCAAATGGGGGTTAACATCCGTGAAAGGAGCTAATCACTTCTTGGAACCGCATTGTTAGGTAGCCCCCGCATATATCTATCTAATCTATCTCTGCTCCGGTTTTGCGGGTATATCAAGTTGCAGCAAACAAGAATCAACCATCTAGCGCCCATATCACATCTGAGGTAACATAAACCCTCCAACATTTATGAGTTGCTAGTTTCTTTAGTAGCTAGTGCATTAACTTCATTACGAACGAGAAATTTGGACAACACCAGTTTCTTCCATTCAATGGTAAAAATGCAATGTTATAGGCAATCCTTCCTCCATGCGCTCGCTTGCTTACTTCATTTGATTGGAAAATGCTTCGTCATGGTGAAATGTTTAAATTCCTTGGTATTCCCTTTGCCTTTCGAGTGTCACCGACGGAATCATGACATTATGTGGTTCAACATGGTGGCCAAAAATTGGATTCTTGGATTACAGTTGTTATTATTGGTGGGAAATTCCAAATATGTTCTAAGGTCCTTGCAGCCACCCATGTCTACTACTCCTCATGTTGGGTGCCCTCCAAACTTCAATTCAAAAATTAGAGAAGCTTCTCAAAGACTTCTGTGGGCTAATGCCTCTTATGGCAAAGGTTTTCATAGAGTCGCATGGGAGACATGTTGCCTTCCCCGTGACTTTGGGGGAATGGGTCTCATTGACATCTTGCGTCAAGGGCAGACACTCTGTGTGAAATGGATAATTCGATGCATTGAAGGTCAAGAAGCGTGGAAAGTGCTTCTACGCCATGACATTGAGGAGGGCTCTCCTTATGGCCGCCCCCCTGAGAAGGGTTTGGGGTTTGCCAATCTTCTCATTGCTCTAGTTCCGATCAAAATTGTTGGCACTTTTGTGCTTAAAAGTATCTAGAAAGCTTGGGAACGAATCAAGTCGTGGCTTCTATGAAAGGCAATGGTTTCCGCAATGGCCTCTCCATCAATCAACAATCCCTATGGTGGTCACCTGTCATTCAAGTCCAGGATCGGTGTCTTGCAAAGTCCTTGGAATTCCTATGCTCAAGATTTTCAAATGCGGAATTCGTACTATTCAAGATTTGTTTTGTAAGCACACACAATCCTAGGTTCCTTAGAATGAGCTCAAAGCTTGTTTTGACTCACCACCCAGGATCATGTTGGTGTCATGGAAATCATCAATTCGGTCCCCGACCATATGTTGCATAAGATCTCTGTGCATTCCTCCCGTCCTTGGTGGATAGACTGGAAGTGGTTTGTGGACACCCCCTTTCGGAATTACTCTACCAGTAAGGGTTATCGTTGGCTCTCCCCACACTTACCCATGGTTGAAAAACTCAACACTAGATGGGGATTGCATTCTTCTCCCTCTTGTTGGAGAAGGAGGTTTGACACTATTTGGTTTGCCTGTGTGGAGCCCAAAATTGTGCACTTTCTGTGGTGCCTTCTTCATCAAGGTCTTCCGATAGCCCCCGCTTGGTTCAAATTGGTGTCCCAACCCCTAAATGTCCATTTTGTGGCCACCTCAAAACTTTGTTGCACTTATTTTGGTATTGCCCCAAAGCCCAACGGGCTTGGAACTGGATCCATTCTTTCTTCTTCCCCCTCCGGCCAGAATGTTTCACATGGCAACACATTCTTTTAGGAGATAACCCCAACTTTCCACATATGTTCTCCCAGATTTGACATGTTTTCAGAGGGGAAATTTTATTTTGGTTATGGAAAGAACAGAATGCTTTTTTCTTTGCTAATATTGAAGTTGATCCTCAATTTTCAGTGTATAATAAATCAATGGTTATCTCCAATGTGCTTCTGCAGATTCAAGTCCAGGGTAACAAGGTGGCTCTAGAGGTGGAGCATTTACAAACTCTTCTGCGACATTGGGGTGACACCCCGTGTAATGTCGCCCATGAGCCACCTTCACCTTCTCGGCATTCTCCGCCTAATGGCGGTGGCCCCGTGGAGGTCGTCGGAGCCGCTCACAACAACGTTCTTTTAGCCGTGCTCACCGATCCTCGTGCAACCAACCGCGAGGAGTGTTTCCCCACCAGCTTGCCAACACGGTCGTGGCTCCCCCCAACTCATTAGCTCAGGTGGGGCTAGGCGATTGCTTCGGAGCCGCGCACTCATGAAGGTTGGGATCTGCCCCCTCCACCCCCACCTTCGAACAAGTTCCCTCGGATTCCCTTGGCCATCTCGCCCACGCGAGTGGTGCTGACAATGAAGAGAAGGACCCTTCGGGCTCGGATTGGGACATACCAGACACTGGCAAGGACCTTCCTGACTCTGGCTGGCTTGATGACCACGACCCCCTTTCTTTGGTATCTTTCTTTTGCGACGACTTGACTTTCTTTTTTGATGTATTCCTAGGCTCTACCTAGTGTGTTCGTTGCTCTCCTAGGCTTGGCCTAATTTGTTTGTGGTTTTGGGGCGTGTTCTCATACTGCCCGCTTTTTTGCTGGAAAAGACTTGTATCATGTTGCATTTGATATAATATAAGATCATTTTTCATCAAAAATAAATAAATAAAATAATAATAATAATAATAATAATATAACACTATTTCATAATAAAAATAAAAAATCCAAAGGCTATTCTTCTGCACCAAATTGTATTGAACTTTCATATCCTGCGTGGGTATTCGACAAGACGCATATCCGTTGAATCTTTGAATCATTTAGTTTTTGAATAGCGCAGCGCAATCTTCCTAACAGCAGCAGCGGCTTCTTCTTCAATCAAAATATGAACAGCTCGGGGCGCCTTCCCAACTGGACAAGACCTTCCATTGGTAGGATCTTAGCATTTTTCCGGGTTCTATTCTTCATTTTTTTTTTTCTTTTCTTTTCCCCCCACCTAAATACTATCACGTTAGCTGAATTGAGTGTTAAAATTTGAACCTAATCAATTTATGTCTCAGAGTTTTATAGAATTCCTAAAATTTCAGGTCATAATATCGATTTCAAATTTTATTGAAAGATCAATATAATGAGCTGTATAATGCCCTATTGTGTACGTGGATCTTTAAATCCCAAATTTCATGGATCTATGGTACCCAGTTAACATGTTTTTCTTGGCCTACCGATGATTTTTATCTGATTTCGAATATTTGTGGTGCTAATTGGCAACTGATTCTTAGAGGTTCAGTATCCATCGAAGGATTTTGTGTAATTACTAAGGCTTGGTATGCTTCTGAGATTGAGATCGAAACATAAAGAAGTATATAATTTGAACAATATATATAAGGTGAAGTGAAGAGGCTTTCTTGTTCTCAAAGTAGCGTTTCAATGGCCGAGGATATACTGGCTGGGCTTGGACCTAAAAAAACGCCTTTACCCTTTACCATTACTAATAAAATCACAACTAGGAGGAAGTTTGGATCAGTTCCAGTAGATTCATCCTTTGTACACATGATATTTAGTCCTTAAAGTGGATTACGTTCCTCACTGAGTGCACCGACATGTCTCTCGAATGGTGTTGGAAGATAAGCCTACTATTGTTTCTTTGTTCTATCGTGCTCATTTGTCAGGACCTCTGCTTGGCAGAAATTTCTAGACTCTGCAGCTCATGAACCCTTATTTAGCTGGTGGACATATGGCTACCGGTGGATATCCCTTGCTGGAGAATGTATCCGCAATTTAAATTTTAACTCAGACATTCTAAGAAGCACAGCTTAGTGTTTGAGTTCTAATCCTCACCAAATCAAAACCAAAAGGGATCTTATATTGTTTCTCATAAGGTGAAGATGTCCTTGTATTAGTCGCTCAGAATTGTATAGCTTGAGGTTGCCTTCACCTATTTGGAGTTTGCAGAAAAGGATATGATTCATTTGACATTCCATTGGAATGTGGCCTTGGCAACAAGATAAATTCATGTTCAATGGCAGCTTAATATTTTCATTCCGTGTTCCATTGTGCAGGAGATGCTTTCCTTTTGAAAGTCAACCATTTGATGTTGTTTCCAGATGTATATTGCATGAAAAACTGTTAAGCTTTATAGCAAATGTCTTCTGTAACCAGGCTCACAAGGATTTTTGTTTTGTGGCTATGTTCTCTTTTTTATCTTTGTACCAAATGTTGTATCAATTATCTTCACAAAGAACATAATTCACAGATGCTGAAAATGGACCATACTGAAAATCTGGACAGAGCTTCTGCAGGATAAACACATTATGTCTGGTGTTTGAGACTAGTTATTACCTCTGGGTGGAGTTGCTGGTGACACAATAGTCTCTGACTCATTTTTTTGCTTGAAACTAAAACTTCTGAAATGTTTATATGATAAAAAATGAAATAAATCTGCAAATTTGACCTCAGGCTGCATGTACATATGTTAGACATGTCTGTGACAGCTACTAATGTGAGTCTAAGCTCATAAATGTCTTGAAATTCTGTGAAATCTGCCTCACTTGACTAGCCGTATGGATATCTCGAAGTTTGTGCTTCTCTTTTTCTTTAATCTGTGCCTCATATTGTGTCGTCTGTTTGATCAAGTCTCACTCAAGCTGATTGAATTTAATTCTCACATCTTGAATCATCTTGCTATGTACCGATCTCTCATCAATCAAATGTTAGGATGAGATTTGTGTATGTCATGCAAGTTGTTGCATCCAAATCTTGAGTTTTCTTCGGTTCAACTTTAACAAATGTATGCTTCTGTTTCCATTCCAGCCGTCTGATATTTATCAACAATAGTTTGATGATATTTTTCTGATCCTGCATAACTTGTGTCTCCCAGTTATGTAATACGATAAAGGGTTTAGTGCAAGAAACCAGAAGAGAACACAAAAATTTAAAGCACAAACAAGCAATAGTTTCACACTCGTTACAAACGCCGGTTTAGGCGGCCGGAGCGGGAGCGGGAATCTCAAGAGACGCGTTTTTAATTTTTTTAATTTTTTCCATGTTTTTTCCTTTTTTGGCGCGATTTCGTTTTTTTCCTGTTTTGGCAATTTTTTCCGTTTTTGGATTTTCGGTGAAAAAAACGCAAGTATGGAAAAAAATTTGCCATTTTTGGAAAGGGTCCGGGAAGATGTAGCAGCAAAAACTTGGATGAGCCATAACTTTCATTCTGTGGCTCCGTTGCAGGTGTCGTTTTCTTTAAAAGTGTATATTTTCTCGAGCTCTATGCATTGATGGCGATATTTTTCTTATTTTCATAAAATCCATTTTTGCACCTTTTTGGACCAAGCAACTTCTTGCAATCTTCTGAAAGAATCTTCTGAATTTAATTTTATTCGTTTTGTATATACTGTACATTATTATAAATTTATAGTTAATAGTATAACTTGTCTTTTATCTTGTTTTTCATATACATATGTGGTTTATAATTAAATTCC
Source organism: Taxus wallichiana var. yunnanensis (assembly GCA_018340775.1). Taxonomy (NCBI): domain Eukaryota; kingdom Viridiplantae; phylum Streptophyta; class Pinopsida; order Cupressales; family Taxaceae; genus Taxus; species Taxus wallichiana. The sequence continues at coordinate 949,460,107 of CM031235.1, forward strand.
TATTTAGAAGGTTGAGATTTATATATTTTTTAATTTTTATATAGTTTTTGTACTGCCGTATCCTACGCCGTATCCGGGGTCAAAAAAAAATTTGCCGTTTCCGCGTATCGGATACCCCGCTCCCGCTCCCGTATCCAAAACGTTTCGGTAACTTAGGTTTCACATCCACAAGAATCTCAAGAGATAGAGTTTTTTTACTTTTCATCTATAAATTGTCAAAGTGCATTATCTGTTTTACCGAGAGATTAACATTTCATACCCTTTTTACGAAAAGAGTTTACATGTTTTAAAAGCTACTTTTGTTTAGAATAAATATAATTTTTGTTTATTTTGTAGAAAATACCTATTTTAAAGCTACTTATTTTGCTTTGTAAGAAAAATACTCTAAACAAAACTTCAAACTTCATATGCTCTTATATCATTCTCCCCTTGGTTAGAAAAAAATCAAGTAACCTTAATGGTATTGAGAAAGTACTTTTTTGCCATACGTCAATCAAATGTTGCAAAATACATCGAGTTTTGTACCACACGTGCCATAGCCAAGACCATCAGCAAGAAATAGGAATGCATACCCCTTTTCTAGTAACGAACAAACCTAGGGATTTAGTTTCCATGAATTTCTACTTAGGTTTGCTTGCTACTAAGCATGATAATGGTTGTATTTGTAGTAGTGAAAAGATTGCAAAGATGGCAATTTATGCACCTTGTAAAAAGACTATCAAGCTGGGGACACAACCAATTGCTCTTTAAGAACATATGGCTTCACTTTGGATTACCAAAACTGCCATATGATAAGATCCAGACATATAATAATAAAATATATTGAATAATAACAATAATACATAGAATATAATATAGATCACAGAACACAAGATATGTTTGTGAGCCAAGACGCCCTAGTATGCAATATACCAAGAAAATTGAAATAGAATAATTACCATTAAGTTAGGGCAACACCATATAGTACTCTGGGGAATGAATAACCCAACAAGATCTCCCAATATGGGAATGCCACCGGAGGAGAACAAACTCCAATATGCTTCAACTAACCATAGTACCTCCACTTCCTTTACCTCCTTCATAATGATATTCATCTCCTTTATATAGACCTCTATTAGTAATAATGGATGGTTAAACCCCCAATTCCAATGTAGGCCGACATATTACCAATATATCTAATTCTTTATATTTTTGATTTGATCCCAATATAACTAAGGGAAAGGTGTGCCACATGTGGGCATCTCCATCAACCCATATACATCATAATATCATATCCAATATCCCTAGGTACATAACATGCCATCCCTCCTTAACATGTTTCATACTCAAAAGATGAGAAGAAACCAAGTAGTGAGTGTCCCTTAAATCATTGCACACTTTCCTCCATCCCCGATCATCTAACCATCCATATGTGATCTTGGTACGTGATAGTTCTCCAAACATGTTTCTAGATTGTGTTATGCTACTTTGATTCCATCCACGACCATATTTGTTCCTCCTTGGCTTCCATGCACAACCATAATGATTGCTCCTTCAATTTCATGTTCCATATCCCGCTACACTACTTTGAATCCATTAATGATTGTATTTGTTCCTCCTTGGCTTCCATGCATAACCATAATGATTATTTTGATTCCACGCTCCATATTTGTTTCTCCTTTGATTCCATGTATAGCCATAGTGATTGTTCCTCTGATTCCTTGTATAGCCATAGTGATTGTTGTTATGATGCTCCCCGACTGGCTCCATGATTTGTTGTCTCGTGATGATGTGTGTTTCTATATGCCTCAACTATAGTCTTTGTTTTATTGCTTTGACCTTGTCCACCTTATCTTCAACTAAATGTGCCTCTCCAACTTTTTCTTCTACTCTCTCGTGCCTCTTTCATCTTTTCTTTTGCTAGTCTCTTAAGTACATGAAGTGTTTTTTTCATGTGTTCCTTTTTATGTAAATTTTTCTTGTTTCTCTTGAATATTCCTTATTCTCTTCTTCACAATCTTCACAAGCATCCTTATGCTCTACCTTGACCTTTCTTTGTTTTTCGCTATTTGTGATATTTTGTAGGGTTACCTTCTTTTTTTGTACCAAAGCTTCATGAACTTCTTTTGCACATTCATAGTGAATGTTTCCATGGTCTCCAACCAAGGATATCCAAGAAGAATATTTAAACCATCTATATCCAAATTGTAAAAATGCGAATGCAAAACATATTTGTCCATAGTGAGTTTCAAATCTACAAAAACATGAGTCTTCTTACCCTCTACGTAAACTTCATTGATATTCTTTGCTTAAACTTGTAGGGCCATGTCTTTATGATGAAGCTATACTTGCTGCTAAGGTTTATGGATGCAATGACCTCCTTTTGATTGCATCCACGAAATTGAAATATTGAAGTTGCTTCTTTGGAGCCAAACCGCTTGAATCCCCATTCTCCATCTCTTCTTTTGCCTCATCTTGATCCTCTACCTCTCCTTCGACATCATACTTATTTTCCATATCATTATTTTTATCATGTTCTTTTTCTTCTTCATCATCCACATCCTCCTCATCCTTATCATTAGTACCATCAATATCATTATTTTCTTCCTCTTTGTAATGTCCCTTTCTAGGGCTGAACTGAAAAACAAAGAAATAACACCAATCCCACTTGAGAGTAATCTGATTTTTATGACAGCAGATCTGAAAAATATTAGAAACCCTAGCAGCGAACTGAATTTACACTTTTAGGGCATCAAACACCCTCCAAACAAGCTAAAAATATGTGCACAAATTCTTCTAAATATTATATTCAATTAATGGAATAAACACCAAGCCAAAGCATCCCAAAACATGTGCAAATTATGAAATTATACCCAACTGCAATTAAATAAATGACAGCAGAAGTACAGTCCACAAAATGAGCTGAAAGTGAGGTCTCCAAACCCCAATAAATGCCAAATGAGTGATAGATCAACCTTATAAATATAGAGAGACCTGAATATCAACTTGGAATGCCAAATCGTGCCCTAGAAGGCACCAAAATACACTCACACCCAAGTCGCCACCCTAGGAGAGGGTGCCAAAGTGAATGAAAACCCTTGATATTCTTCTCCTCAATGCCCTAGCTGCCCAACCAGCAAGATAGTCTTCATAGAAGTCCTCAACACCACCAAATTGGAGAGTTTTTGTTCTCCAACCTTCAACAAGGAAGGGTTTCGTCCTCCTTGCTTGCCACACTAATGGATTTTCGCCCTTAGTGGATTGGAATAGAGCAACCAACTCTAGAACCAAGTAGATAAAAGTATATAAGCCAAAAACATGCCCAAAGTGAGCCTATGTGACCCCTTATATACCCTTATGGTGGTGCCAAGAGTCATTAGGGAGGAATTCCCAAGACTGACCTCCTTTAGAAGCTTATTTTATCTTTAGGCTTGAATTAAAAGCTCTCCAACCCAACCGACTTGCTTAATAGGAAAATACGAAAGAAAAATATAATTATTAATTAAAGAAAGACAAAATATAATCCAAGGGCTTCCCTTGTTCATCTTCTTCTTGCCCACGGGAAGAAGAATGGGCAAGAAGCCTTCAATTGGATCAATTCGAAAAGGGGACATTACAGTCCTCCCTTCTCGAAATTGCTTGTCCTCAAGCAATTGCAAGTACTCGGATCCCAAATAAATCTCAGCTGCTCCTCCTTTGTACCTGCACAAGAAACAAACTTATTCAAGAAAAAATGGTCTTCCATCCATCCTCCCTCATGCCTTGTAGGCATGATGATCAGCTTCCTCTCATGCCTATCAAACTTCTTGTTCTCTCTGTTTGGCTGATATGTATCCATGCTATCAATGACACAATTGTAACTAATCAATTTCCCTTTAGGAAGGGAATAGATGATGACTGAAAGAAATATAGGAGAGCTGGTAAAGAAAAATCAGTCATGCATCTTTTAACTCTCTCTCCATACGTTCTCATGATGTTGCTTGTCAAACTTGTGTTTGCAAACTCAGCTATGATCCACCTTTCCTGGACTGCTGGTAAGGGATAGAGTTCAACCCCCTTTTGCTTAACCTTGTCAACTTTCACCACCATGATCAACAACTTAAATTCTCCTTTTATAACTTTATTTGGTGGCTGAATTTGTGCATGCCCAATTGTGATTATGTTCTCCCAATGAGCTGATATATGAAAAAGAGAACCATAATGAAATTCCCCTTGCTTTGCTACCATGAATCCTCCATCCTCCAAATCTTGAATTCTGGATTTTTATTTTTATTCTCAAAGTTCAGTCCTACATCATGGTGGTTGAGGTTACATTTCCCAAGATTTGAATCCATTGCATCCCACAAACAACTGTAACTTCAGCTGGCTTAATTTCAAGAAAAACATCACATACCTTGCACCTTCCTATGAGATTTGACAGCTGTACTATATTCTTTTTGTAAGGCATGAAAATATTATTGACATTGGTGACCTTGAAGCCTCCAAAGTTAATCATGCTCAGCCCATGCTTAATTGTAAGTTCTCCTTTGATGAATTTATGAGTGGTGCTTGTTGTCACCCAGACGTGCACCCGATACGTAATGGTGTGTACACTCTCTCCTGTTGCCAAATTTGAATACCTCAAGGTTGTGGGTAACCTAAGACTGAGGTGAACCTCCAGAGTGGGTTGGTTCCCTGTGAATCACCTAAACACTAATAAAATTGGCAAGGAAAAAGGAGAAGGAATGTGAGAAATATAAAATTGAGGTGATACACCAATGATTTGACACACACATGTACTACTACATATAGAAAATATAGAGATCCACACACATGCACAACTCTAGGCTAATCTGCAAAATTAATTCAAAGGTTTAGGTAAGGGACAACAGTATAGGGAAGAAATTCCACAACAAAGCAATACAATACCCTAATAAACACGATGAATACTCAGAAAACCAGCGATATGAGAAGGCAAAAATGGAGTTTTTATTCAGAGATGCAAGTACAAGCTAGGACTACAATAGTAGAACAACTAGAGAAGTGTGTATATGATTTCTTCATAAAAATTAGCCTTTAAAGACTGCTGCCATCTATTCTAGACCTCTGCTGTGCATGCAAGGAGAAAATATTATTTTATTCACCCCCTTTACTGCCCTTTGACCATGCAAGTGTCATGAAATAATAATAAAAATAACCTCCAAGGCTGCTGCGTTGAAATTCATGCATGTTGCGTTGATTTTAGCATGCAAAAAGGTATTTGAAAGTAGGTAAAATCTGCTTTTACCCCTGCTGCGTGGAAGAAAGGGCCTGCTCGTGGAAGAAAGGCATGCAAAGGTGTTTAAAATCAAACACAAACTTCCAAAATAGGCTCCTTGACTGCCCTGCGTTGAATCTAGCATGCAAGTGTGGTTAAAAACAAGCACAAACTGCCCCTTTGACCTGTTTTGTCTTTATCTGCTTTTACCTTTTTTGGACTCTTGTGTTTTTCCTTTTTTGGACTCTTGTGCTTTTTCCTTTTGGCCTCTTGTACTTGCTACGTTGAAATTAGCATGCAAAAGGTGTTGAAACAATTTTGAATTGTCCTTTGACTGCTGCGTGGGATCTTAACATGCAAGAGGGTTAGAATACCATAAAATCTGCCCCTTCATTCTTTAACTTTGGCACCAATCCTTGAGTGAATAACATGCAATGAATATAGGCCACAAACCTCAATGGATGGCGTCACTTTTGCTATCTTTAGCAGCCCTTTTACCTAATTTGGCGCCACCTTTATGCCATAATTAGCTGCTGCTAATTTGACTGCCTTCGCTATTTTTAATAGCTCTTTTCCCTCTTGTCTGCTTAGCTTTTGTGCATGCACTTGCACTCTATTTTGGAAACTCGCTATTTTTAGCGAATGCTAAAAATAACAATTTTCACCATTCACTCAATTTCATTTAGAACACTTTATTTTTAGCAAATGCTAAAAATAGACTTTTTTGCCCAAAATAGCCAACTTCTTAAAAATAGCCTTGTTCGCTATTGCATGGAAAAATATGGTAATAGTGCCATTATCTACGAGCATTACTACTCCATGGCCAATAAAGAAACCAATTACCCGAAAAAGTTGGTATGTATGAGTGCTAAACCAAGATGCAAAGGTGTGGGTCATTCCCGGACACTCAAGGATGAGATTACCAATCATATTGATCTCACAATCAGACCTTCTTCCCTTTTTGAAGCCCACAATGGTACCAACCCCACATATGCTAAAACAATTTTGGCATTGCACCCAAGCATCCATGCACCTTTTGCTACACCATTCACTTCTTACCTTCTCTTCACTTGGCGCAAGCTGATCATGAGGATAAAAACACAACAATATCATGGAGCGGAGCAATGCAACATAGTCATCATACTTGACCGATTGTGCATGGTGAAAACCGAACTGCATTGGCATTCGGTAGGCAATGAAATTGAAATCTTTTTGGACCATGAGCTGTCCCTAACCTTCTTACAACTCAGAATTCTGAGTTAGAATCAACACTCGAAAATATTTCAAAGGCACCTTACCTCCATGGACTTGCTCTTCCCTAGTGTCATCCTTGAAATTGCTATCCTTGATCCTTCACGGAGAATTTTGTAATATCCCCTTCCTAGTCTAAGACCCTTAGCCTATTTTGTCTCCTCGACGGCTAAGGAATAAACTTAAGGGGGACTTAAGTTATGATAGTTTATTATAAAGTGGAATAAAATAAAATAAAATATATAAAGCACTTATAATAAATTATTATGAACTTAATAATAAATTAAAAAAGAAAAAGGCAAAAAGGCATTAGCAAGAGTTATTTATTCAAGGAAAAATGCGACTTGCCTAGGAGAGAAAAACAAGTGGGGAAAGCATTAAATAAGGGGAAAATTTTGATTGATGTGAGAGTGGCCATTTGGGCCCTATTCTTCTATTTAAGCAAGTCTACTTGCTTGGAGAGACATCACTTGTTTATTCTCCAATTTTTGATTTGTATGTTGAGCATTTTGCTTGCATCTTCACTCTTGAGGACGAAAAACCCTCCAAGAGATCTAGAGAAGGACGAAACCCCTTCCTCTAGCTGAGAGGATTCTCCACCCTAGAGTTTCCATTGTGGATCATTGGGTTGCAGTATATTTTCAGTATTTTCCAACAATAGAAGACTATAAAGTTGCAAATTTTGTCAAGGGTTTGAAGAGGAAAAATTGCTATTGTTTTTCGTGCCCTTTTCCGTGGGACCGACCACCTAAGGAGCTGATCTAGGTTGTTTAGGGGCTGTTTTGGATCTGTTTTCAGTTGCAGATTATCCTGCTGATTTTTAGAAATCAGAATATCTATTTTTGGTGTGGAGAAAGGACCACTTTCAGCTGTGTTTGAGGCAAGTTTTTGCATAATTTTTTATTAATTATTTTCAGCCTCTTTTACGTTCCAAATGTAGTTTATTTTCTGTATTTTGGCTTCATAAATCTAATGGATTAACATATGATGCAAATGGCTTTATTTATCTCCCGATTTCTATGAGCTTCATTCTCGGTCCTAGTCGCATTTTCTAGGATAAAATTCAGATCTGCAGTAATAAATTTTGAATATATTTTATAATCTGCACTTTGGGGTTTGGATTTGCCTAAAATCCAATTGGGGTCAAAAGTGTCCATTTGGGGACATTACAGTGGTATCAGAGCGATGTATCCTCCCACTGCGCGAGGAGAAGAAATAGAAATTACATCTGAATACAAACGAGAAAAATGAAGTGGACTCAAGTTCCATTTTTGATGGCACTAATGAAATATCTGCTAGATCATGGTTGAAGAAATTGGAGACATTTTTGTGTTGTAATCCTATGTGTCAGGATGATGCCCTAATGATCATCTCTAGATACATGGATGGAGTAGCACACAAATGGTGGCACCAAATGTTGAAGACCCAAGGGGTTGAATCTTTTGCTTCACTTGCTGATTTCTCACACAGGTTTTTAGAAAGATTTGATTAGTAAGGTTGAGCAAGGAAGTGAAATCATGGAGTCCACCCCTATGAAGGAAGAAAATCCAGATCTACAAGTTGAGGAGAGCTTGGTGGTGAAAGCCCAAATTCCAAATGAAGGGGATTCAGTACAAAAGGAGATACATGAGGAGCAAATTGCACGGGATGCAGATTATGTGGTAAGAGGTACATCATCCTTGTTGCAACAATATTATCATGATGACATTCAACCCTTTGTGAACAAGGTTGCTAGGAATTGATACAAATAGGTCAAGCTATCACAAAGGATGATGAAATCAACGATACTCCAAGGTATGAAGAGCATGATAATGTGTCTTATCTATTGCTGCCAATTCAAATTTATTTTCATCATGAGAAGCATGATAAGATAGAGGATGAAGTCTACAATATGGAGTATGTTGAACCATTGTTCCAAGTCTATGTCTATGAGCATCCGGAGAGCTATGTATTGTGGCAAGAGCTCTCACATTTAACAGTACAGGATCAAGACTTTTGGAGCACTACAACATGTTCTATCTATTGCATATGGCACTTGGGCGTGCAAGTTGGAATTGCTTGAGGGAAAACAATTTTGGGAAGGGAGGACTGTAATATCCCCTTCCTAGTCGAAGACCCTTAGCCCATTTTGTCTCCCCGACGGCTAAGGAATAAACTTAAGGGGGACTTAAGTTATGATAGTTTATTATAAAGTGCAAAAAAATAAAAGAAAATAATAAATATAGTAAAACACTTATAATAAATTATTATGAACTTAATAATAAATTAAAAAAGAAAAAGGCAAAAAGGCATTAGCAAGAGTTATTTATTCAAGGGAAAATGTGACTTGCCTAGGAGAGAAAAGCAAGTGGGGAAAACATTAAATAAGGGGAAAATTCTGATTGGATGTGATAGTGGCCATTTGGGCCTATTCTTTTATTTAAGCAAGTCTACTTGCTTGAGAGACATCACTTGTTTATTCTCCAATTTTTGATTTGTATGTTGAGCATTTTGCTTGCATCTTCACTCTTGAGGACGAAAACCCTCCAAGAGATCTAGAGAAGGATGAAACCCCTTCCTCTAGCTGAGAGGATTCTCCACCCTGGAGTTTCCATTGTGGATCATTGGGTTGCAGTATATTTTTAGTATTTTCCAGTAGTAGAAGACTATAAAGTTGCAGATTTTGTCAAGGGTTTGAAGAGGAAAAATTGCTATTATTTTCTATGCCCTTTTTCCAGGTGGAGCGACCACCTAAGGAGCTGATCTAGGTTGTTTAGGGGTTGTTTTGGATCTGTTTTTAGTTGCAGATTATCCTGCTGATTTTTATAAATCAGAATATCTATTTTTGGTGTGGAGAAAAGACCACTTTCAGTTGTGTTTGTGGCAAGTTTCTGCATAATTTTTTTATTAATTTTCAGCCTCTTTTGGGTTCCAAATCTGGTTTATTCTCCGTATTTTGGCTTCATAAATCGAATGGATCAAGTTATGATGCAAATGGCTTGATTTATCTCCCGATTTCTATGAGCTTCATTCTCAGCCCTAGTCGCATTTTCTAGGATAAAATTAAGATTTGTAGTGATAAATTTTGAATATATTTTATAATCTGCACTTTGGGGTTTGGATTTGCCTAAAATCTTGTTGGGGGTCAAAAGTGTCCATTTGGGGACATTACAAATTTCTTCCCCTCTCCTTGGCCTCATCAATTTTGTTGAGTTACCCTCAATGCATCCACTATTGTGACCCCAAAATTCTTTTCTATACACATGTGTATCAGCTGAGATATAATCCAAATAAAAAAGAAGTGGTTACCTTGACAAGCGTACCATGGTCTTTGGAAGGGGGGTAACTTCTCACCAATTCCATCTTGGCCCATGTACATAAAGCGGTCTTCACACAGTTCGGAGGTTGCATGAGAGGGTGTATGTGCTCCTTACCATTTAATGTGCTTTCCCTACTACCCCTTGGACTGTCATCAAGGTGTTCCTTCTTCTTGGTCCTTGTTTCTTCAACAATTGGAGCTCCCCCTTTTGTACTATCTCCACACCTTGATCACCTGTGCTTGGGATGTTTTTGTGGCTCTTACCAAAGCCTAATCCATCATCATTTTGCTATTCATTGACTGCTGCTAGGATAACTCCAGTAGGCTGAGAGTGATTATGGGCACCCGGAAATGCCCTTTCTTCAAGGGTATGACTTCCAACAATGCCATCCCCATGTTCCTTCCCCAAATCTGATTTTTTTCTACTAATATTCAACTCTATGCAACCATTAGACACCAACAATTCATCATCAAACACTAAAATATTTTTACCTTGGGTTGCGTGCTCCTTAATCTCCTTCTCATTCCTTGGCTCGTGCTCCACGATTTCACCAAACCCTTGTGTCTTCATGGTGCTGTTTGGAAAATCAGTCAAGAGATCCACTTTGGCAAGGGTGATGGGGCTTCTAGGGCTCCCATGGGTTGCTCTTTTCTCGTGATCAACAACTGAGGTAGTTTTTCTCTTTTAGAATGATGGGCATTTCCATCATTGCATAACAAACTTGGGAGTTTGGCTCCCTCTTCATCAAGCTCCGTAGCCTCTTCTTGCTTTGCCAACATGAAGGGGCTCTTCTCCTCTAGGGTTGGGATATCCTTCCCATGACCCTTGTGCATGGCTTCGGGGCTTGGACCAAGTTCCAATGCCCACTCTATCTTTTCTCCATCCTACAAACTCGGAAAATGATAAGGCATTACGAATAATCTCCGGAAGGGCTTGATACTTTTCAAAGCTACCTGCAACATTGTTAACCTTTGAAACCCTAGGTTCTTCCTTGAATGTAGATTTTGCATGGTGAGGGCAAGAGAGCCCAAGGTTTCCGCTAGTCTTTCTTGCATTTCCATCATTCTATCCAACTTCTCTTCACTTCGCATGAAACCCTTAGGCTGGGAAGACCGCAACTCTGATACCACTGTAATGTCCCTTTCTAGGGCTGAACTGAAAAACAAAGAAATAACACCAATCCCACTTGAGAGTAATTTGATTTTTATGACAACAAATGTAAAAAATATTAGAAACCCTAGCAGCGAATGAAATTTACACATTTAGGGCATCAAACACCCTTCAAACAAGTTGAAAATAGGTGCACAAATTCTTCTAAATATTATATTCAATTAATGGAATAAACACCAAGCCAAAGCATCCCAAAACATGTGCAAATTATGAAATTATACCCAGCTGCAATTAAATAAATGACAACAGAAATACAGTCCACAAAATGAGTTGAAAGTGAGGTCTCTAAATAAATGCCAAATGAGTGATAGATCAACCCTATAAATATAGAGAGACTTGAATATCAACTTGGAATGCTAAATCGTGTCCTAGTCAGCACTAAAATACACTCACACCCAAGCCGCCACCCTAGGAGAGGGCGCCAAAGTGAATGAAAACCCTTGATATTCTTCTCCTTAATGCCCTAGCTTCCCAACCAACAAGATAGTCTTCATAGAAGTCCTCAACACCACCAAATTGGAGAGTTTTCGTTCTCCAACCTTCAACAAGGAAGGGTTTCATCCTCCTTGCTTGCCACACTAATGGATTTTCGCCCCTTAGTGGATTGGAATAGAGAAACCAGCTCTAGAACCAAGTAGATAAAAGTATATAAGCCAAAAGCATGCCCAAAGTGAGCCTATGCGACCCCTTATATACCCTTATGGTGGCACCAAGAGTCATTAGGGAGGAATTCCCCAAGACCGACCTCCTTTAGAAGCTTACTTTATCTTTAGGCTTGAATTAAAAGCTCTCCAACCCAACCGACCTACTTTATAGGAAAATGTGAAAGAAAATATAATTATTAATTAAAGAAAGACTAAATATAATCCAAGGGCTTCCCTTGTTCATCTTCTTCTTGCCCATGGGAAGAAGAATGGGCAAGAAGCCTTCAATTGGATTAATTCGAAAAAGGGGACATTATACTTTTCTTCTATCTCATCCTCATTCTCTCGCTTCCTCATCATCCTCAATATATTCTTTCTCTTTTTCTTCTCGCATCATATGCATCCTCTTGATGATCGTCACCAACATTATTTTTTTCCTCTTCTTTTTCTATACCCTTATCTCAAGGCCTCTTCTTTGTCATTTTTTTTTACGATCCCCTTTTATAGAATACATTTTATTCCTTTAATATCTTTGTTATGCAACTCTCATTTGGAGACTTCATTTCTCTTCTCCAATTTTAATATCTCTGTTATTGTTTCTACAAGTTACCTTCATTTCTCTTCTTCAATTTTAATATTTTTGTATCTTGGTTCTACAATTTACCTTTGTATACCTCATTACTTTCCTTCAATTTGGATAATTTTACATCTTTGTTCACCAACACTTTTTTGTTAATATTTTGATCCTTCATTAGGGATAATAATTTTTCTCGTTCCTATTTTAAAAAAAAAAAACTTGTTCCACTCTATTCAAACCCAAATAGAGGGTTCTTGATCCTCCCTCTCAACGAAATTTTCCCACCGATAGAGCTTCCCTACGATTAAATTTGCTTCCACACATTTGTTTTGTTAATGTATAACACCATCCTCTAGCATTAATCTCATAATTTCTAGATAAGATAAGATAAATATATTAATGACCAACGAATATATAGAACACTTTGGTAACTCCACAATCCACAATAAATGTAATTCAAGAACACTTGTATACATTGAATCTCTTTTGTACCCCATATCTAAGAATAAAAACATGTAGGCAAGTAAATCTGAATATTTCCTTTGAATTGCAAAAAAATGGTACTTGATTTGCTTACCCAAAATGGAAGGAATGAATATTTTTCTAGGGTCGCAATCGTAACGATCGATTGAATCTGCACATCAAGGCCAACTTTGGAAGGATACCACTTCTTCAATACGCCGCACAGGGCATCAATGGCACAAACCATCATTGGCCAAATTTCAACTTGCTGCTGTAAATTGCACAAAGCATCAATGACAATGTTCTTACAAGCTTCAATCAAGGCGTTTTTGAAGGAGTGCACTGGCAAAGTTTGATGGAAATTGGGTGGACCATTTGGAGATATGAGCATTTTTCAGTTCTGGAGCATGGATGTCTGGAACAAACTAGCAATAAGATACTTGTGCAACAATGGAGGTTTTGGAGGGAATAACACAACATTTGAAAGTTTGAAAATGACTAAGTGTTGAGATAGGAGGAGAGTTATTCAATTTTCTTGCAAGTTTTAACTCACCCATTTGACCCGATAGCTTAACTAGGGTTGGGATATGGTTGAAGTGGAGTTGCACTGGTGCAAGAGGGACAAAGGGGACATAAGGGACACAAAAGTGCGACTTGCACCAAATGGTGAAAAGTGGCAACTTTTGGTTCCTTGTGGATGAGATTCGTGGGTGGCTGGAATGAGCATCAAGGGCAAAAATTAAGTTTTTAGGTGATCAAGAGCTACACGGAAGGATGGGGTCGCACTTTTTGTGTGCCCGTTGTCCGCTTTGCACCTTGGGGACAAGGGAGATAAAGCAAGGGTGAAAAAATGCGACTTGGGTTCAAGCACATGAAAAGGGATAAGGCAGAATGCAAGTTTAAGAAACCTAGGTGCAAAAGTGGTGAGGGGTGAGTTGCGAGAAGTTTGCCATGATGGGGGGTCGCACTTTTGTGTCCCCCTTGTCCCCTTTGCACCTTGGGGACAAGCCAAGGGGACAGAGAGGGTGAAAAAGTGCGACTGAGGGTTTAGCTATCATGAAAAGTGAGCCATGCAACTTAATTCACTCATTTGCTCACCCTAACACCCTAAGTCATGTTCTTAAGTGATGAAACTTCAAAAATGATGGGGATCACACTTTGGTGTCCCCTTGTCCCCTTTGCACCTTAGGGACAATCCAAGGGGACACCAAGGGTGAAAATGTGCGACAAAGGAGTTTTGAAATGTTGATGTCACCCGTTGAGTGCAAATATGGACACCGAGAGTGCTTTTTCCGCCTAGAGCATGAAAGAGTGTTTTGGGGTCAAACCTTATATGATTTTGACTCCAAATCACCTGTTGAGATCATTCCAACCATTATCAGGAGCCAATTTTACCTGCAATTTGGTTTTAGGGCCTATTCCATTCTTGACTCGAAGGGGCAGCTGTAGTGTCCTGGATTGTCATAGAAGATTTTTAGGTCTTGGAACAAAAGTGATGTATCCATCATGTAGAGGGTTCCAAGAGCTTTCCGTTGATTATTTGTTTGCCTCCCAACTCCTTTTGAAACTCCTAGAATCATCCGAACAAGTTGGCTTTCACCGTTGGAGCCTTCATTCCTGTGCCCAAAATTACCCAATATTGCTTGTCGATTACATCGACATCAATTTCTTCCACCAATTTTCCCTAAACGCCTTGATGATGTCATTGCTTTCCAATACAATCGCGATGATTTGAATCTTCCTTGTAAGCTTCCTGAGGATGTTTACCAATTGCAAAATGGCCAAAAATGGCCCATTCTAGGACTCGGGTGCAGCTTGGTTCTTCCTCAATCTCAAAGTGGCTTTATCAATCACCTTAGGCATTCATCCCACAAGCATTAAACGCACTTGAAAATCTTATTAGACATTCCTCGAGCCAAAATGAGGGTGAAACTGAGGACAGGATGGCTAGAGGAAGGGTTCACAAGGACCGTGAGAAGAATTTTCAAGTGGGGGCTTGGTTGTTATGGCTAAAATTTTCAATTTATGTATGACATTTAACATGACATTTAATATATATATATATATATATATATATATATATATATATATATATATATATATATATATATATACTTACTTCGGTTGATGTGTGAACCCCTTAATTTAGGTTCACAGTCATTGGCTCCTCTCTAAATTTTTGCATTCATTCATGTACTTGGATCCTTTTAAGCAATTGAAGGAGAATCCGACTTAATTCAATAGTCGAGAATAAAATTTGTTCGGAACTGTTCTACATTCTAACAATGCCGAACTCTTTTCACTAGGATTTTTGGAGAAATATTTTTGTTATGTATATTTTTTGAGAGCAATAAACATACTTTGTATTTGCATGGAGAAGGATAGACTTTCATTGCATGAACATGTTTGTGGTGATACTAGTGTTATCATCATGCTTTGAGCTACATGTTAAATTTCTACCCGTGATTGCTCGGCTTGTTCTCAACATGGCGCCCCAAAAATTCGTAGTAGGAGTTTAATAGGTATTTAGTAGACATGCTAAATTTTGTTGGAATATGTGAACAAGGAAGAAATAAAGAGAAAGAATAAAGAAAAGGCGGATTGCACACATTTGAGATTGTGTGTCCATCTATTTATTATAAATGATGTAGTTACAAAACGGTTGATATAGTTACAACCGGTTACAACAAACTTGTAGTTAAATAACTAATGACACCTTATAAATAAGTCTTATATTCTCATACCCCCTCTTAAGGCTTATTCTACATAAAGCAAAAACAAACATTCTAACAAAATAGAATTATGTAATCTTCAGAGGCTTTCACTTTGAAAACAATACTATGACTAGGAGGACTCCATCAAGTTGCCTCGTGACTTTCGTAAAGGTGTAGCTTCCGAGCTGAATTCCCGATTTCTGGATTCCACCTCCCCGAATTCTGAATCATAGATCTCCCGAATTATTGGACAACCATCCATACTGAGCCATCCACAAGCTCCATCAAGTTGTCTCATGACCCTCGTGAGGGTATAATTCTCAAGATCCACAGCTCCCAAAACTATCTCGAGCAATCCATCCATACCGAGCTTCATCTACCCTGTATCCTTTCTTGCCTTCAAAGTTTAGAGCATCTTTATATTGTGTATTCGTCACTGTCCTCACTACCTTTTGCATCTGGTGGGTCTTCAACCATGGCTATATTGGCTGTATTTGATATGACTTTACCCTTGAGCACATCATTGGCTCGAATACGACAATCCCATGTTGTGTGACCTCTTTTCTTACAATAAAGACATTCAATCTCCCAGGTTATCTTTATCTGATCTTCTATGAGAGTTTCTGTTCTGGAATAAAATGCACTTTCTTGTTGAGAATGACCTTCTACATCTTCTGTAGTTCGCTTTTCTTCAGCTAGAAGAGCTGCAATCATATCATCTAGAGATTGAGATTGAATTTGACTGAGGGTAAAAACTACATTGTTGTATTTTGAAGATAGACTATTTAATAGGATAGCTTTGGCATCCTCATCCTCAATCGCAGCTTTGACTTCTGCTAGTTGTCTGATCAAGGACCTCAGATTATTGATGTGGCTTGACATAGAGACTCCATCCATTTTGAACCAGGTTTTGTGCCCTAGCACAGACAGTCTGAAATTTTTCGTGGCTATTTTCTGTCTTGGCTTGCAGACTGTATATTCACAACTGCAACTTGAACTATTTTTGGTTGTTCTTTTGTTCTTTGACTGGTATTTTCCCATGAAAAAACACAGCTTTATATTCAACCCTCGTTTCTTATAACCGAGCCCTGAAAACGCGACTGTATGCTTCCTAGTTTTGTGTCCACGATTTCGTCTATCGTAATGGCGGAAAATAGCTCACAGAGTTGCAGACCCTTTCACGATTGTGTTTGCTTAACTCGGTAGTCACAACTACACGTTTTCTGCCCTCATGAAAACGAACGTGCCCTTGATTTCCATCGAAAATCAAAATGAAAATGTCTCTCCTTATATTTGCGATTGTGTCGTCCTTTGAAAAATACGACTGTGCCTTCGATTACCTTATATTTGCGACTATGTCCTCCTTGAAAAATACGACTGTGTCTTCACTTAGATTCAGCCTCGATTCACTTCGATTCAGACTTCTTCAGCCTCGATTTCATTCACATCGATTCAGACTTCGCACTTCAGATTCCTTCAGACTTCGTGCTTCAGATTTCGTGCCCTAATGGGACTGATTTTCTACCCTTCTTTCTTTCCTCACTTGTCTTGCTCTGATACCAATGTTGGAATACGTGAACAAAGAAGAAATAAAGAGAAAGAATAAAGAAAAGGCGGATTGCACACATTTGAGATTGTGTGTCCGTCTATTTATTATAAATGATGTAGTTACAAAATGGTTGATATAGTTACAACCGGTTACAACAAACTTGTAGTTAAATAACTAATGACACCTTATAAATAAGTCTTATATCCTCATAAATTTAGAGTTGCTGATATTGTTAGACATACTAAATTTAGAGTTGATGTTATTATTAGACATGCTTTTCAGAATTACAGTTGCTGTTATTATTAGACTGTCTAAATATATTGCAACTCTAGCCTTCTTCATCTATAAAAGCAAGGCAGGGTGGGTGAGTGATTCATTCAGTTAGGTGCAGTATTTTGTAATTCTTTCTTTCTGAATAATGTATAGAGTTGATGTGTGTTTGACTGGGGAACCTGTTTGCTTTACAGCACTGGTTTATTCAGATCTAGTTTATGCCATCCTCTGTCTTGAAATTTTTGATTAAACGCAGTGTCACATTTGTGATTTTTCAGTCCAGATTTCTGATTCTAACAGAACGCTGTCTCAAGAGGTGTCTAATTAAGGTTTTGTTTACTGTAAGTGCAGATCTGCACACCATGAATTAAAATTTAACATGCGTAAGTTTAGATCTGACATGATGTTTTTTTCTTTGATTCAGGTATTTTCATAACCTGACCGTTCAAGGCTTGCTTCCAAATGAAGCTGCTGATTTGGCATGGAAGGTGGCAAATGGATCTGGTATGGTTTTTTTGTTGTGTCAAAGCTGATAACAGAACAATAATGCTGGCGTTCAATTTGTTGAGAATGTCCATTGAAATGCATAGCGTGTTTTTCATATTTGAATGCAAAAGGTTTGCTTGAATCCCACATATTATCTTCAAACAGTGCAGTCGCAATCATCTTCTTAACAGGTTGGTCAAAGATGGAGTTAGCATTCATGAAGCATTAAGGTTATTGATATAGAGAATTTTTGTTAAATGGTGGGTGCTACCTTCAAACCTTTAGTGTATGGTCATGGTTGGTTTATGGGTCCATTGGGGAAATTTCAATGGTGTATGGCATATGCTATGTTCAGTCAAGAATGACAATCAGGTTTCAAAAAGTCTTTGAAGGTACTCCAGTCAAAGTTAGAAGAATGGAATTTATAGTCAAATTGAGCAATGAATTTGAGTTCAAAACAAGTAATGTAATTGAAAGGCTAGATTTGGGGTAAGCGATCCATAGAAAGGGTATTGGTAAAAGAGCTGTGTAATGAAGGGTATAATTTCAGTTACGAAAGCTTCAAACAATAAGAATCCAATAATGTAGAAATTAGGAAGGATGCTTAGTGCAATATCGAGTGCCTTTTCATTTCAATATAAAGAGATCAGCACGTAGCCATATCTTTCCCAAAACTTCAAGAAGATATATAGTAGACAGACTTGGACTCGATTCGAATTCGAATTTCTTGGACTTTGACTCTGTGATGAAAGTACTCGACAAAAAGCTGGCAAAGTGATGCAGCTGGGGTTAGGGGTCCTAATGAAAGAATACCTTGGACTGTGCAGCCTTACGAATCACACAATGGAATATCAACAACCACAATTTACAGAAATAATAATTTATTTATTCTACACTAATAGGTCACACACTTAAGACCAATCTCCAACGATTCAGTAATACAACACACATGTAATGGCCATTTCCAACAACATATTATCTAATGGGATAACATAGATAAATTAGGTGGTTTATTTTTCTTATATTTATATTGTCGTTATTTAGATATTTCACAAATACTCTAATAATCTAGATAAACAATGGGACCCAATCCCAATTAAAAATACTTACTAATTGCAACTTTTGTTTTCATTTGCAGTAATATAAGATGGTCTGGAATATTGCCTATGCTCTAAAAAAGGATTGACCACAATTGTTTAACAACAATAAAAAAATATCTAGGTAAATACACTTAATTCTCTACATACAATCATCTTGACATTTAAAACACCTTAGGTGAATACAACTACAATGGCAGCAGCAAGAAGATATTTCTTTCATAATCAAATAATATTCCAATTACAACAATAGATAGGTATATAGCAGCAGATAAACATTTGTTTTCACAAGCAGTAGATATGTTATTTTTTTCAGCAGCTACATTCTGCATCTTCTAACACTTCTGCAGCCAGACAGAAAAGGGGAAAGAAGCTCTCCACCCAGCCATGTGATTTCATGAAGCCACAACTATCCTTGCACAATGGTGGCTCTCATCAACCCTCGAGCCCAAGGGGTTTCCCATTTGACCCAGAACACACTCACACAGGTTCAATAACAAGGTCACTGACTTAGTAACACACAACAATTTATTGTTATAGCAAGCTAACAAGGTCACAATAACTGTCTTGTTGAGCACAAGAGTATCCCATTTCACAAGGAAAGTAGTTTAACATAACAAGATACTCATCATTCAGCAAAGGCAGATGGTAACAACAAATAAAATAAGGTTACACGAATGGTTTATTTTCAACTATTTTTAGTACTTGGAACTGACACTTCTGCAACAATATTAGGCAGGTTAACTAGTTAGCAGCCCCAGGCCCCAAGTTATTCTTCTTAATTCCAGGAATGCACTAGTAAACAACCTTTCCAAAGTACAGACTCACATGGCTAAGGATTTAATCACTTCAATAGCAGATTTTCACATTGGAATGCAAGTTTTAGCACAATAATTACATCATGGAAGAAATTATAAGATGTAGATCGTACTTGAAGCTTTTTTGCAACATCCTCTTACTTCTGCTTAGTCTTTTGCTTCAGCTATACTCCCTTTCTACAACTCCCTTCTTTTGTCCCAAAAAGTGACTTGCAATAGGAATGGGGCCAACAAAAAGGGGAAGAGTTTGCTGCCATTCTTAACCAATTATACGAGGACTAGTGTCCATTGTCGGCTATTCATATCCTCCCTCCAAGCAGTGTAGAATGTCCCAAATTTTGGTTAGAGGGTCTCTAGAAAGTCTAAATGTATACACATATTGCAGGCATCACTTGAGTGGAGAGAGCTCATATGGCAGGTCACTCTTGATTTGTTCACATTTCCTTTTGGTATGACCCGGATGCTCTTGTGGATCCAGGGTTACCAACACATGTGGGCCACCATACTGATGTATTTGGCCCCGCATAGCATGGTGTGACTGAGCTATCCTGACTCCATCTAGTGCAATGGACACTCTAGGCGGAGAATGCTTCTCGTGACAACAAGTTTTAAACTATCGAGGATCCTGCAAAGAAGAGGGAAGCCGTAGTAGCCGGAGCGGGGCCACCGCACCGGGGTTCACATGGTAATTCTCATCGATTTGTACACGGAAGCTCCCAGGCTGGTTAGAGCAGATAGCGACATAAGAGCCGCAGTAGGAGCCCTCAACCTATTGCCTCGCAGGGGTCTCGAAGGGATTCATAGGCCTCTTATTGCTTCGTTTTGTTGTATATGCTGATTTGTTTTTGTATTTTTGACTCATAGATGAGTGTTTAGACCACACCTGCCCTTTGGTGTGATGGCGATGTACTAAACTTGATAGTCACACACACACACACACACACACATACTTTTTTGGCTCGACACTCTTTGACATTCATTGATTTTAAAATGTTTTTGTTTTTGGTTCATGCACTTTGAATGGTTAGGAATGTCTCGTTGTTTTATAGTTTTTGGATGAATGCTATGGAAATGATGCAAATGACAAAACTTAATGAAATGGATGTGAATGATAAACTAACACAAGCAAGTACTTAAAAACTACATTTTAGATAATTTCAATACTTCTTATTTCATTGGTAGAACTTGGTGATAGTTATAATAATGGGGAGAGAAAATGTGTCTTAATCCATTCTTAACCCCACGTAACTAGTCAAATGCGAGGGCTCAACACTACGAGTTAAGAAGGATGTAGGACTCACGAATAGATGTGTACGACATGAATAAGAACCGATTGCGTAGGTCTTGAGACAAGTAGAGGTTAATGCCAATTCGATGAAACTTGTACTTTTGTTTTGGGGGATCTTCTTAACCAAGTTCAATCAATTACACTTTATAGGCTTATTCTAGACTTAGATCCATGTATGGCCAACTGATTGAACAAAATTTGGTTCTAGGGATAGTTCTCTTTTTCAACATTGGCTTCTAAACAACCTTTTGGGATCTTATGTTTTAAGCACTTTGCCTCATATTGTATTGATTTTAAGATTTTGTAGTGTCCCCCTACACCTTGCTCCTCGCTATTGGTAAGAAGCAAGGGCTCATCACCGAAGGCAAGATTCAAAGTAGTAAAGGCCTCCTTTTTACCTCATGCAAGTTCTTGTTTTATATTTGCATTGTGCTTGTTGGGAAGAGACCTTTGCTTCCAACCTTGGCCCCATGCAACTAGTAAGATGTGAGGGCTTGTCACCTAAGACCAAGATTGGTAGACAAAGATATCTAGATTATGATGTTAGAGCTTTTTCCTTATAGAGAACTTATGAAAGGGGAGATTCATCACCCGGGAGCTTCAAGGTTAAGCTCTAAGTAACAACCGTTTGAAGTAAAGGGAATTTTGTGGAGGAATAAGGTGTGCAAGCTTTACTAGAACAACATCAAATTTAACTTAGAATAAAGATCTAAGCCATAGACTGTAAGGCAATAGGTGAGGTGAAATTGTATGGATGTAAGAGTGCGAGATGCTTTTCCAATGTATGAATTTTAGTTAAAGTTCTTATCACATAAGTAGTTTTAAAATACTAGCTAAAGAGAATGACAATGCTGAAACAACGAGATGCAAATATGCAATGAGGGCAATGTGGGTATGAGATGCTTATATCTAGAAACGTTTAAGGTTAAGTGAGTTGATAGACTAGCCAAACTCCTCACCTTCCAAAGTGCATAGAAAGAATGCTACATTTTAAAAGTCTTCAATAACTTGAGATAGGGATCGAGCCATTTAGGCCTAAACTTTTGACCTTCACCAACTTTCTTATCCATTCAAATGTTGAGTCTTAGCACCAAGTCGACGTTCATGGACCTTTTTGTTATATTGTAATGCCCCTTTTCCGGGATGAAACTGAAAATCAAAGAACTTGTACAAATCCAAATAGTAAAGTGAAGCAAACGAAAATTAAATTCCCAAACCCTAGCAGCAGGCTGTAGATATATTTTTTTATGATAAAAATCAACTATAAACTTGTTGATATTAATTCAAAAACCCTTCAAAATAATATTCTTCCAATCTGGAAATGATTGCAAGAGAAAAGCACCAGAAAATATACCATTTTAAGCAATTTAATATCAGCTGAAAATTAATTAACCGCAGTGAATACCCTTGCAAATATGGCTGGAAATGAAGGATTCCAAGCCCCAAATTGAAGTACAAATGAAGATTCCAGCTGCTAAAAATAGGAGGAACACAATGATGGTTGAATTTGAAGTTGTTGTGCCCTAGAACACCCCAAACTCCACCTTAGGGCAAGTCGCCACCCTTGGGAAGGGTTGGAAATGCCTTCAAAACTGAATACAACTCCTTGTGAGATCACCCTTTTGCAAGCTTGAGGGGTTTCATCCTCAAACCAACCCACTATTGAGAGGTTTTGTTCTCAATAGGTCTTCCAAGAAGGTTTTCGTGCTCAATGAATGAGAGAGAAAACTGCTCCAACTCTAAGAGAATAAATTTCTAAAAGCTGCATAAACATCTTCCAAGCCAAGTGACCCCTTTAAATAGCTAGAGGTGGCACAAAAATTAAATAGAATCCCCCTAAAGAGGACCGACCTCCTTGAGACATAACGGTTCCTTTTTCTTTTATTTTTCAATTGGTTTTTGTCCTTTTTGCTAGCCGACCTGACTATACTTAGAAAATTACTTAAAAATAATGCAAAGCTCAAAAAAACAATTGAAAATCATGACATTAACCTCCCTTGCTCATTCCCTTTTTGCCCACGGGAAGTGGAATGAGCTCAAGGTCTTTGAAATGACTAGCCTAGAGAAGGGGACATTATAGTCCTCCCCTCCCAAAATTGCTTGCCCTCAATTGCAAATTCGGGTGCTCTAATATAGTTGCACCAATATAGTTGCACTTTCCCATGTGGTATCTTCAATTTGTAGATCCTACCAATGGATCAAATACTCCTTAATGCTTCGGTTCCTTAACTTCTTTTCTCGAACATCCACTATAGCTTCCGGAATCAAAATTAACTTACCTTCTTCATCCAAGGGTGGCAGTTGAATAGGAGTAATGTACTGTTCTAGTGCCCTTTTAACCACGAAACTTGAAAGACATTATGTATTCGACTATGCTCTAGTAGCTTTAGCTCGTATGCTACCTCTCCAACTCTTCCCTTCACTCTATAAGGCCCATAGAAATGTGGTTTGAGATTTTCCCCACCACTATGTTTGAGGGAGGATTGCCTATAGGGCTGCAATCTCAAAAATACCATGTCTCCTACCTCAAATGTTCTTTCCACCCGACGCTGGTCTGCATACAATTTTTGCTGGTTTTGTGCACGTTGGAGGTTCTCTTTGAGCACCTTCAAGATGTCATGACTCTGCTGCACCAAATCTTTGGCCCCCGGTACTCTACTATCCGTCATAACCAAATCAACAAAAGAGAGAGCATCATAACCATATAGAGCTTTGAAGGGTGACATACCAATGGACATATGGAATGTCGTATTATAACAAAATTCAGCCATATGTAACCATTTTACCCAAGCTGATTGCTGCCCTTCAATATAATTCTGTAAGTAGCCTTCTACCCATTTATTCACTATTTCTGTTTGCCCATCGGTTTGGGGATGATAGCTAGTGCTAGTAGTAAGCTCGGTGCTTGTCTAACGGAAAAGTTCTTGCCAAAACAAGCTCAAAAACTTGCTGTCTTGATCGCTTATGATATTCTTTGGCAGCCCATGAAGTTTGAACACCTTGAAAAATATATCAACCACTGTAGGTGCATTATACTTGTCTGGAAGTGAATAAAAGTGAGCATATTTTGTGAGTCTATCAACCACAACATACAAACATTTCTTACTTTGGACCATGGGCAACCCTGTGATGAAGTCCATAGCGATACTTTCCCATTTTTGAGTGGGAATAGGAAGGGGCTACAAGAGTCCAACTAGAAATTCATGTTCCACCTTGTTTTGTTTGCAAACTGAAATGTCCCTCTTTCTAAAATAACATTACGGAAGACCCTTGGCCTATTTTGTCTACCCGACGGCTAAGGGGAAACATAAGGGTGACTTAAGTCATTTTTAAATTATTATAAAGTGCCATTAAAAGAGGAAAAATATATAAAGCACTTATAATAATTTTATGACTTAATAATATAACAAATCTAGGATAGAAAAAGGTCCAAATGTATTTTGTATTCATCCTAGGAGAAATTGCGACTTGCCTTAGAAGGGGAAATGGGAATTTAGAAAAGATAAAAGGCCATTATATTTTTGTATTCTCCCTAGGGAAAAATGTGACTAGGTTTAGGAAGGGAAGTGGGTGAAAAATGCATTAAAAATTCCTTGTTTGCTGATTGGTTGCTTAGGTGGTTACTCTTTGGGTCTCTTCTTTCCTTATAGGGAGAAGTCGACTTGCTTAGGATCATTCTATCATCTCCATATTTTCTAATTTTGGCTTGAGAGCTAAGCAACTGCTGCTGTAATTTTCTGAGGACGAAAACCCTCGGAAAAAGAAGGAAGAACAAAACTCTTCCTTGGATTCATCTTTTTGGTGTGTTGAAGACTCGGGAAAATTCTGGTTATTGAACCACTATTTATTTCAGCTGGAGCGACCCGGTTTTGGGATTATTTTGGGATTAAGGAGTTAAAACTTAGATTTTTAGCTGTGTATTG
This sequence comes from Taxus wallichiana var. yunnanensis, assembly GCA_018340775.1. Taxonomy (NCBI): domain Eukaryota; kingdom Viridiplantae; phylum Streptophyta; class Pinopsida; order Cupressales; family Taxaceae; genus Taxus; species Taxus wallichiana. Next base: position 949,484,873 of record CM031235.1, read on the forward strand.
AAGCTGGATTTAAGCCTTTCCAGATATAATTTTTGGAATCATTTCTGGGGTTTAAAACCCTAATTTTCAGCTGTTATTTCAGGTCTGATCTGCAGACTTCTTTTGATCAAAAATCAGATATCGGAGTTGTTATTTTGGTACCTTTATACTGCATTATTCTCCGAAAAAGAGTTGTTTAGTATTTTATGTGGAGTTTTCTTTCTATGTTTCAAATCGCAGTTTCTAGAGGAAAATAGATTTGCAGTGTTTTCTTTTGTATTGGTGTTCTTTTTCAATTGGGTTTGTGGTGGAATCCATTGTGCATTCAATATTGTCCTTTAGGGGACATTACACAAGCCAAACGTTCCCGTATGTATTGAAGAACCTCCTCTTTGAGTCCTTTCCAAAAGAACCTCTCTCTAACTTGTTTGTATGTTTTGAAGTATCCTGGATGACCAGCCAATGGGGCATCATGAACAACCCTCAATATCTTATTTTTCACCTTTGATTCCGGAACCAAATAGACCCTATTCTTGTAGAGGATGAGCCCATCCATTATCTTATACCTCTCATCCACAATTTCTCCTTCAAAAACAACATTAGCGAACTTATTCTTGGCATACTCAGCTGTAATTAAGGCCTTCCAATCTGCTGTTATCTTAGATAAAGAGCAAAAATGTGACTCTTTTGACAAGACATCTTCTACCAAATAATTTATTTGGGGGTTCCTATGATCATACCTTGTAGTACCACCTTATTACCTCCATTCATGAATCTTAGCTCCATACTTTGGTAGTTGAGAGTGAATTCTCCCAATGAGTGTAACCATTGGACCCCAAGCACAAGATTTGTATCAACTATGCCAATTATATAAAAATCATCACATACCTCATGCCCTCCCAATGTGATAATGAGTTGTGGACTTCTCCTTGTGCATGGCATGGAATAGCCATCCGCTATGGTAACCCTGAAGCCTTTGAAGTCTTCCACCTTCAAGTCCATCCTTGCAACCAAGCTCTCATCAATGAAATTATGAGTAGCTCCACTATCAATCAATATCACGACTCTTTGCCCTTGTAGGTCTCCTCTCACCTAGAATGGATGATATTTAGGAGCACCGGACAAGGTGGCAAGAGTGTTGTCCAAGTTTTCGGTTCTTCTTCCGAGATCATGATTTTGTGTTGCCTCTTCAACTTCCACTTCCTCTTCTTCTTCACAATTTGAAAATACATCAATATAATGCACATCCCTTACCTAGACAACGATGATCGGGAGACCATGGATCCTTGCAAGAGAAGCACAAGTTTTTCCTTCTTAGCTCATTTCGTGACTCCCCTTCTTTGCTTGTTTTGGACAGCTCCTTGGGTATGATTGGTGCTTGCTGAAAAGGCCTCTTTGGCTGGTCCAAAGATGTTGTTTTTGGCTGTCCCGAAGATCCTTTTGGCTGTCCACCATTCCAAGATGCCCTTGGCTGCCCGCTGATCGCTGCTGTCCTTGGAGCAGCACCTTCTAGATCCAAAGATTTCTTTATTGCCTCTTGGAGAGACAAAGGATCAAATGCTCTTACCAAACCCTTGAGTGGTTCAACCAACCCCTCAATGAACAAAACAATGAGTCTTTTCTATGTGAGTGGATGAGATCGTGCCCTTGTGTGACCTATCTATGGTACCACCATTCGTGTGCAAATCCTTCAAGATGAAGGGTTGCAAACTTGGTTACTTCATCTTCCATCATAGGCCTCAACGATAGATTAGTATTCAAATTCTGTATCCAAGCATGGGCTATTCCCTTGCTAGAACCATCAAAAGTGATCCGGAGGACATTTTTGAGTGCAGATGTCCCAAATTCTCCCTAAACCATTACAGTGATGAACATTCTGTTGATATAAAGAACTCTGAAAATGAAGCTTGATGTCAAGATATCGTCCCTTGAAATTTTCGGTGAACTGGTAAAATTAAGGGACTGCGCGCAGGTCTGCTGACATGGATGCGTGCACATCTGCCAAGTGGACCACTTGCGGAATGACAAGTGGCACATGAAGATTTGAGCAAAAAATTGGGTTCTGGACATCGATATTCAACACTTGTGTTCGGATGGGTGGGCCCCACTATTTGTTGGTTGGGGGCCCTTAGCCAGGGTCGACACACTTTTTTGTTGGAGGGTGTTTTTGCCGCCATTTCTTCATTATATCATTGTAATGATATTGTATATATGTGCCACTATGTGCTTTTGCATCCTGTATGTGGGATTATTACGGCAGGGGCTTTGAATTGAAATGCTTTGCATTGTATTAAGCGAACATTCGGTCCGCTCGCATGAGCTAATTAACAACTCGCCACAACCTCCTCGAAGCCAGCTTTGTATCTATCAAAAGTGAGTCAACAATTGAGCCCACATCTCGAGCTATCCATGCAACCACCGCCGGCCATCATATTACGTGGCGAAACCAACTCAACCGCCACCGACGTGGCTTGCCAAGTTTAGTGTATCAAAAAAACCGCCATGCCACGAAGGCACCCCAACTTGGTGGATAAGCCTAGCCACCTCATTACGTGGTAGGAAAACATAGCAAATGCGTGGCCGTAACCACATGTATATGAAGCGGCTAGTCTAAATATAAACCATGCAACCTCCCACTGTGTAGAAAATGTGGGGCTAATCCCCACAATAGCAAAGCGGTCCGACGAAGGAGGAGGTGGGGATCGAACACCTAACCTTTGAGTTACAAAACACCCGCCTCGCCATTGAGCCACGGGGGCTCGGCAAGGTATATAGTGAGCTCGGTTCTACTTAAAGAAGGCTTTTGACAGTCTATGTAGAGGGCGATTGAGCATTTTTGGAAATCATAGTTTTGAGGCACTTAGAGTCATTTTGGGACTTTGTCCGAATTACAAAAGTGTTCCAAATTCGAGAGATGAAGATAATGATGTCATCATTTTCCCATGAAGTGCTATAATTTTCTGGTGGAAGAGTTTTTCTAGCTCTATTTCACAGAGCACTTTGGAGATCTTGTAGAGCCACAGATGGATTTGGAAACGAGTTTCTGACAAAATGCGAGTTTTCAAATCTGAATCAACTCAAAATGTAGGTGACAATGATCTATTAGTCATTTTGGAAGGTAAAAATTGTACTTCAAGTGATATTTAATAGATCGATTCACGTTTACGGTGAATTCGAGACGTAGCCCATCTGGTGAATTCCGTTATCAAGTTGTGGAGTTATTTGATTTTGTTGTTTATTATTAGGTTTTAGTTTCAATATAAAAGGAATTGGATGATTAAACAAGGAAAAATGACAGAAAATCATTAAAAGTTGAATTTTGAATCATTTATCCACAAACAAACCAAGTGAATGCACAAATTAGTTTGATTGCATAATTCGATTGAAATGCATTATTAAATCAACTTTGTGATCATTTTATGAAAGTTTAAGATCATATTTTAATGGTTTTTAATTGATCCACTTGAATCACAAAAAGTTGATATTAAAGGGAAATTGATCGAATAAGAGAATAATTAAAATAATGGATTTTAAAACACCCAAAAGTGAATCCATAACAATCTCTAGATCAATATAAATCAGATTTTGAAAGTATCCGGATAAAAAGATAGTACCCGGGGGTAAAAATTGTTTACGGATCAAAAAGTGGAGAGTGTCACTTTCCCCAAAGCATGTCAAGATCCCCTCGTGGCGCTTGAGGTACGAATTTTGCAAGTGAAACAACATCATGAATCTCATTTGGAAGAGTCTTGTATTCTTCATAGTTGGACGCATTATTGTGCTCTCACCGAATGCCGTGTATCAACCTATGGAATGACTTCTTCCCTTGGGAAGGAGGTAGGCTGAAAAGGCCTAGCAATAGATCCAAAATTTGACCCTTGGGTCTCGCCTTGCATTGTGAACCCCGACGAACTACGCTCACCATTGTTATCGAGATCCGAGGGTTAATTATATTAACCATTCAAGTAAGATTTAATATTAAATAACATTGCAAACATTACACAAAACATTATAACAAATGCAATGAAATAAAATAACACCAACACAAGATTTTATGTGGGGAAAACCATAAAGGTAAAAAACCCCACAAAAGCACTTTCCTTTATTTAAGAATTTTACATACACAATTTTACCCAACACTTCCACTTCCTCCTCGGTCCCACAATTATTCACTTCACAACTATATTCAAAGAATATATGTTTTTTTCTCAATCTCACCTTTTGGGAGAGATCACCCTATTAAATAGGGTGGGTGATTCGGTTGCACACGGGTGCACCATTTCACTCTAAATAAATTAAATCATAAGATTTAATTTAACACATCCACATTAAGTGGAAAGGGGACCCGACAATATAAATTTTATAATTAAACTTTAAACAAAGGGTGTAAAGTGGTGGCCCACCTAAATGGTGTCCCCACTTAAACACCCCAACACTCCCCCTTAATGTTAAGTGGGGAAAACATGCCAAATTACCTTTTTCTACAAAAGGATTTACAATCCATAAATCATCAACGACGATTTAGGCTAGCATGTAAACAAGGGAAATCATACAGATCTTCCCACACAAATTTTTAGGACAAGTGCTTTACATATGAATACTTATATCAGATTATGGAGCCTTTTATAAAACAAGGAACTCCCATAACTAATGCTTCGCTGGGATTTACAAGTAAACTCATATGGTGTGATCATTTACTTAAGACTCACATACAATGATCTTTTACAAAATGAAGTATAGGAAGTTTACAACAAGCCGTTAAGAGGTGGCATTGGCATGCACATTCCCCTCAATGACAACTCTGAAAGGCCTAACAAGGCATGAAACTTGCAAAACTTCATAACACTTAGTGGCTTCGTGAAAATATCTGCAACTTGATCTTCAGTTGAATAGAACTTGAGATCAATATCATTGCAGTGAACCTTCTCTCGGATAAAATGCATATGAATCTCTATATGCCTATTCTCTAACGCGAATTAGATTTTTAGTGAGAGCACTATAGCTCAAGGTTATCACACAGAAGAGGAGTACTTCCTTCAACTTCCATGTGCATCTCTTTCAACAACCTCTTTAGCCACATGGCTTGTTTCACTGCTTCTATCACACTTCTATACTCGCCTCGCTTAGAGGAGATAAAGACTGTTGGCTGCGTTTTATTGTTCTAAGTAATAGCATCTCGTACCAAAAAACTTGAACACATATCTAGTTGTATATTTTATATCTAACATAACATCAACATGGTTAGAGTCATAATATCCATATAGACATCATAATAAGCATAATATAAATCATTATTGATTTCACTTTTAACCATCTATAAAAACTTACATTGATAGGTTAAACACAAGTTGTATAACAACTTAAATAACAATATGCTTAACAACTAACCATGTTATATTACCAATATGTTGAACAATTTCAACATATTAATCTTATAAAATATAAACACAAAGGTGTCCCCAAGTGTCATTTGATATGCATATAATAATATTTTTAGTAATCACATACTAAATTAGAATTTAAAAATGTTTTATCAACAACATATATATCTTCATTATCTATTTTAAGCCTTTAAAAAATGTGATAAGATTGATAGATAACATATCTTGAAAAGATAACCAAATCATGTAAGAATAATCACATATTAATATACTCAATTAGATCTTGATTTCAAATCCATTAACATTTCTCACAATACACAAAGGTGAGGTTTTGTTCACATAAGATACTGAACACATGATTAGGGAGCGGGTGCTGGGGTGGCAGCCCCCAACAGGGTCGCCAAACACAAGTTATAACTTACTTCTCCTTTGAAATTGGAAAAAAATCAACTATTTGTGAACAAAAACAATTATTACTCACATACATGCACACTAGTGTGGCTATATATCAATTTGATATCTCTATCATTTTTTATAGTTCTTAAAAATAATCTTTTAGAATCATTTTGATGTTGTATTGGATTTAATAGGGAGATCTTTCAATGATCTTCTTAGTCACATTATATATTTGTAAGTAACATAGAATTTTTATATTCAATTTCGTGAACGAGTTAGAAACAATAGACTCGCTTTTTAGTGCTTCAAATGATAGTTCGTGCACTTACATGATATCTATAAAATAGACATTCTATCTATGATATCGAGTATGGTTAACATATAATTACTACTTTATTTGTCTTATCCAAACATCAAAAAGTGTTGTACTCACTATAAGGGGATTACCCCTTAGATATGTAATATTAATCGTTCTCCATAAATTTAAAACAACATTTAAATTTATATAACTTATATCAAGAATGGTTTATTTCACATTCCATACTCAAATATAGGTTTTTTCATGTGATATTTTTCTTTGAAACACAAGAGACATCTAATAACAAGTTCTCGAGGTTAAACTTAAAAACATATTTAAGTCTAATAGACACAAAATGTGTTGTATTATTATTAAAAAAAAAACATAAAATTTAACATATAAGTTATAATAAACATTTTCATTATATGAAAACACCCAAAAAAAAAGTTTTATCACTCTCTAAAATAGAGACACTAAGTGTTTTTACAATTTCTATTATTTAAGGGACATATAACAACTCCATTATTTTTGGATATATCAAGTGTATATAATATAATAATATGTGATAAAAGATCATAAGATGAAACCGAACAAACCAATTTTAATACAAATATACCCCCTCTCATATATATATACTTTAATATTGAAAATTGATTCTCATGATTTTTCCAGATTTCACAAAAGTATAATAATGTACTAACAACACTTTGATTCACATCTCAATTAGGGGTGTTACCTCTAATTTGTTTAGAGGATCTTTAAGGCATTTGTATGTGGAAAATTTGGTACTACCGCCAATTTTAGTGTTCTTAGGCTAAGTGTTTATTGACCATCCATGTCTGAAATTATCAAAGCACAAGCCAAATCAACGCGGCAAAACAAGGGAGGCATGACAAGTCACAACCAAGAACATACTTTAGAGGCTTTTTAAAGCCATATTTTTGCACCGCCCCACTCCATGTGGGATTAAACTCCATGCTTTTCTTTCTTTTTTAAAAAAATTGGTCGCAACTTTTCTAGGCCTTTAGCCAACCCGCCTCACCCCATTCAAATTCCATGATAGTCCTTTGACCGAAATTTAAGGTGGAAAGAAGTCTTTAAAAAGAATTAATAATTTTTTTGTTTGGAAGACCTTGATTACATAGATATTGACATCTCTGCCCATGATAAACTGGAGATTACATATAGTTGATTTACACTTTATGAGTAAGCGTACATCTACATCAAAGCCATTCCTTTAGCTAAGCAACCACGACTAAGGGGCATCCAATCCGTCAAAGTCACCTAGGGAACGATCCTGGCCCTATCTCGCTTGTTGACTCTCGTGTCGGTATCTCCAAGCCTTGCACTCAACAAGACTTGATCCTTGGTGGGCTTATTCCAAGCCATTCAACTTCACCATTGAACCAAGGGCCCTTAATTAGAATTAATAAATTTAAGCGCGCATGTAGGATTTCACTTGCATGGATATGGCGCCAAAGGAGGAATATTCCCCAAACACTCAATAAAAAAATAAAAATAAAAGTAAAAGAAAAGAAAAGAGAGGCCAATATCACGTGTCAAAGCCTACCGAAAAAACATTATATAAGAGGTTAGGGATTTAATTAAAATACATATCTAACCGTATTTTCCATGGCCACATAACTTACGGGGGCTGTTAAGTATTTAAGTGGTCCACACGACTTACCACCTCACTAAACACCATTTACCAAGCGCAATGTGACAACACACAAACAATTAATATATTGTCCTTTGACCAAAATAAGGTAATCCGTTTAAGGTTTAAAGTATATATTATAATTTAAGTATGGAGCACTTAGGAAGGGGTTAGGTAAATGTTATGTCCTTTTTAAAAAAGAAACATAGGTGAGGGGTAAGTATTTTGAAACAAATGTCATAGGCAGCCATAACCATATATGAGGCGGATAAGAAGTTAGGTTAGTGTTTTATTTAATACAATGTCTAATGAAAGACTATGTGAATAAGTTTTAAATATTTAAGTTTATGTAGTCAAGGTTATAGGTTTCAAATTAAATGTGGCCCGATTACTATAGTCAAGTCTATATTATTAAACTTAGACTTTAGGTTATAGTTTTTGATAGTCTATAGTTTTTAAACTTATAGATTATAAAATTAAGATTATAGTTTTAATTTATACAAAACTATAGACATAGGTTATTAATTGTTTTGAACAATATAGTTGAAAACTAATTAAAAAGGGGTAAGGGTCACACCAGATACAGGAAGGGTAAAAATGACAAAGGGGGTCCTGCGAAGAAAGGGAGGACCGCGACTTAGGGATTGAATTAGAAGAATGATGAGGAAAATTAGTGGCGACACAAATCCTTAGGGGAAGAAAATTTCGTTTAGGAGATTGGGAAGAATCGAAAGATAGTTTGGATTAGAATCATCGAGAAGATTGAGAAGAATCGGATGAATAGTTTGGATTATAAGCTTAAGAATCATACCACCGACTATGAGATGAAGGTAGGGAAAGGGGGTAATCGAGCAGTTTCTCTAGCACGAAGAACGAAATGCGCTTTAGTCGTGATGCCTAAACGTAGGTTCCCTATTGTCGTAAGTATGGGGTACTCTGTGATAATCAGTCATTTTTGGCATCGTTGGGTCCAAATGCTTAGACCTAGATATGTTTGATTGAACTCCTTCAAATAGAAGGAAGTTCTATGTCGATGTAATGTCCCCTTTTTGGGACATTAATTAATTAAAAATATTGGAGACCTTTAATCCACTCTTCCCATGGATTAAAGGATAAAAATTGGGAAAATGTCATTACTCCTTTTATTTTAAAATTAAATAATTAATTCTCCTCTTATGTTTTATTTTTAAATATTATAAAGAGGGAATTAATATTCTATTTGGAGTTTGACTTTTCAGAAAGGAGACTATTATTAAAAGTGACCCTTTTACATGAAGAAATGCGCCATAGAAAGGAGGGAAACTTGGAGATTTGAAATGCCAAAGCTATATAAGGAGATGTGGCGACCCCTTGGGGGCATGTTGAGGTTTTTATTAAAATATTTTCATGCTTGAAGAGGGATGTATGCCCATGTGATCACATTATAAAGGTGTTCTTCAACACCACCATTATTGTGGAGAGTGTGAGGCCTTCTAAGCTTTCATTGAGTGAATGTTGCATGATATATTCATTCTATGATTGGCGCATTTATTTGAGAAGGAAATCTGCATGTTATTGATTATTGTTGAAGGGTTTAATAGTGCTTTATGATCTGCTGTTATTGCTGCAATTATTAGAGCCATAACGACTTGCATGAGAGGTTGTTTTGGCATGTTTGGGTGTCTTTTGAGCTAGATCTGCAATCTGATCTGTATTGGCATATTTTTCCAAGTTTGGGGCAGCTATTTTGGGTGTGTTGGAAGGTTAGAAAGAGCTGATAATAATTTATGCAATTTATTCTAACCCTAACGACTTGATATCAGTTTTTGGGGCTGTTTTGAGGTGGTTTCAGTGATCAGAAAATTCAGATTCATAGTTCATTGGAAAGGCCTTGATTTCTAGTTTATTGTGCATTTTATTTCACGCAAAAATACCAAGTATTGAAGGAGTTATTAATTTTTGAAGTTTCAGCTGTTTTGGGTGCAATTTTAATTAATTAACTGCTGTTATAAAATCAGATCTGGAAAAAGATTAGTTTTCTAATTGGTTCTCCCATCTAACCCACTACTTTGGCTTACTCCAACCCCATTTGGGTTGTATTAATGTTGACATTGGGTTATTTGAGGTCGAACTAAGAGGATCTAATCCTTCTAGAGTCGATTTGGGTTAATTAATTTGCAGATTTAAATAATATCCCAAAAGGGGATATTACAATCGATTTGAGTAGCATAACGATAACCAACTAGACCTTTTGTAAGTATGGAGGTGTTAGTGTGATTTTTCAAAGGGAATTTACGGAAAACATACATTGTGATCATACAATTTCGACACTCCAACAAGGTTTGGACAACAAGTTGGGAGTGCAAAGGATCAAAAGGATTGTCCTTAGAAAAACAAGTCTAAAATATGAATGATCTCAAGGAACAATCACGCAAGTTCGGAAAACCAAAACCAATCTATAAGGAAATACTCCCTAAGCAATTGTTTCTCAATAGTAGTTCGACGCCAAATGATCAACACAATGTCAATACTTAAGTCGAGTTCAAGATGAACAAGGAGTAAGTAGTAGCAAGGGGTTGATGTGATTTCCAATCAAAGGATACTATAACAAGTTTAGAGACAAACAAGGCCTAAATCCCAAAAGGTGGAGGTTACGAATGTGAGCCGTGCAACAATACCACTTAGATACGTTAACCAAGCTTTGAGAAAAAGAGAGATATTAATATCAAAATAATATTGATATGACGCAAAAACAAGGTAACAACACTCTTCGAGGTTGAGGTAATGTTTGAAAGAAAACAATGCCAAAGTATACCAAGGAATTGTTAGGATGCGGGCAACGAAACGTTACAATCTAGACACTTAGATCACGTTTGCGAGAAATGAGACGTAAGTATTGAAATTGTGTCGAGGCAATGCGAGCAATCGTAAGACTTCAAAGGAAGATCAATGATGAATCAAGTCTAGCTACAATGAAAATATTGACTTGGGTATCAAGATCAAATGTCTATCAAGATGAGAAGACGTACCAACACACTTTCAACGTTTACCATCTAGTCTCAAGCAAGGACGAATGTAAACGGGTGCAAAAGTGGTGGACACAATCAATCAATAGCACACGTATGTTGCCCCTCTTTTGATCAAAAATATCAACAAGAGAGCAAAGGAGTAAACCAAGTGGGGGTGGAAAATACTTGGCGTCACTTTGGCAAAGTTTTGCCTCGTCTTATGACGAGTGAAAAACTAAGACAAAGTAGCACTTTGCAAATTCCGTGATGAATGAAGCCTAGTTCAAACTTTTGATGGACTCTCCCCTTATTCGATCAACAAGGTTTTAACTCCGAAAAAGTTCTTACTTCATGAGAGTTCTTTAGAACACGATTGGCTTTTAGTTTTTCAAGTTGGGGTGGAAAATACTTGGTGTCACTTTGGCAAAGTTTCGCCTTGTCTTATGACGATTGAAAAACTAAGACAAGTGCGGGTGGAAAATACTTGGCGTCACTTTGGCAAAGTTTCGCCTTGTCTTATGACTAGTGAAAAACTAAGACAAAAATTCCGTGATGAATGATGCCTAGTTCAAACTTTTGATGGACTCACCCCTGTTCGATCAACAAGGTTTCGACTCCGAAAAAGTTCTTACTTTCTGAGAGTTCTTTAGAACACGATTGGCTTTTAGTCGGTCAAGTTGGCCTCGAGACGAAATGGCTTCCTATTTGGTTCTCTCAACTAGGTGTCACAAACTATCTTTGCGAGCTCAGTTTGCCAAGGAAGTTGCAATGACTAAACCTTGGAGTATCCTGGCTTTACTTTACCCCCTTCGATACAATGAGCAATAAATGCGTTCAGTTGTATTTTCACTGGGGTCGCATGAAGATAATTTTGACTCTATTCTCACAAGTGCATACTAGACAAGTAGGTAAGCGAGGCGCTTCCCGTTTCATCCACAAGGTTCCCTCTTGCGTGGACTACTTTGGGGTTCCTGGGAGCATCCCTCTTGTTATCTTAAGGCTTATGCCAAAGGGCACTTCTCCCAGTTCAAAGCGGACGAGCCGTAGCTCTTAACCGAAACTTGCATATACAATGTTTTGAATAAAAGTGGTGTGTTTTTTATCTTTTAGATTATGAAATGATATTTTGCACACCATTGGCAACCTACAACAAACGTGTTAGTTTTTGTTTAAATCCCGATTCTTTCTCAAGTGTATTCTTGGTCCTGCGCACAAATGATTTTAGTAATTTCCAATGGAAAGCGAACCAAAGTTGTTTTTGATTCTCAAGATTGTCCAAGGATGCAAGAGAAGAGCATATGCAATGATTTGGTTCAACTAGATAAATGTAAAGATAAGATAAGATAATGTTATTAATGTCCAACACATGACCACAAAAGTAGGTCAATGGGACTGCAGAGTACAAAGCAAACAAACCCAACGCAAGAGGACCCAAACGGGTCACCCGAAATACAATGAGAGAAGGAGAGGAGGAGAAGGAAACAACAGAGGCCGAGAGACCAGGAACGAAGAAGAGAGAGATGACAGTGTGGGGAGGGAGCGGAAGGAGCAACATCCCCAACAACATCACCTAACACTCAAGGCCGGATGGGAGTAACTCGCAGTGCGCCGACGACAAGAAGTAGAGACTATGGCTTGCCTGGGGAGCCGGCGTCCGGGAGGAAGGCGGTGCCTCAAAGTAGGCCCGGTGGATCGCTGTCTATGTGGAGGGCCTTGGGACATGCCTGAGATAGGGAGCCTCGGGTGGAAGGAACGGAGTCACGAGACTTGACGGACCTGGACTGGGGTTTAGACACGTGACCAAATGCTTAGCGCCCCTCACTGGGGAGAGCAACGGAAGAAGGAAGTGATCAGTCTAGTAGCCATCCGTCGGGGGAGGATGGAGGAGCCTGTCTGTCTTGAAGCTCGATGGCCTCCCTGAAGGTAGAGAGCAAGACATCTCTGATCATAGTATCTGAAGAAAGTCGTGAAGGAAGGAAGCTCGCGAAACAGGCAATGGAATCGCCCACGAATCTCATAGTAAACAGGACATCTGAAAATGAAGTGTTCTTCGGTTTCAACCTCCTGGAGAGAGCAAAGTAGGCAAGTCCGCTCCGAGCGGTCTAAGTGATGATTAGTCTCAATACGGAGTCGATGTGAGCCCACTCAAACTGACCCAGAGAGATACGAAGGGCCTGCAACCAATGCCGGGAAATGTACACTGGTTTGAAATTGACCCCATCAGGGATCTCGAGAAAGTGTGCCGCATAGAGTGACATCTTCGGATGCAACCCCCCGGGGGTTGGTTCATGTGTGCTGGATGAACTGTCTGTAGATATCCTCTCTGATTATCCTGTGAAGATCCTGTTGGTTGGGTAGCAGATGGGCAGGGGCATCCAGAGAATAGTTGAAGGGTGGGAGACGGTCCATTTGGATGCCAATGGACTCGAAGAGGCATGAAACGCAGCATACCAACAGTGAGATCGTCTACTGTGATCCGAGGAAGCAATAGCTTCAGAGGAGTAGTAGGCAAGATAAGTGTACCTGTCCTTGTCAACAGAAGAACTAGAATACCCCCGAATATGGTGCAACAACAACACAAGGCTGAAGATGGTCTCCAAACGAAAAGGGCGAGCCCCAAACTCAGCGAGGATAATGTTGTGAGGAACAAATTCTTTGCACCTGATAATACGTCTGAGCATGAGGATCTGGATGCGTTGATAGTGGCCCAATCTGAGTCCAAAAGAGAGGGACCCCAAACTTCCGAACCATACAGAACCGTGGGCCTAACCAGGGAATCGGAGAGGGACATCTTGGAAGGAATGTCCTGAAAGTGGTGGCAGAAACACTTGTCTCTCAAGAATTGCCAAAGAACCATAGCCCTTATTAACCCGAGGTTGGAGAGCAGGACGAAGGCTAAAACAAGGCCCAGAGAAAAGAATCCCCAGGTAGGTATAAGAGCAAGTGATCTCAATCTCCACACCCTTAAAGAAGTGGAGGTCTGAAGTCTTCAGACAATTGAAAACCATAACTTTGGTTTTCCCAAGATTCATAGTCAGTTGTCGATGATCACAGAAAAGGGCTAAGGCATCTAGTTGCCTCTGGAGACCCTCAACAGAAGAAGCAAGGAGAACTTGGTGCAGAAGGCACCCATCACCTTCCTGTATGTGATCCTTGAGAAAGTCCTCAAGCTCATCGATATAGATCCCAAATAAGGTAGGAGAGAGGGGGCAGCCCTGTTTGACACCAATGGTACTCCTGATGAAGTCGGACAAGCCAACAGAAGTGCGAAGGCGGCCAAGGACCTCCTCATAAAGGCGCGTGATGGCTGTAAGAAAAATCTCGAAATGCCTATATCTCTGAGCCTGCGGAAAAGGGCTTCCCGTGGAACAGAATCAAAGGCTTTCCAAAATCCACGAAACAACAGAAAACTCTGGAAGAGCGGTGGCGAGCCTCTTCGATGATAGCCCGAAGAGTGAGGATGTGGTCGGTAGTCTGGTAAGTCGGTCGGAAGCCTGCCTGCCCCTTAGCTCTACACTGGTACTGATCGAGGAACTCAAAAAGCTGCAAGTGAAGAACAGTAGCATAGAGCTTGGAGAATGTGTGACCCACCATGATAGTCCTGTAATTGTTGGGGTCGGAAGTGGGCCCCGACTTGTGTATGGGGTGGATGATGTGGTGGGACCAAGAGACTGGAAAACCTGTACAAACCACCTGATTGAAGAGGTCCACAAGATAACTGAGGAGCGTCTGCCGACCATACTTGAAGAATTCCGCATGGAACCCTTCCTCATCCCCTGCTTTACTGCAACTCATAGCAAGAATGGCATTCCTCACATTGGTGTGGGTGAAAATATGGCAAAGGGAGGGAGGGGAATGAACCTGGATGTGGGGCTGGCCCGGGAAGTCATAAAGAGTGGAGGTGTGGGTGAACATGGAATTGGGATCAAGGTCTAGGGGTAAAGGCGAATGACGGGGAAGAATGGTGTGCCAGAAATGTTTAGGAGAGTGGATAAGTGACAAATGAAGCTCACGACGCCTATGAGAGATAAATGTGCGTTTCTTATGTCGAAGGAGGCGACGATAGGTTGACTTTAGGGAGGGGAAGGAGGGAAGGGCATGCAAGAAGCGAGTGGAGTTTCCGATGGAAGGATTTGCATTCCTCGTCATACCATTTGTTCATAGGGCATGTACCATGGCGTAGGGTGGAGTGGGTGACGTGGGGGAAGGAACTCGTGGCCGCCTCAAGAATAGCGCAAGAGAGGGTATTAAACATCTAATCCGAGGTGAGTGAGGTGAAGTGGGGAATGGGGGAGAAGCAGACGAAGGTAGGAGGAAAAGGTGTCGGGATCCCCTGTGTCAAATTTCCAAATAGTACGTGATATGCAAGGGGAGGGGGTGGGGTCTGGGGGATAGCCTGGAGGGAAAAGGAGAGGGTCGCATGGTCAGCAAGAGGGATGGGGGAGACACAAAAGTGGTGTATGTAAGGAATCAAGTCGGGGTAGTCATGACGTAATCAACCACACTGGCCCCACCACAAAATGGTCTGCAGGTGAAGAACCGGGATTCAGGAAAGCGAGGAATGCCATTCAGGATCAGTAGGTCATGAGATTCCCCTAATTGGAGAAAATGTCGGCCATAGGAAGTCAGGGGCCCTGTCGTGTCCTCAGAATCACGCTGGAAACCAACCAACTCTGGATCCACCTCAGAGGTGCAAAGTACATCGTCGGTCCTGTCGTGCCTCGAATCTGCATGTTTTTGGTACGGGCATTGAAGTCCCCTAAGATGATGACCTCCCCAGAGCTCGAGAACTGAGATATACCAACATAAAGGTCAAAGAAGGGGTCTCCATCTGGGCCATTGTGGATGGCAAATGAAGAGGAAGTTGGAGGGAAGTAGCAGACCGCAATAAAGATGTCTCTTAGGAGGGGAGAATTACGTCTGATCCGTACCCAAAGAAAGTGGGCCGACTCATCCTCAGCGGCAATAGAAATCCTGCTCCAAAGAGTGTCTCGACTCCCACCGGAACCTCTAACGCCACCAGAACTCCGAGTCTCCTGTCTGCAAACAGAAAGCCAGTAGTAACCACTGATGTTTGGGAGAGGGCGAACCGGGCTCGCATGTGTCTCTGTAACAAAGAGAAGGTCCGAGAGACCTAAAGCATCATGCAGGAGGCCAGGAGAAGACCAAAAGGACCCATTTCCATTCCAACATGCGATGGAGAGGCCCTGCTTCCGAGCCTTCTCCCGCCGGAACCGTCATCTGGAACTAGAGCTGGATCCGGGAGCCCAACCAGGGGGAAGGAATCCCGAACCACTGGCCTGAGGTTATGAATCACCGCTCATTTCCTTGAGGAAAACTTAAAACCGAATGAACTTTAAGAAAGCGTGATAATTCGTTTATTCCTTTGACCTAAAATTTTTAATGAAGTGTTTCTAAAGCAATTTGAAACAAGACTTAGAGTTATTTCTATTCCCAAGATCGCCCAAAAGGTGCGAGGGAAGAGCATACATAACTCTTAGTCTAAAAAATAAAGGCACATCCATTAAACAAGTAAACAAAGACATGATTTAAAAACAACACCCTGTAATTAAAGATTAGCACGAAAAACCCGCAAAAGGTGTTAAAAACAATCAAGACCAAATCATGTTAACTTTGAAAATAGAACCAATTTTGAACTAATCACACTTGCGCGCCCCTAATAGCATATACATGCCTCTGGCGGCATATGTGCGCCCCTCTAGTGTATGTGCGCCCCTAAAGGTGTATGCACGCCCGGCAATAGAACACGAGAGCAGAAAACAATGTAGCGTATGCACGGCTAGTGAAGTATATGTGCGCCCTAGTAGTTTATGCATGTCCCTAGGCCGAGAAGAGCAGTGGGAGAGACAGTGTAGCACATGCATGGCTAGCAAAGCGTATGCACGCCCTTAGAGCGCATACACGCCCTTAGAGCGCATACGCGCCCCTTAGAGCGTATATGCGCCCTTCTTGAGATCACTAAAATACATGAATTTTGACAAAAATGTCAAAAATTCAAAAATTTGTCTATTTCGCTCGATTTAATGACAAAGACTTAACCTCCTTTGATCCTGCAAAAGAGCATAAAGCCCAAGTAATTCTAACTAAACTCGTTAAGAAAGCCTATGTTTAACCAAAAATGCAAAAGAAGGTTAGTTTAAACAACTTTGAAATAAAGCTTGAAATAAAAAACAAAAGGACTAGGGATTACTCCCACTGGGCGTACCCAAATGTATGCATGAAAAGATTAGTTATGTAAATAGAAATGAAACTAACACCTAATAGTCCCAAAACATAACTAGATCTATCATAAACATCAAGATGAGAGCTTAATGAAATGAACTTCTTCAATAATGCATGAAACTTTGCAAGAATCAAACTAACATTACTAAGTTATCTCTACTTCTCTAGATTGCTAACATAAAATGAACCTATTTAGATCCTAAAGCAATCAGATTTGTGTTGTTTGCTTCAATATGGTGAAGAGATCTCTCTAAAATGGCTACAAGGCCATGTTTAGATATTCTCCTACTAACCAAGCTTGAAGGAATGGATGCAAGATGGAGAAGCTATTACAATGGAGAATGACTCAAGATCAAATGTCTATAGCTTTAGCTAATACAAATGAGATCTCATATATTTCCAAAGTGTCAAGGTGTAAAATTGAAAGGGATGCACTAGACTTGTATTTATAGATTTCCATTTGGGAAAGTTTAGAATCCTAGTGCATGTGGGACAAAAGATAAGCCCAAAATAGACATTTACAAGTTAATGCACTTTGTGATTAGAATTAGAAGTTAATTAATCTTAAGATTAATTAATGATACCAAGTAGGCTTAGGAAGCTTTATGGGAGCATCTAGAAGGGGTTTTGATATATTTTGGAAGTTTCGGAAGCGGGATTTAGCCAATAAGAAGGTTTATTGGTTAAATGCAAGATTAGAGGCTTAATTGACATATAATTAGCTGTTGGCATATGGATTTGCACGCATGCAAATGACATGCAACAAAGAAGGGAACGAAGTCCCTCCTCTTTGAAGGTGAGGTTGCCTTTATTGAAAACCAAAACAATATTTACATCTGTACATTCAAAATTGTATGTGGGGGTGTTTTGGAACATCAATGGAAAGAAAAGTGAATGAGGGAGATGGAATGGAATGAAGGAAATGAATGGAAGGAACATGCAAGAGTTAGGTAAAAGCAGAGCCTAATATTGCACGAAGAAGAACGATGAATAACTAACACAAATAAAATGGAGTTTGAGTTAAAAGGGAACACACATGAGCAAGTAGATAATCAGAGCTTGTTCATTGTGAACTAGAACAACGTATTAATATAGTTGACAATAAGATCCAAGACAATATTTGCATGCAAGATTCAAACGCTAACATCTAATGAACATAAGAACACCAAATGTTACAAGAGACAATGAATGGGACACAAAGTTCATATTTCATTAACTCCAAAACGTCTTCTCAAAAGAACACAATTTCTTTCCTTGAAGTAAAGCTTGCATACAAAAGTATTTTCTTCTCCTCTCTCAAAGTCACCTTTACAAATGAGCCTCTAACTTCCTTTTATAACCCAAAAGTTGGTTACAAAGTAGTTAGGGTTTACATGAACATTAAATAGGGCATCTTAAATGACTTTGACTTTTTCAACCAACTATAAAAAGTAACTTGAAAATAGAAATCACTTAAGTTATCAAAAATTTGCAAGTCATATTTAGGAAAAGTACATAAATAAAAGCAATGGGTACATGTGGACCCCACTTAAATGACTTGGACACACACATAGACATCCTAGTCAACAACACACTACCTAGATCAAGACACCTAGGATCAGTGCCTTATCCATTGGACTAAGAGTCCGCCTATCCCAATCGTACAGAATGAACTCATTGATTGTGCTCCACAATCCTCCAGATGACAAGAGAGCCGAGCTTGAAATTTGAGTAATTCATCCACCTCTCCGTTTGAGCAACATCCTAGTGTGAGCAATTTTGTCTTTATTCGCATTCGCATTCATAATTACACACAATTCTCCACATGCTCCGAATACCTTTCCACGATGAATTCTTCATTTGTCGTGAGACCGTAGTCGTTACACCACCTTAGCTTATCAGAATCCAACTCCTGATCTTTTTCCATTGAGAAGCTCTTCCAAGAGTCGAGATTGCAATTCACTTCTAAGAGTTACGTTTTTCATTTTTGTCACCATTCCGAAGTGTTGCCATTTTGATTCGCTCATGATCATCCAATTCAAGAACACTCCAACTTTAAGACTCGGGCGATGAAGTATTGTGCTCGCTGCATAACAGAGCCGACATGGACACACTTGGTGATGTGGCCTTGTTGATGATCCACACAATCGCACTTGTCATTGGTCATGGTTTGTTGATGAATAGATCCGCCACAACGATCAAGTGAAGACAATTTATGTAGACAAACTTCTCCCATTATTGATCTCTGCCGATAACCATGGCTTTTGACTCCGAAGAGACCTTTGCCAATAGCTATGACCTATACCACATAATGAGGAAGTCATAGGTGACCCATTGGTACTATCGAGAAGCGCCGGCGCCACGGAAATGAGACTGAGAGCTCACAAGTCGAGGTCACTTCCGCTTCGGAGTTGTTGGAGTTGAATCGCCACATTATGCAGGTGTCATAGTGCTTCGTGCAAGTGATGAACAATTTGGGACTCTGTAGGGACACTGGGAAGGCTACCGTGCGTGAGAGACCGCTTTGAAACAAGCACCGGGAAAATTCTGACTCACCTTCGGTTGATATGCGATTGTGGAACCGGCTTACGCTAACGTGTCCCAAGTTGGTATCAATGATGTTCTCATACTCTGAATGGAGCGCCGAGGTGGGTAGAATGCCCTGGAACTCATACCGCAACACCGCTTTGTTTGGAGATGACATGATTGTGAAGACGTGACAAAAGCTTGATTTCTAGCTATTACTTCCAGACTTCAAAACTGAACAAATCGCCTCTGAAATTGCCCTGGAAAAATAACAAATCTTGTTATGAGAAGCTCTCACTGGATGAGGGAGTCTATTAAGGTACCAAAAGTTTGCGTGTCAGAGGGTTTTTTCCCAAATCAAATTCTTCAGTCAAATATTAAAGGTCAAAGTTGACTCTTCTGAAACTGCTAGGAAAATGCAGGTGTAAAACTGCAAAAATCCCGTTTGGTTTTAGCTTGGGAAAAATACCAAACGTCACCCTGGGAATCTACAAATTGGCAAGGAGCATATGAATGTGGGGAGAATTCAAAGAACCAATCCTTTTCTCTTGACGATCATCTGAGTTCAAAATATCGACTCTCAAAGTCAGTCTCCTTGATAAGTTGAAAATCGTGTCGCGCGCGAAATCAAACAAATTGTGTTTTATTTGGCTCCGTGAAAAATATCAAACGAGGTGTTGTGCATTTGAAACTTGGCAAAGGAGTACACGAAGATGGGGAGAATTCAAAGAAACAAACCGTTCTTCTCGACAATCATTCAGGCCCGAAATATGGATGCTCAAAGTAGGCCTTCTAACAAGCTGAAACAATGCGCGTGGCGAAACTCAAACGAACTATGTTTTATTTGGGTCTGTGAAAAATATCAAACAAGGTGATGTGCATTTGTAAATGAGTATATAAGCACCTTAACATGAGTAAAATAGTGGGCAATGATTGGTTTTTCATGAAAATCATCCTGCTTTGAGATACCAAGCTCCAAAGTTGACTACTTTGACAGATACAAACATCGTTCCGCATCCATTGTTTTCTTGCACTGGGATAGCCTTCACTAAATTTGCTGGTTGGAATTGATTTTTCTTTGGTCTACGTGACTAATTTGCATGGGCTGTTTGAACAATTCATGCTATCTCCTTTGGCTTGTGCCAGAAAAACGTGTTGACAGCTGTTTGTATGGCATGCCAATGTGTTCAATCGTGTAGGATATCCCACAGACTTCTGTTTACCATGTAATCATAAAACAACAGGTTTTAATGTGGAGAAAGCGAACATCCATACGGACTCACAAGATTTTGATGCTTGATGTTTCCAGCTTTGATTGGTTTTTCCTTGCAAACGTGGACTGATCTTTTGGTATTATGCTGCACTTATCTATTTAAGTGGACTGGTTTTTTTGTCTTTTATTCTCCTTTGGCGTGGTTTTTCCTCTTGACTGGTGCGTGAATGTATTGACATCTGTGCATGAATCTCGTATTTCTTCATTGGAGTGGGCTCTACTTCTCCCATCACATGGTGAATAGCCTTGACTGCCATGTGCATGCGTTGGATTCTTTGCCTTTGAATTGTTTACTCTTATTTTTGGACAGCGTGAACTCTTCCTCCTTTGGGCTGCGTGGATGATCTTCTTTTTTCTAAATGGACTGCCTATTCTTTTGCAATGCATGGTTTCCTTAGACAATGCATTTCTAATGGCTTGTATCACCTCCCAGAAGAAGTATAAACTTTAAGATCATGTAAAAATCCTCCTCTCTGGCTGTCTGTGGGCTGCTACCTTTCTCCGCGTCTCTTATTCATTCATAAACAATATTTTTTTATATCTTCATTGTTCTTCTTGATCTCGCATGCACAGGAATTATTTAAATGAAATGAATGGATTATTGGGGTGATGTGGGAAGAAGTAGTTATGCGGGAGTGAAGCCGGGAAAAGTGGAGAAGAAGCGAGGTGGGGGAATGACAAAGCAGGAGAATGTGAATTAAAAAAGGAGTGTGGGAGTTAGTTACCGAGGATGATGGGGAAATTAATGTGGGAAGAAGTGGGGGAAAATCCACGGGAAATAAATTGGGGAAAAGCCAATGCAAAAATCCCCGTGGAAGTTCGCATGCGGGAAAGTGGAGAAGCAGTGGAAGAATGACGAAGGCAACTTGGATGAGAATTCCCACTTTCCCACTTCACTTGCATGCAAATTTAATAATTAAAATTTAATTATTAAATTAATAATTGTTAAAAATAATTAATCGATTTTAATTATAAATACAATAAACATTGTGATAAATAATTAAAAATAGATTAATGTCTTCAATAACTTGACAAAATTGTAATTGGGAATGACCGACTTGACATCGACGCGAAGCGGTTGAACGAACGAGAACAATTCGACGCAAGATTATGCAATAAGACTTTGCGGGAACTATGGCGAAGGGAATTTTTAAAATTTCAGAAATTTACGCAAATTTTTAATGCTTAAAAATTCCACGTCAACATTAGCTAATTAAGAGGATTATCACTAATCAAAATGTCGTTAATTGGCATCCTGAGTGAATTAGAAGCATAGTTAGATAACAAAGTGTCGTTATTTGACCAAAGTGAGAGGGAGTGAAGATCGTTAGTGCAATTTAAGTATTAAAATTGCTTTGATCGAAATCTAGGTGTCTACAGATACCATTGAAAGCCCCTTTTCCGGGCTGAAATTGAAAATCAAAGAGCTTGCACAAATCCAAATAGTAAATTGAAGCAAATTGAAATTAAATTTCCAAACCCTAGTAGCAGGCTGTAAATATATATTTTTATGATAGAAATCAGCTACAAAGTTGTTGGAAATAATTTGGAAACCCTTCAAAATAATATTCTTCAAAGCCGGAAATGATTGCAAGAGAAAAACATTGGAAAATATATCATTTTTACCAATTTAATATCATCTGAAAATTAATTAACAGCAGTGAATACCCTTACA
Organism: Taxus wallichiana var. yunnanensis; assembly: GCA_018340775.1. Taxonomy (NCBI): domain Eukaryota; kingdom Viridiplantae; phylum Streptophyta; class Pinopsida; order Cupressales; family Taxaceae; genus Taxus; species Taxus wallichiana. The sequence goes on from CM031235.1 coordinate 949,507,267, forward strand.
AATATGGCTGGAAATGAAGGATTCCAAGCCCCAAATTGAAGTACAAATGAAGATTCCAGCTAATAAAAATAGGAGGAACACAATGATGGTTGAATTTGAAGTTGCCGTGCCCTAGAATACCCCGAAATCCACCTTAGGGAAAGTCGGAACCCTTGGGAAGGGCTGGAAATGCCTTCAAACTGAATACAAGTCCTTATGTGGTCATCCTTTTGCAAGCTTGATAGGTTTCGTCCTCAAACCAGCCCACTATTGAGAGGTTTCGTTCTTAATAGGTCTTCCAAGAGGGTTTCCTCAATGGATGAGAGAGAAAGCAAAACGTGCTCCAACTCTAAGAGAATAAATTCCAAAAGTAGCATAAACATCTTCCAAGCCAAGCAACCCCTTTAAATAGCTAGAGGTGGTGCCAAAACCAAATAGAATCCTCCTAAAGAGGACCGACCTCCTTGGAGACATAATAGTTCCTTTTTCTTTTATTTTTCAATTGGCTTTTCTCCTTTTTCCCCTGACCTGACTATACTTAGAAAATTACTTAAAAATAATGCAAAGCTCACAAAAACAATTGAAAATCATGACATTAACCTCCCTTGCTCATTCCTTTTTTGCCCACGGGAAGTGGATGTCAGAGGGATGACGAAGATCTGGAGGGAATCCGTGAGCACCAAAACGTTGCACTCAACCGCAAAACGATGTAGCTTCAAGATCAAAGCAAGAAATCATTCATGGAAGCAATGTGTATGCATTGAGGAAAAAAACTGAAAAAAACAAACTCTATTCCATTCCCCATGTGTTGCTCAAGATGAAAGGGTGTACAAATAGTAGTAGGGTGTGTAACTCCCCCACAAATGTAGCCGTCAAGAAGTGGGAGTTACATTCCCGGAATAACCGGTCAAATGTAACTCCAATGACGCTCTATGACGTGTGTAAGAGCCATAATGACACCCTAGGACACCTAAGCATGGTGAATCACCTATGTGGAGGTATTCCATGTATTTAAAATAAATACATGGAAAATAACCTACACTAACACCCCCCTAAAGCATAGCTTAGGTGGAGACATAGATGAAAACAAGGAGAAGTGGGTCCCGACAAGAAGCCTAATGAGGTACCCATGTACAAGAAGCTCTCGAAAAGTGGAGTAAAAGGAGAAAACCCAGGGGAAAAACTCCCCCAAAAGAGAGACAAGCCCACTCTCTAATCTAAGAAAGATGCCAAGGATGGGTCCCGGCCACAGACGAGCCTGAAAAGGTACCCATGTATAAAGAGGCAATCTCTTGGAAAGAAGAAGAAGAGAGAAGACGGAGACGAGAGGGATGCGAGAAGATGCCATGGACGGATCTCGAACTCTGCAGCTCTAGGAAGTCTCCCGGAAGAATGTCGACGACAAGATCCTCTCGCTATGGATCAAGAAGAGCCACCCGCATCGAACCGTGTGCCTCCCTTGGGAAGGATGGAAATGACGTCTTTGAAAGTCTGCCCACTCCATGAAGGAAACCGAAGCGTGCACGAAGAACTCCGAGTCCAGGGCACTCAAGTGTGACATAGGTCTAGCGAGTGAGTGCCAAGGAACCGAAGGTAATGCCACGTGCATAGAACTGACAGAGTGAAAAAGAGGAACATCCGCAGAAATGATGTCCAAGTGATGTGAAGGGAACAAAACATCCTCCACAACAGAAAAGGGATCCACAACTGAGGGTGGATCAATGAAGGTCTCTGGAAATGTGGAAGTGACATGATTCTTGGAAGGGGCACTCCCAAACAGAGATGGATGAGGAACCTGTAGAGCATCATAAGTGGACTCTGCGAAAAGATGACTAAGGTCAGGCAGATACTCGTCCCAATGAGGGGGCTCAACAAACAGAAGAGCAATGTCAGATAGGTATGAGTCATCCAATGAAGGTAGAGGAGTGGAAGGGGCCTCGCACACTGGAAGTGGAAAGGAGGCGGGTGTAATGACGGTGTGAGACTGAGTAGGAGACTGCTCGATATCTGATGAGATGTGGGGGGTGACAACAATGTCTGGAATAGTGAGAGAAAGAGGAGAAGAGTCCTCTGTAGTACTCTCGACATCAGAACTGGATGCACAATCCTCGTCATTAGAAGTAGAACCAAGCGAGCCTGTGTCAGTGGAACTGTCATCACACGAAGAAATGGAGGAGACAATGAATCAACAACAACAACAACGGCGGGAAGATGTGAAGGGTCTCCATAGAGGGACCGAAGAATACTCTGAGACACGGTGAGGTGGATCCGATTGTGCCACGTGAAACCGTGAGACATTGAGAGACATGCATCATCATGTGACCAAAGACATGGTCGCAAGTGTCAAGGAAGTCCTCCAGATGACGATGATCAATGGGTGCAGGAACTGGCCCAAGCAAGAAGGGTAAAAGACCCTCGTGGGCGAAGTAACGTTCCATGGAAGCACGCTAAGCTGAATAGTTCCCTCTCCCGGTGAGAAGTGGCGGAGGCTGTAAAACGATCCTACGACGCTCAAGTCTGGAAAGAGCACTCTCCATGATGTGGAATGAAAGATGCACAAAAGCAAGACGTTGGACTCGGCCGATAATGCGTCTGTGTGTGTAGGCCCAAGATTACAAACAACCCGCCAGAATGCGGCACTTTATAAAAGTAGTGCGTTTACAAAACTAACAATGTCATCATGTAAAGTGTGAGAAATCATGCAACTTTGACCAAGGAAGTGCTCAAAAACGAGTGCGAGTCAAAAGTTATGGCATTAAAATGATTCCCGCAACTGATGGAAAATGCCACTAAATGCTGCAAACACATTAAAAAAGTACACGAGATGGGTGCAAAGGGTATCGTGTGGGTACTCGTTGGAAATGACATCAAATTTCAGGTATAGTTTGTTTTGCTTGCGAGGGGGATTAGCCTCCTGCCAACCCCGGACCTCGCCCTCCGTCTTCGTCACTCGAAGGAAGGACATAATACAAGCAAAAATGAAGCCTAAAATTTATTACATGCCATGGAATAATGTTTTTATCCTCAAAACATCAAAAAAGGATTGTTTTAACCACCCAACAATTCTAAAAGGGATAATGGGGCCCACGTGGTCAAGTCATGGAGTTGGAGTCCACGTGCTTGCGCTGGTTGGAAGGTCTTGTTTGAGCCAATAGGGGCCGCCGACCGGGCAGAAAAAAAATGGGGCACGTCGAAGTGTAATCAGTTGCATCAATAGGTCGTGGGTTGTCAGATGGAGTTGACATGTCCAAGGGCGATGGGTCATGGGTAACCGCTAAGCAAATGGGTGGTGGTAACGAGACACTGCCGAAGCGTGCGAGGATATCAGGGAATCCTTTCAGAGCAGTTGGAAGGTGGTGCAGCCTGAGTGTAGTGTCCACGTGCCAAAGCTTCCAAACGCAGCAAAAAAACGTTGAACAGGATTCCAAACGCATGCAAAAACGTTGAGCAGAGGAAGCACGAGCCAGTCAGAGACACTGTGTAGAGAATGGCGAGGATGTGGCACGGAATACGCAAGGAAACCACAAGAACACGTTCAATAATGCAACGCAACAAGAGAGGTCCAAACAAGAACGCAGAGCTGCTGGAGGAGAAAACCAGCCGGATGGAGTGCAGTTTGTTGGAAGGAGGGGTCACCGTGGAGTTTGAAACGTGGCAGGGAGGAAAAATGTGCCAAGGATCAGGCAAAAGATCAAAAGAGCAAAACGTGGCTGTGCAAAGGACTGAAAAACGCAGGCAAATGAAACCATGTCCTTGTCAAATGAAACAACGTCTTTGTCAAATGAAACCACGTCCGTTGCAGCAAAACCACTAAAGCCAGGCCGAGAAGGTTCCAAACGTGGAAACCAAGGCAGTGCAGAGGGCCAATACAAGGATGGCGGGTTGAGCAGAGGTCACGCAATGGAAAAAACGGCCACGCTTGAGCAAGGAACAAGATACGCTATAGAGAAGCAAACCAGATGATCCCGAACAACAAGCAAAAATGGCCATGTTCAGATTCCACACCAAAAAAATGAGCCAATGCAGGTCGAGTTGTTGAAAAAGGCTGGCATCGAGCTATTAACGAGGCACAACCCAAACCAACACACTTTTTGACTCTTATTTTTCCGAACTTGTACATGAAGTACCAGCAAAACACTGCATCCAACACACAAAACGAAGTACAAGAACCCCTTGAAAGAATGCAAGTAGAGCACAAAACAGAATGGGAACTTGCACAAGAAACTACGAGACGGAGAGTAGTAAGCAGCTATTGCGAGCAACATGATTCCGATCCCCGAGCTCTGATACCATGTCGGAGGAATGACGAAGATCTGGAGGGAATCCGTGAGCACCAAAATGTTGCACTCAACCGCAAAACGATGTAGCTTCAAGATCAAAGCAAGAAATCATTCATGGAAGCAATGTGCATGCATTGAGGAAAAAAGCTGAAAAAAACAAACTCTATTCCATTCCCCATGTGTTGCTCAAGATGAAAGGGTGTACAAATAGTAGTGGGGTGTGTAACTCCCCCACAAATGTAGTCATCAAGAAGTGGGAGTTACATTCCCGAATAAATAGGTCAAATGTAACTCCAATGACGCTCTATGACGTGTGTAAGAGCCATAATGACACCCTAGGACACCCAAGCATGGTGAATCACCTATGTGGAGGTATTCCATGTATTTAAAATAAATACATGGAAAATAACCTACACCAACAAAGGGAATGGGCTCAAGGTCTTTGAAATGACTAGCTTGGAGAAGGGGACATTACATATATTTGTAGTACATTCTATCTGCGTAGACCTAATGATGTTGTTCTCGCTCTAAGCCTCTTCTCACTAGAGTTTCTAACTCTACCGGTTCACGCATTTCTATACTTGTCTTCGTCTAGTATACCTCGAAGGTATACACAAAGTCTTGGGAGTTCTACCTCCAAGGGAAATATTGCTTCTAAACCAAAGACCAAGGAAAATGGGGTTGTTCTTGTTGGCATGTGAATATAGGTTTAGTAAGCCCACAATGTTGGAAACAACTTCAAATGCCAATCTCCTTTGTTTTCCTTAACAAGTTTAAGGAGAATGGATTTTAAAGTCTTGTTTGTAGTCTCAACTTGTCCATTGGAGAATTGACTTCAAAGTAATATAGGGAGGCGGTGTGATGCGATATTTTAAATTTTTCGCATAATTCATGCACCTCGTTGTTTTAAAAGGAAGACCAGTATTTTAGATAATGACTTTGGGGATTCTGTACCTACAAAATTATTTGATCTAAAATAAATTTCGCGATAACGGATCCCGGGACCTTGGTTAAAGGCATTGCCTCTACCCATTTTGTGAAATATTCCATGGCTGTGATAATAAAATTATGGCCATTGGTGGAAGCAGGGGCGAACTTACCTATTAAATCTAAACCACATGTGGAAAATGGCTACGACATGACAATGGGGTGCAAGGCTTGAGTTGTGATGTGTATGGCATGTGAAAACATTTGACATTTTTGGCACCTACGCACATACTCAACAATATCATGCTAAAGCATGGGCCAAAAATAACCCATTCTATAAATCTTCCGAGCGGTTGATTGCCCATTGACATGTCTGCCACAAACATCGTTGTGGGCTTTAAAGAGAAGCTTTTCAGCCCCTCATCAACCGTACTTAGCAGATATGACACAAAGTCGTCTTCTTTGTTGAGATTTGGCCTCTTTAGGGTAAATTCTACTAACTATGTGGTTTACCATATCAGTATACCATGGACACAAAGTGATTTACTGTTTATCAATGTAACATATGCACTTGTCGGGAAAATCAAGGTTGATCAGTTTGCTGTAATCTAATGGATTACCGGGTAACTTGTCTGCAATTATTAACTGATTTTTGATACACATGTTAATTCAAAATCTCTCATGAGGGTTATAAAATGACCAACCTTCTTGGAAAAAGTCGCATGGGTGATAAACATTTGTAGTTGCTCAAACATGACAATAATTCTTGTTTCTACATTTGGTAGTGAAAACAATGGAAAGACACTCCTCACGGTTGGGTATATCTAGTTACATAGTCAAGGACACGGTTAATAAAGTAAATAGCACGCTCTCGGCCGTCGTCATCTTCTTGGGCCAACATGCATGCAAGAGATAACTTTGTGGACCTTGAGTAAAGGATCAAGGGTTGATTGGATTTGGGTGACATTAGAGTAGGTGGGGATAACTAAAAATGCTTAATTGACTCAAAAGCATTGTGGCACTCCTTTGTCCATATGTTACGAGAGGTTTTCATGAGCAGCCCGTTAATAAGATGTATAACATAGGTGAGATTGGGAATGAATGTTTGTATTTCCCGAGTTTTCCAACGAATGACCTAGTGCCAAATTCGTCCCTAAGGAAGAGTCATCTCTAGGACTGCATGTATCTTTATGGGATCCACATTAATTCCTTGTAAAGAAATAATATACCCCAAGAGTTTTCCTCCCGTCACCCCAAAAATGCATTTTTCGAGGTTTAGGCTAACATCGTACTCGATTAAATGGGAGATAATTATGTGGAGAACTTTTGGTGATCACCTTTTTCCTAGCGTTTGCTAAAAGGTTATTCACATGGGTTTCAAAACCTCGTGCATGAGATCGTGAAAAATATGAGTCATAGCCCTTTGATAGGTGACAACAATGTTTTCCAAACCCGAAGGCATAAGAAGTTGTGGAGGTTGTCTTGGTTTGGTCCTCTAAGACCCTGATTTGGTTGTAACCCGAGAACCCATGAATAAGAGATAACAACTCATATCCAGTTGTTGCATCAATGATGACATCTATGGAAGGTAAGGGAAAATCTTCTTTTGGGAAAGCTTTATTTATATCATGGAAATCGATGCAGATTCTGATCTTGCCATTCTTTTTGAGGACTAGGACAATATTGGACAGCCACACGGAATAGTCTATTGGTTTGATGAATCCCACTTGGAGGGGTTTCATGACACACAAGGAGGGTTTCCGTCCCTACCAACCACAAGAAGGGTTTTCGTCCTTCTTGGAAGATGCCACACACTTGGATTTTTGCCCAAGAGTGGAAGAACAATGAGCAATCAGCCCACAAGTCCAAGTAGAGTAAATGTGCCAAAGATGTATGAGTGCAAATGAAGCCTTCACCTCCTTATATACCTCTAACTTTTGCCCAAGGCTTAGAAGAACATGGCCGACCCATATAAGTCATTATAATCTTTTATTATGCCTCTTTAAAAGCACTAAACCCAGCCGACCTGCTAAAAGCAAAGACACACTAAAAGAAACATTAAAAATTAGAAAACAAATGCAAAGGAAGCTCAATTCCTTTTCCCAACTCTTCTACTTCGTTGCCATGGAAAAGGGGATGGCAAGAAGTCCAAAATCAGGTCCTTAAGTGGGAAAAAGGGACATTACAGATTCCCCATGATGAACTGAGGATTTATTCGCACTTACTATGAGTTGAGTTAGACCACCATGCTCCATGAGGTGATAGAATTTGTTGTCTTTTTATTTCCATGAGGCGGAGAATAAGTAACAATTTGTTTTTAGGTGGGCTGTCTACCATGATGTTTAGGGGAGATGTCATTATTTGTAGAAAGATTCATGAAGTTCCCTATCCACCTATTTATATCTTTTTCGCTGGTTCTTGAACCTTTTCATTTAGGAGGCTGTCACTTTCAAATTAGGGCTTTGTTGAGGATTGCCATGGCTACTAGGCTGTTTACTTCTTTTTAGCATATCTCAGACGATGGGGGTGTTAAGCGCCCTTTGGATGCTACCAATTCTCACACGAGATGGGTACAAATCACCGAGACAACACCCATCTCCATGTATTGCTACTAGGGTATCCTATTTGTTTGAATCTCATACCGTACATCATGAATCTGCTTCTATTTGGCATTGCAGTTCATCTAGTTCTTCTAGATCTGCGTATTTTCAGTTTCATCCTATGTTATAAGGGTTCGCCTCCACCCTCCCGTACCCCTTGGATATGTACCCGGTATGGATACGTCTCGGCACGATGCGATTATGCATCCCGGCACGTTTTGATGTATCCGTGACGCGTGCTCGAGATGTATCGATGTATCGTTGGGCGTTGGGGGTGTAATATCCCCTTTTAGGGATATTGATTAAAATCTGAAAAATTACTACTTGCAAGGTAAACTTAGAAGAGCAAACCCTTCTAGGTTCACCTCAAATAACTCAATGTCGGCTTCAATACAATCCAAATGGGGTTGGAGTGAGTTAAGGTGATGGGTTAGATGGGCTAACTAGTTGGAGATGACACTTCATTAACCATAATAATTTGCAGCAGTAGAATATTAATTAAAAACTCTAAAAAACCAGCAAAACTTCAATAATTTATAACTTGCACAATACCCTTCACACTTCAATGAAACCACTTGCAAATGAAAGCTAAAAATTAGATCTTTCCAACAAACTATAAATCTGATTTTTCCGTCAACAAATACTACTTCAAAACAGCCCTGAAATCTGTGTGCAAGTCGACTAGGGTTAGGAAATTCAAATAATTAATTTCCAGCCTTAAACCTCCTTCAAACCCTTGGAATTTCACCTTCACAATGCACAATAAATTTCTGAACATGCACAACCCGGAAACTTGTCAATAAACCCTCATAAAATATTATTTAACTCCTCCAATCAAGTCGATTTGACTTAGATAATTTCCAGCAGTTAAAATGGGCCAAAACACTATCAAAGCATGCACCAATACTTGGAAATAAATGCAGATATAAATCAAATCTGAAAGTTCATTCAAAACACCATGAAATCATACCACATAAGCCCTCAACCAAGTTGATTTGGGCAACAATAAATCTGGAAATAACCAACAAGCTTTAGGCACAAGTAAGATCTTCAAATGATGCAAATATCACTCCCAAACAAGTCGATTTGATATAGAAGAACCAACAACAAGTATACTTCATAAAATCATCATTTAGAGCTCCATAAACATGCAAATTTACTGGGGGCTCTAAATTTATTTTATTTTATTTTATTTTAACTCAAACAAACTTCAATTTTATTGAGGACTAGACTAGGAGGGCATGGCAACCACAAGGAAACCTGGAGATTGTTTAAAATCCCTCTAGTTTATTGAAGAGAAAATATTCAAAGGATATCAAGAACGTTTGAGGTAATTATTTGGGATCTTCGGAATTTGCCAAGGAAAGAAGTTATTCATAGAAATTTCACATATATTTGAGGTTCTGTACAAGTTATTTATGAGATCAAATCTTAGGTGATCTTCAATACTAATAGAAAAATTTGGAACCACAAATTGCATAGCTTAAAGTTTCAAAGAGCATCCTTTCCTAGAAACTATTAAGGCACAACATTGACTCCTTCCCGCATCCTTAAGGAGGATTAGAAGGTGATTTTGGATAATATGAATGCAAGAACCAACCATTGGACTGACCTCTTTAGTTATCATTGGCAGGTTAGAGTCAACCTAATTAAATAGGTCCTTTAGAGCTCCCTATATACATCTTTTATGGCCACCATTGCAACACAAAAATTAATCTCAAAGGAAATGGATGAAACACAAAGGAATATAATATTCATGTATCATAGAAAATGTAAAATCTTAAATATATTGAATGTTTTGAACATTGATTGTATTATATTTTTCAAGCTTTGTATTTCTTATGGACTAAAAATGAGTAAAACTAGTATATGAATTACATATATATATATATATATATATATATATATATATATATATATATATAATTTTTTATATATATGTATGTATATCGTACCCAAGGGTTTTTAAAATTGATGTATCCGCGTATCGAACCCGTACCCACTACCCATATCCCGCAACATAGGTTTCATCTCTACCTCGTGGAATTTCATCATCCTTGTGTGTTAGGAGAGGTTATAGGGAGAGTACCTTACTTCTTCGTAGGATTTCTAGGCCAGTCCTCTTTGCCCTAGACGTTATCCTATAGAAATTATTATATCCCGTGTTGGCCCTACCATGGTGGTGGAGTTGATGTTTGTTGTTCTTATCCTTCAATCATTGATATAAAGGTTTGAAAATGCCAACTTCCAACTTTAGTATTCAATTTTTGGTCTTCATTGGCTCCTTGGTTTCGAGGAGTGTTCCTCTAGTAGGGCTATATTTTCTGCTCTAGGATAATATGGCCAAGGTTTAACCACTTTGGATTTGCCATCTTCACTTTGTTTTACATTGTTTGTGTTTAGGGTTTTGTTACTTTTTCAGATCGTCAGTTGCTTTTTACCCCATTATGTTTCTATTGCAACTGGATTTATTTGAGATGTTAACATTCTCTTTCTCATTTGGAAGTACAAAATGTTGGCTTCTAAAGCCTAAAATATTGACATAGGTATCTATCATTTCTGTCATGTTGAGCAGGAATACCATCTTGTAACTGCCAAGTTGTGCATTCATATTATAATTAGAAGTATGGACACCCCTTGTTTTGTTGGCTATGTTTTTTAATTTTTTTCTGGTGTATGGCATACTTTATATCATATGTTTTTTTCTGAAACAACCATTCTCTCTTTGAGGGAGGTTGGTGGGGAGGGGTTCCTTTTGCGTGTCAATCTTTGATACAACTACTTCTAATTTTTCAATTCTTTTTCATTTGACGTGCTTCTTTACTGGTAAAATATGTGCATTGTAATTAGTGAATCCCCTGTATCTATAAGCATCATAAAGTACATAGTACATGTAATTTGTCTTATACATATGTTATTCTTATTTGCAGTTGCGAAACCTGTTGACCTCTCAGATCTGATGAAAGAGTTTGAGTTGGGAAAGGTGTCATCGAGAGATGAAAGTTTGGTACTTAAGATCAGATCAATGTTTTCTTCATTAGATGCATTGAGTATCAATTTTCTCCCAGCGAATGGTTCAATGTGTGTAGGTGATTATGACTCATTAATTTAATTTGAAAGCGTTTAGGTACTCTCACTGTTTCAAAGCAAATTTGTTTCTGTTTGGATATGTATTTTTGAATAATTGCTTAGCTTTTTCTTCCTGTTTGTTAACTTTTTCTTTTTTTTGTTTCTGCTTTTCAACATAGCAGTAGCAGGACTAGACATGGCTGTACTGGAGAAATTTTACAACTCAGCAAAGGAGCTGGTATCTGATATAATCATGGATGTCAATTGACTTAATACCTTCATGATGCTTTATTGGCTTCTGTATTTCCAGCTTTTCTTAGTAATTGTTTGTTCAGACAGTCGTAAGTGTGTTTGTTTTCTCTTTGTTCTCTATCATTAACAATGGAAAAACTCCTCCTGAGCTGCAAAAACATCTAGTTCTTTCTACTTTGTATTTGGTTTACTCTTCTTCTCATTTGTTTGATTCGTGTTTCTTCTTGGAGTTCAATTTAGGATCTCACCATAGATACTCCTCTCTTTTTAAAGCAATCTGAAGGTTTTCAAGGCTGGAAGATATGTCTACTTTAGTGAAGCATTGCTATTATTAAGTATTGATATATGAAAGTACTACAGTATTTACAGCATCCATCCTTCCTTTTTTGTACTCCAAAATCTTCTCACCGCTGTTCTACTCTGTTTTCTGCAGTTTGTTTCTTGGAAGATGCAATCTTTTCTTTACTTCTTTGGGTTAATTGTTAACTTGGCACTTGTTTTTGTTTGTTTTCCCTGTCACTGCATGAGTTCTTTAAACAGTTTTCACCTTGCAGATGAGAAATCACTACTTATCTTTGACTGTTGGTGGTTAAGAACCTCTTCTTCCTATTCTAGGGAGGGAATCAAAACTTCAGTTTCTGTCAAACAGAATCTAACACACAAATTTCACTAACATTTGTTTATGGTTTGTACTGGTATGATTTCTTCCTATTCAGATTATTGTTTTTAAGGGCATGCCTTGTCCTTCGCTCTGGGTATTACCCTTGTCCGAAGTAATGCTTGTCTGTTTCTGATCACGATTTCCTTAAAATATATTTTACTAGGAGAACTTAGCCTTTGTTTATGGTTTTAACTAGTTTGGTTTCTTCCTATGCAGATTATTGTATTTTAAATGTGAATTTCTTCTCTTGCTCTAGGTATTACCTATTTTTTAAAGTAATGATGGGTTTATAATTGCATTTTAAGCGGGCGTTTTATTTCTAGTCTTCATGTGTGTTTCCTGGGTTTCTTTTTTATTCCTCGATATCCATGTTTCCTTTCTGGCTAACTGTTTTACTCCTCTATATCCATGTTTCCTTCCTCGTTAACTGTTTCTCTTCATTTTTGCTGGGTACCTGGAAAAACTATAATTCTTCTAAAAGGGATCATCATCAACATCTTACATCTCTTAGTTGCTGTTGCCTTCTTACTTTTCACCTCCATTATCTTATCTTGCTTTTGTTTATATTTTTAACTATATTTGTTTCTTCCAATGCAGATTTTTGTATTTTAAGTGCCCATTTGTTCTCTTTCTCTAGGTATTATCCATTTTTAAAAGTAATGATAGATTTATTATTGCATTTTAAGTGGACGCTTTATATCTAGTCTTCATGTGTGCTTTCTGGGTTGCTTTTTTATTTTTCTATATCCATATTTCCTTCCTAGTTACCGTTTCTTCTTCATTTTTGCTGGGAACCTTTAAAAATATAATTCTTCTAAAAGTGATCAAAATTTTACGTCTCTTGGTTGCTGTTGCCTTCTTACCTCTCACCTCCATTATCTTATCTTGCTTTCCATTCCTCCTGGTTTCATTCTTTTCACTGTAACAACTCATCTTCTATGACCTTGTTTCACTTTGCTTCATGGTTACCTGTTTCTGGGGCTCTTTCTTTCTTTCTTTGAATAGCCTTTTCTCTAAACACGGGATTAAATCTAGGAGGATCCAGAGCCAAAAATGTAAATGTAAAGCTGAATTTTCCTTGAGGCCACAAAATTCTTTACACCTAACTTATAATAACGTAATAGTGCTTTAAAATGTAATTTAAACTATAAAGAAACTTTTCCTTATCTCTATTTGATCGCATCCATTGTCCTGGACTTTCTGAACCTCCTCTGACTGGTTTTTACTCAGGGTTTGGTAGCCATCCATTGCTTTTAATACTTGCTTAATAGTGTGACCGAGGTCATACTATTATAACGTTGAAGCACCCTGCTTAAATGAACAATTCACTCTGATACTCCTTATGGGTGGGCATTTCAGGTGGTAGTGTATCCTTCTATGTTGGCCACAGTATCTCTTTTTGAGCGATTAGTCTATAGTTAATTTTTATTTGATTCTTGATGGTGAGTTCCTTATGAATGTGCTGATCATCATTTCCACAGTCTTTTTGTCCATATGAACTTTGGTGTCTCTAGTCGGTTTGAAGTTTTGTTGGGTAATGTTATTTGATCTGCAAATATTTGGAATTGAATAGCGATTAAAATTTGTCACCCATGTCACCCTTGTGGTTCTATCTCCAGGATAGCAAAGATGTAGTTGCAGCAATAATGGAATCAACTGAGTCTTTGTTATCTCTAGACGAAGGTTACTGGATTTCAGGCAACTCCATTGTTCTTGAAATATTATCACTTTGTTGGAGGTTGGTATGCTTTAATGTTGTTGTCTATTGCAGATTTCTGTAGTAGATCTCATTTTGCCATTTCTGTAGTGGTATATCTCTTCTTGAGGTCTCTCTTATTTGAGTAAAGCTTGAGAATGTTTTGTTATGTGACATCCTTTTATTATTTGTATATATTGCTGTTTCTAAACCTTTTTCTGCACATTGATTTTGCAGAATAGGTTTTTCAGTTATTCAAGTATTATGGCACCCTTCATAAACTATGGAAGTTAATCTTAAGTCAGCCTGCACATGTTAAGGCGAATCTCCTCTTCGCTTTGCAAAGGTGTGCCAAGACAATTTTCTAGATTGATTTTATTTGATCAAAGCTCTTTGATTGATCTTTGAGATTATTCGGAGAGGGTTTCTGACGAGTTTGAATATTTCTTTTTGATTTTTTGATTTATGGTCTTTCACCTGATCACCGTAAGGTTGCTTGTTTGCCAGCTACAATGAAGTTCAATTTGAGCGACTTCTAGCCACCGTTCAGCAGTTCATCACTTTTCTGGTCAATGAGACTCCTATAAGTGACAAAGTTGAAGCAGGAGTTCAAATTCTTGAGTTTCTTTGTATCCATTGTTGTTATGTATATAACCTATATTGTGTCTGATATAAATCTCATTGTCCTGATTCTTGAATGGCATTTGATTACAAATAATTTGTTTTGGAAACAAACAATGACAGTTCAGTTCCTGCAAGCGAATTGGGATTTTGATCTTCTGTCAACAATAATTTTCACTCTACCATTAGCAATATTTTGGCTTTTTCTTGTCATATATATTGTTAACCGTTGTTAATTCATTTCTGTTAATTACGAAAAATAACCCATTTCCTGGTTGGCTGTTTTTTCCCTATTTTTGGTAATGTTCTAGTTTTTCGTTTGCTTGATGCTATTCTTAGAAATGGAGGTGTAAGAGGGTGCATATGTGGTGTCATTCCAACCAGCAGGTTCTACTAATGCTAGACATGCTAGACTCCTTGTCATGACACTACTGATAGATACCCTAGTTTATGCTGGGCACATGTTCAGCTACGCTAAGTTTGCAATGAGCTACACAACTGTGTTGATTGCTTTCCTTTTTGCTCAAACCTTGCAGCAATAGAGAAGAACTAGTGTAACTGGTAACCTGAACAAACATTTTGTCACATCGCATCACAATGTTCTACCTGTCTGCACTTAATTTGGAGGACTAAGTGATATTTGCAACCTAGAAGCCTTTTATTCAGAAAACTTTCCAACCAACCTTAGCTGTGATTATGTTTCCTGGTGTTTGTAATGGCTTTCTATCTCGAGGGTCTTGCTACTGTGTTACATGTGAACTTACTTTTTGCTCTTTTTGAAGTACAAAAACTCATGCTATTTTTCAGCAGTGTTTTCTACAATTCTACCATTCTCACGGAAAGAATTCAAGGTAATCAAATGACCTATCATATTTAAAATGTTTAGGCATCTATATAAATAATAATATCATTGCATACGATAATAATCTAGCAAATTACACAGCATCAGATTAAGACACCTCTTTCCCTTTATTTCTCTAACCAGACCTCTAGCTGCTTCAATATACAGATCAAACGTGGTAGGTGGTATTGGGAAATCCTGGTTTACTTAAATGTAACTGCCGCACATTATGTATACATTCTTCGCTTATTTTAGACTTTGCCTTGAGTCTAGTTTTAACTAGCATGATTCATGCCTCTGGGATCTCCAAATTATCCATTATGCCATAATTTGCTTCTGTGTACCGAGCGGGAAGCTTTCTTGAAGTCATATGCCTTGAGGTCATTGTCATGAACGGACTCCATATGCCTGTATACACACATGGAAATCAGAGTCTTCTATCCGCATGGTTAGAATGCAATGCAATTCAATTCTACCAAAGCACTAGGAGGGTTAAAACTTAAGGTACACAAGTGATCAATTGGAACTCTCAAGGAGAGAACTGGAGTATGCTTCAATTATCTTCTCCTATGGGGAGCATAATGCTCTAATCATTTTCGTGGCTAAGCGGAGCGCTTCAAATCAACTTCTTGGCTAACCAGAGCGCTTCCCATCATATTTATGTGATCTCATTACTTTCGATTGGGGAATGCAGTCTCATATTTGCTTGAGGTGATATAGATCATTCCAGGTCACATCCCACCATGCTCGATTGGGCCATAACACTGGTATCATAGCAACTAAACTCTCTCCATTTCTGGAACAACTTTAGCGTAACAACATTTTTCTCTTCATAACCTTGGTCCAATTTTCCTTCAGATCCTTATAGTAATTGCCTTCATTTCATCTTTGTCCTATTCGTGTCCTAGAATTTTCTTTACCCCATATTTATTCTAGATGCTATTGCCTTTTGTTTTATCATATCCTTGTTTGCACACTTCCTGCTTTGATTTTTACACACTGTTGACAGCAAGCAATCTATAGTTTGTTTATGACTTGCTGGTCATTGCTCCGTTCTGTCTGTCGACTTTATTCATTGCTGGGACACTAGTCTATTTCCTTGTCTCTCCCATTTTTGTCGCCGTCATTCTATACCCTGCCCCCTTTTTTTTTTTTGTTTCTGTTTTGCAGACCCATCCACAACCCTATTATTAACACTGGCAAGTTCTTCTCAACATCGTGCTACTTTAACAGTTTTGAGAGTGTGAACATTGGTGCAATATTTGAACATCCTATCCAGATCCTATGGGTTTCAATTGCAATAATGTTTGCACACTTCCTGCTCGATTTTTACATACCGTTGACAGCAAGCAATCTATAGTTTGTTTATGACTCGCTGGTCATTGCTCCATTCTGTCTGTCGACTTTATTCATTGCTGGGACACTAGTCTATTTCCTTGTCTCTCCCATTTTTAGTTGCCGTCGTTCTATACCCTGCTCCTTTTTCTTTTGTTTCTGTTTTGCAGACCCATCCACAACCCTATTATTAACACTGGCAATCCATAACATGCTCACTTGTTCTTCTCAACATCATGCTACTTGAACAGTTTTGAGAGTGAACGTTGGTGCAATATTTGAACATCCTATCCAGATCCTATGGGTTTCAATTGCAATACCATTACCTCTTAACAGCAGACAGCAGCTCGTAACAGCAGGCAGCAGTTGGTCAGTCAGGTGTAGGGTTTCAGGTGGTTTCAGATGGCATGCAGCAGGCTGGCATTGATTCCAATTAGCAAGCAGACAGATATCAGGAAACTAGGGCATCAATATCCTTGAGAATAAAGTGAGCAGGTGAGTCCCAGAATCTCACATCTCAAAATAATTCTTGTTCAATGCTATATATAAATCTTTATTTAAAGACAATCATCTTTCAAAGATATAACGCATTCTTACAAGTTTAAAACAAACCACACCATGAAAATCTGGGAGCCATGATGAGGAACAGCAGGAAGGGAATAGGGATTAGACAGACCTGCTTGTTCATGAGCATGCCATATGCCAAAGCGATACTCCAAAAACAGCAGATCAGGAAAAAAATTCAAAGGGTCGACAAATGAGGGTATTGGAAATTAAAGGGGGCAGTCATTATAGTACCAGAGGAACAAAGGGCTACTTGTAGTGATGTGGTAAAGGGGTCTCAAATGGAAAAACACCTATAAGGGCCATTGATGGGAATGGTGTCACACAGGGTCATGCTAATCCTGCTGTATAACACAGGGAATCCGGCTTTTATACATATCCTAACTTTAACTCTTACATATGCACAATGGCTGGTGCAATGGGTCAAACATACACCCACATGTTGGGAAATCCACAAGCCAATGTATTAGACATAGGGGAAAGATCGATCAACGTGAATGCAAGGCAGTATAAAGAGATTTTAAGGTGCAGATAGATCTGTGCAGTGACAAGGAAACTGAAGCAAACGAAAGGTAAAAAAACTCAGATATTTTATTGAGGATATCCCATCACTCCAACAGATACCACTGAAATGCGACAAACGTGGATAATATGAACACTAGAGGTTCGGGAAGGGGGAGGAAGAGCTAAACAAAGTGCTTCAAGGAGGGCTGGAACCAAAGCAGTCAGTGAACCTCTATCCTCAAACCAGCCATCATATTCAGCAGGGGGTGACAATGCACATGAGAAGCATGTGTTTAGTCTGGATAACAAGAGGAATTACAAAGAAGGAAGCATGGGCAATTATTATATCAAACAGAATGAGAATGATGCATACTTGAAAAAAATAGAAGAAAGGGATGAAGAGAGAAAGGAAAGAAAAAAGCCACATTGCCCCGTCAACACCACTAATGTGGTTACTAGAACTATATGTCAACAAACTAATGAGCATGAAAAGGAGACTTGACACCATAGAAGCAAAAGAACAGATGGAGGACAGTAGGATGAGAGAGATCACGGAACCCATTTGGAAATTAATAGTAGAAAATAAATTACTTAGGGATCTATTAAATAATTTGTAAAACATCATAGAAAAAGGACAACATGAGCTGCTCACCATAAAATAAGCTTTAGACCAACTGAAAGTGGCAGGGAAAATGGGCCAAGAACAATTGAAGGAAGAGACTTACCACAAATCCACAGTATTAACCATGGAAGTAAAAGAAAGTAACTTAAGAGATCAAATTTAGGATGCCAAGTATTAGGCACGAGCAGTAAGAGGACCGCCTGACAAGAAAAGAGATAGAGAAACATATTAGGTTGCATATGAGAGAGGAAAGAGATAGATGCAATCGGGATGCAAATATTATCGTAAAGAATATGGTAGGATGAGAATACAAGGAAGTTGGCAAGAGACTTTCTTGAAGAAAAATGCAATGGACAGGGCATAAGGATTGCAAAAGTGGTATGAGGGAGAGAGACATGTAAGAGTTGTCACGAAAAATATAGAAGTCAAGAATACGATAGTACTCAAGGGAACACAATTTTACCTAGACAAAGACTGGACACTGATACAAGAAGAGAGAAGGAATGAATGGGACAAAGTGAGGGCAGAAATAAATTAAGGAAAATGGGCATTGTTACGGAATGAAAAATCCCAAATTAGTCATTTGGTGACACAATAAATAGGGATTTGGGTTCCCAGCGGAGCACATGACCATCGTAAGATGGAACTGAAGAGGTTAACCTTGGAGAAGAGGTCATGGATTGGAACCCATAGCAGAAAGAAAAGACACCATTCTTATCAAAACTCATGAGCATGATCATTGCAAAGTCCCATGTTTTGAAGGGTGTAGTAAAAATCAGTTTTGAATGAAAGCGCTGAAATTGGCAAAGGACATGGAGGGGTGATGTGCTGATAAGAGAAACGTGGGGTAGAATTCAATAGGTGGAAAAAGAATACCCAACCAAGCAAATACACATGGCTGAAGATAACTAAAAATGAATTAACATATATTAAAAACATAAAAGCCTAGATTGTGAAGATGCTCAAAAACATATATTAAAAAAGCCTAGATTGTGAAGATCCACATGTGTCCCTAAAAGAGACATCTCAATATATAGTGCCTTTAATGCGAGGACAAAAACAACCAGGTATTCAATTTGTGAAGTGAACGCAGCGTGAGAAACAATCCGCTGTGGGTAGAGGAAGAAGATCAGCAATGGGAAAGTGCCTCACAAGATGGAAGAGGAGGTGTTATGCACGATGGAGCTGTTTTACTGGGGCTATGTAGTCTTTATGACTTGGCCATTTCAAATGGCATGAGAATATGTCCAAATTTAGGTAGCATCACTTGTAAGACATACAATGGTCAAAGTGTGGTAGATTATGTTATATTATTCGCAGAATTTTATATTGAGATTGATGGAGATGGAAGTTGGGAAATTTTCTATAGAGCTGAAATCTAATCATAATCCAATATATGTAAAGATTGACATGCAAAAAATTAATCAACAAGGAGAGCAAAACCACCACAATCAACAAGGAGAGCAAAACTGCCACAAACAAAGGAAGACACCTCTACAGGGTGATACAACTCTTCAGAATTAAAAACTCTTAAAATAAGTCCTTGAAAAACACCTACAAGAAGTAGAGAATACTATAACTTGTATGTGTAGTTGCCCAATAAACAACAATATATTGATACCCATAATTCACACAGCCCTAAGTGCATGCAAAAGATCTATACAAGAGGGGAAATAAAAGTTGCTTTCTGACAAATCCATGGCACGATGAAGATTACAAGGAAACAAAGAGAACTTTGAGGGAACTTGGGATGGATAAGGAAAATTAGAAGGCCCGTGAAAAATTGTTACGGTTTAAAAAAGAAAGCTATATGAGCACAAGGATGAAATATTAAAATATAAGGCTTATTTATTAGTGTTAAGTTAATATTAGTTAAATATTAACTAATAAACGGTTGAAACTACTTCAACCATTTTGTAACCATCTTTCACATAATAAAATGATGAGCACACAATGATAATTTGTGCATTCTGCTTTCTCTTCATTTCTTCCTCGTGCACATTTTCCAACAGGAAAAGACTGATTTCTCTATGGAAGCACAATCCCAAAGACTTTGGAGAGAATTACAACATATTAGAAAATAAGCAGAGGACAATATTAGAGACACCCAATGATTGTAATATGCAAAAGTACTTTATGAGCGAGAGCACTTGAGAAGTGAACTCTTTTTCTATAGGGACACTAAATAAGGTATAAAGAGGCAGGTAGTGGATAAGGCAAAGAACATAGGCACGACTCTGCAAACATAATATTTAAAGTGGGGTTTGAAAGGTTTTCACTCCATACATCAAAGACATAATTAATGGTGTCTTTCATGAAGGATTACCAGTAGATTGGCCGACTAGAGTCATTATTCCTCTTTATAAAAGTGATTATATCAATAATCCATCAAATTATTGTAGTATCATGATTAACGTTCATGAAAAATCATCTAAGAGTATGGTAGAGCGAAAAACTAGCAAATTAGGTAGAAAAAGAGGGCAAAAGAGCAAATTGATAGGAAGGTTTCAGGATGAAACACTCAGTGTCCCCGTTTCATCCCGAAATCTGCATGCGACTACCCTATCCGAAATTTTTCGTACTTTTAAAATAATGGGTCGCTTTTGTGTTTTTATTGCACGAAAGTTCTTGTATTGATTACGTCAAGATATTCCCAAAGAGCCATATTAGCCTTTTTCGCCAAATACCCAGATGCCCAAAATTGTTATATTCTGTCGTCGGGATTTGTCTGCGGAAATTTGTATTTAATTATTTTGAGCCCCGTATGAGGCTATTTGCGCTCCGTTTTAACTCTGTTATGATCGAACATATCATTATTACCTTGTACCAGAAGGATTTTAACTAGGAATAAGTTTTGGGCTTTATTTGTAACTTTTGGCAATTTTTCGTGTTTTTGTGTTGTCCCGTTTCATTTTCTGTGAAATTTCTCTAGAACAATTCCTTTGCCGGGTAAGCCCGATTTTTGGCCTGGAGCAGCTGGAAAACATATACGCACATTATGCCCGGAGGAAGTCACCATCGGAGGTCTGGATCACTGGGAAAAAGCAAAGTCGTGCACGGAAAAGCCCTGCAGGGATGGGTGCATTTTTGGAAAACAAAGGATTTAAGCTGCAATGGGAAAAATAGAAGCCGCAGGCATGATGGGAATTTTATACCTGCCTAGTAGGGTACTTTTTCCCGTGTTATAAAATTCACTTAAGTTGCAGTGGGAAAAATAGAAGCAGCAGGCAGGTGGGATTTTATTGCTACCTCACAGGTACTTTTTCCCGTGATAGAAAATTCATTCAAGCTTTAGTGGGAAAAATAAAGCAAGCGGGCGGTGGGATTTTATCACACCTTACAGGTACTTTTTCCCGTGATGGAAAAGTCACTTAAGCTGCAATGGGAAAATTAGAGGTTCCAGCAAAGGGAATTTATTGCCTGTCTTGCAGGGTAAAAATTCCCATGATAAAATAAAATGAAAGTGACTTAAGTGAAATCATGGGATTTTAGTGCCTGCCTTGCAGGGTAAATAATTCCATTGTCAAAGTCAAATCACTTAAGTGGATCATGGGATTTTAGTGCCTGCCTTGCAGGGTAAATAATCCCATTGTCAAAGTCAAATCACTTAAGTGGATCATGGGATTTCCGAGGCTGCCTTGCAGGGTAAAAAATACCATTGTCAGAAATTCTTAAAAATAGAATTCTATTATGCAAAAAAGTGCGACCCACCTTGGGTGAATAATAATGCATTAAATAAATATTTGTTAATATTTATTCACCCAATTTCGCACCCAGGCTTGTGGAAAAGTCAACAAAGGGAAGTGGACATAAGGAATTTAAAAATAGAATTCCAAAATTAAATAAATTTAATTTATTTAATGCAGCCCCTTTTGAGAAGGAATTAATACTTTTTAAAGTATTAAATGATTATATTAATTCCTATTTTCAGTGGCTATGGTCAAAGCACACTGTGAAGCTCAAGTGAAGTGAAGTGTGAAGGATTAAATTGGATTAATTTAATTTATTGGATGGCTGTCCTTAAACATGTTATTTTTAAAAGAGAAGAACATGATTTTTAATTAATTAATTGCCTTTAATTGTTAGGGCAATTATTAATTATAGAATTGTGAGGGTTATATAAGCATGGGCAGCCATATGGGTGAATTATTTAATTCACAGGTAAAGAATTGCAGCCAAGAGGAAAAGTGCGCCCCCATTTGAAGAAGGATTTTGCTCAGGCAAAGTGGTAACAAGGTTAAAAGCTTCCAAATTTGACGCATGCTTTGAAGAAGGAATTCATTACAGTGCTTTACAAAAGAGAAGGAGCTTTTATCAATGTCCAATACATTGCATATATCCTCCAAATCAAGAATTGTCTAGATCTCGCACTTTTGAGCTTTGAAGAATTCCATTAAATAAGAAGAAAAAGAAATATTCGACAAAGATAGACAAAGCTATGGCGAAGAAAGATGAAAAAGAAAGCACAATAGAGTCATGCATCACTTCTAAATTTGCGAGATCTGGAGACACGGATCTAGGCTTGAAACCTCTTCTTTGAATTGATAGGCAGATCCAGAGCAAGAAAGACTTCACTCATGCGTGCATGCGAAACTATACTCATGCATGCAGATTGAAAGCAGTGGAATTATTCGAGTTGCAGCTTTTCCATCCATAGCCCAGTTGCCAAAGTTTGTTATACAGGTGAAGATCCATATCCAGGTGCAGATGCAGATGCAAATCCAGATCCAGATCTCATAGTTGCAAAAGCTTCCTGAGACAAAGGCTTCATCCTCTTGTTTGAATGCAGCTCTTGAAGAAGACAAAGGCATGGAAAATTCCTTCCAAGATCTTGTGCATGTGCTCTCATCTTCCAGTTGAAGCTTTCATTGAATTTTCATTCACCCTGAGTGCTTTCCAGAATTTTTAATTGCTCATATGCAATTAAAAATAAGGATGATGAGTTATCTACGGCCAACCTTGCATTGATGCATGTACAAAAGAAGAACTGCAAAACCTTCAAGGATAAAAGAGAAGACAATGCGAAGGCAAAATTCCAGCTTGCTTCCAATTCCAACTGCTTGCAATTCCAGCTTGTTTCTAGATCCAGCTGCTTCTAGATCCAGTTTGAATCAGTTGCATGCAGACATGAAAAATGACAAAGTCAGCTTTCCTCTTCCTTCTTCTTTCCTCCAACAAAGTAATTGAGCGATCAATTAAATTATACAACTTAAGTGATTGGTTTAAAAGCCATTACTTGAAGAAGTCAACTACTTGGAGATAGGTGGCAGGCGTGCAAAATAGAAGGTTCTATTTTTCAGTTACAAATCATACATGTCATGCAAAGAGGAATTCCAGAGAGAGATTGCCAGTTGTTTCTTTTCCGACTTCCACATGTGCCAGTTCAACTAAAGCTTCCAACTTGTAATTGCCCCTCTACATTCTATAAGTAGGAGAAGAACCTCCGGGTTAATCATCGATCAGAATTTGTGAGAAGCAATCTTGTGTTCTAGACTTTGTGTTGAACCCTTGAGAGCAACTTGGAGCAAAGGAATACAAAGGAGCAGGTTTCCGGAGAACTTTGTGTCACGGTGTACTGTGTTTCTTGCTTTTAAATCTTAGATCTCTTAAGTAAACTTTGTGTTATTATAGATCTAGATCTAGAGCTGCCTTTGTTTTATAATTCTGTGTGTTCATATCTATTAAGTTTCTTCTATGTGCATGCAATTAGCTCTGCTATCTACTAATTGGGATGCACATCTTCCCCATTTCTTCTCTGTATTTCCTTTACTTCCTTCTTCTATAAAATACTTCCTTTCTTGAACAACTGCTTACTTGTTGCAGAACTTCTTAGTTATGGTTCATGAACTAAGTGGTTAAAGTAAAACCCCTGATAGATAATAACACATTTTTATTGACAAATCTGACACGGAGCCTCACCGGTTAAATGAGGGAGATTTATCTCATGACTGCCTAGGTTTTATGCTATGCAGAAAATATAGCCAACACACTCCACACTCAAGAATTTGATCGAATAAGTATGGGATAATAAAGGGAAAGGTTATTTGTTTCTTCGTTGACTTAAAGAAAACATTTGATGTAGTGCTAGGAACTTTGAAGCATGATGAAGGAACTTGGAGTTTTGGATGAGTATAGAGCAGCAAGACACCAGCTTTATGAGCAAGATTGAGTCAAAATATAAATGTTAAAGTAATCCCAAAATGCTTTGGAAGTGACAAAGGTGTCAAACAAAGATGTTTGTTAGTCCCCACATTGTTTGGGGCTTTTGGGCTATACATAGATAAACTATAGGAGTGGATTAGAGAAACTAGTGGAAGGCTTGTTCCCTTAGCTAGTTATGTGGTAAGGCTTCTTCGATATGCCAATGATCTTATCATAGTTGCAAAACTAACATGTAGTTTGAGAGAATATGTAAGGTCCCTAGAGCTTTTTGTCAAAAGGTTGGGATGCAAGTGAATATTAGCAAAACTAAAGTCATGATATTTATGCTACGTAGAAAAATGAAACAAATTAACTTCCATTTCAAAGGAAGTCTCATGGAAATGGTGGAAGAAGACAAGTACCTCGTCTTGATTTCGACATAATAAGCTTAATTGGAAGACTTGCAAAACAAAAAATTACAAGGGCGTAAAAGGCTTTATACTCATTGTGGTTTTCAATACAGTGCCATTTTACCCCTAGCTGCCCTTCTTATCGACCAATCGGATGATCTTGATTTCATCAATAGACTAGAGTATTATCTCGATAGGATTGTGATGAATTCTATATATATGGATTTTATCATATTAATTTCTATTTATGAATCGATTCCCCTATATATCTATATATTTGTTAACCAACCCTTACATATAGATAAGGTTTGGTACCTACCCTATCTAGATATACAACCTTGAAACTAGAGGCCTCGAGTATGCTTCCTCATATCATGATTATTCCTTTGCATTGCTAAACAAGAGATTCCATTTGGTGCGATCAGATGATTAGGACATTGACCAACCCCACTAGAATGTTATGTTACTTGGAAGAAGTAAAAAGGGTGGAGACTCATCATTGGTCCACAATGGAAGTGGAGGAAGAGTTAAGAAGGAATAACACGTGGATGAAAATAACAAGTGTATGCAAAAAGGGGAATTAACATGCAAGAGCTCCCAAACACCAATGATGAAATAAAAAGTATGTGAGAGAAACATTCAAAGTAACCACATGGAAAAAGGAAAATGGGTGAAAGAAAGAATCCCATTTCAAAGACTTTAATCCCACTTGTGATCACAACTAAAAAAACCTACATAGGAGCAAAAATCAAGTGAAAGGAAAAAATGTTTTTTTTTTTATGGATAAACACTTTTGAGTGGAGCTTTAAACTGGGGGTTCTTGGGTCCCCTCCCTTACAAAAAATTGTATACATAATATCGAGAAGGCATGGCAACCCATATACAAGAAAGTAAGGAAAGTCTATACTTGGCTGCCTTGATACAACGACATACAAAAAAACCATACTAAAAACCATACTATATAGCTAATATCTGGAGCATGATTAATCTGATAGTTCAATTACTTCTTTCACCTGGGCTACTGGGGCATCCACTGAGCTGGAACCTTCTGACAGGTGCTGGAATGACAAACCTGATCACTAGCATGCGCTGCCCTTAACAAGAAGGTATAAGAAGCCTTTCCTTTTACCCTAAGCTTGGCAATGCGGTCTGGAACATGGCCGATTGGAGCTGAGAGTGCTTCTAGGCCAAGAGGGGAAATGTAGGCTGGACCTTCATCTTTCATACGACATTTTTGGTGAATGGCAACAACGAAATTCCAAAGAGTCTTATTCCTCCTTTCCGATTCTAAAACATGAGCCCGAGCAACCAAATCCCCATCCCCTACAAAGGGTGAAAGGAAAAAATGTTGATGGATGAATGAATGAAAGATTTTAATAACCTTTGTGGGACCAAGAAGTCTATGGGACCAAAAGCAATAACAAGGGTGCTCAGTGTGAGAACAATTGCTTGAAACAATGGCTTCCTCACTAAGATTGTGAAATATCCATTCCTTTTCGAATGCCGGATCCTCTACTTGTGAATCTCAATAAGAAAATTCACTATTTGTTCTAGCCTTGTCTCTTCAAACAAAGTGGTCATATTTTCCACTTTCAGTTGGTTGTCATAATTGACTGTGATGTCACTATAAGTTAGGCACTTCATGATGTAGTCCATTTTGTCTCAACCACCTCCAAAGTACAAAATAAGCACATTTTCTTTTACCACTCTTTGTTAGGCATTGTCCACTACCTATCGGTTTCACATCTATGATGGTGCGAGCTAGTTTATAGCGAAGCCATCAACAATTTTTCCTTCTGCTTGGTTCCTACTCTTATATAGGTTTTTCCGTCATGATCACATGTGGGATTAAATTCTTTGCTATAATATTCTTTCTTCTACCCAAGCTGCTTATCCCACATGGTTACCTTGAATTTTTCTCTCATACTTTTATTTCCTCATTGGTGTTTGGCCACTCTTGCATGCCAATGCCCCATTTGCTCATCCACTAGCTATTTTGTTTCATCCAAGTGTTCTTCCTTCTTAACTCTTCCTCCACTATGATTCTGGGTCATTGATGAGTCTCCATGCTTTTGAGTTCTTCAAGTAACTTAACATCCAAATCATTGATAAAGCCTCCAACAAGAAACTACATATTTCTTCTAGTAAAAACAAAATCTCATATGGCCTGACATTTTAATTTTGAGGCTGCTTGTTAGGTGTTTTTGAATTCTCTCTATTTGTTTCCATTTCAGATCTGACATATTGCAGCCCCTAACTTCACATCTGTATAGCACCACCGGTATGACAACTAACCCGAACATGGCTATTTTGTTTTTGGATCCCATAACTCGACATTCCTATGTTTGTGTTGTATCGAGTATAAAGCCTTTCACTACCCTTGAATTCTTTCGGTCCTACAAGTCTCCAAACTGAGTTTAGTGTAAAACTCGAGACCCAGTGCTTGAATTCTTCCTCCACCTCCAAAGGGCTTCCTTCGAAAGGGAAACTAATTTACTTTTTTTTTTCTCTCGTAATGAAAAGATCATGACTTTGGTTTTTAATATTTTCTTGCATTCCAACCTCTTGCCAAAACAATTTTAGGGCCTTCAAGCATTTTGATCCTTTTGCCATTTGAATAATATCATCAATATATAGGAGCAGCTTCCATACATAGGTAGCTAGGTGAACCCTCCGCTTCCCGCCCCTTTGAACAAATCAATGTAGGGGGTGGTGGACAACGTTGTTTGACATCAATATTGCTTCTAAAACATTTTGACATTCTTTCACCTATTTGATTTTGGATTGAATTTGATCATAAAGCCTAAGTACCACCACTCTATACTCATTTAAAACTCCAAGTTCCTCCATCCCTCTAGAATTTGCTTCTAGGCACCTTGTCAAATGCTTTTTTGAAGTCAACAAAGCAATAAAATACTTTTTCTCTTTGGTTATCCCATACTTTTTCTATAAAGTGGCTAAAAGTGCCTAAGAGTTATGCTATGATCGATTGTGATGTGCTTCGTTTTGAAACCTACTTGTCTTTTCACTCTTTTCTCCTTTTCTGCCTAGTTGCTAATTTTGCTCTCTACCATGCCCCAAATAGTTTTCTAAGAAGTGGGTTAATCATGATAGTATGGTAGTTTGATGGGTTATCGATATCTCTGCTTTAATGAAGAGGAATCTTGACATTGATTGTCCAATCTACTAGGAAGCATTCGTGAATTACACCGTTGATTATGCTTTTGATGTGGGGTGGGAGAATTCCAAACCCCAATTTAGATATTTTGCTTGCAGCCCCTCTATGTCTTGTGCCTTACCCCTTTCTAGCTTCTTTATACCTTGTTTAATGTCTCTTGTAGAGAAGAACTCAATTGTTGTGTTGATAATGGGGGGAAGCCTCTATCTTGATCCCGTTCATAAAGTAATTTTGCATATTCTAACCATTGGGTATCTGCAATATTATTTTTTGCTTGCTTTCTATTTTGTTGTAGTTCTCTTCAAAGCCTTTTAGGCTTGCGCTTCCTAAGAGAAATCAGTTCTTTCGTCATGCTCAAATAACTTTCCTTCCGACTGTATCAATTTTTTAATGCTTGCACATGGTCTTCACCTTCCTATGTGCCGCATTGGTGCTTGCACTTGATTGTGGGAACACATCAACTAGGAACATGGAACTTCATCGACCAATCCATGGGAACATCAACCATACATCAACCATGAATAGGGAACTTTATCAACCAATTTTGGGAACATCAAGCTAACCAGTCAACTTGTAACATGCCCTGTTTTAGTACTCCTGGTCCTAATCTCTACATCATCATTACATTAGGAAAAATAAGGAACTTCACATGTGAACAGGTACACACTTCTGTTCTTATTTTCAACCACAGAAAATGGAGATGAAAATGAGTGCCACTATACTAGAATGCGACCCTGTCGTTAGTGACTGATTAGAAGCGCTATTTGACCTCCAACCACTTGTGTCTCCGTCCTCCAGTGATAGTAATCTAGTAGAGGTATTCTTCATCATTGGGAGTTTCTGTGTGAGTATTTTTACTTCCCGATCATTCTCTTCCTGTTTTTACTTCCCAGTCATTCTCTTTTCTTCATCAACAACCATGGCATTTTCTTATAGTTTTCCATCAAGTAGATATTGTGCTCTCTGTTTGTAGTTTATAATAATGTGACCAAGTTGTTTGCAGTAGTAACAAATATATTTTTTCTTTGAATCTTTAGAAGTTGACCCCTATTTGAAAGGAGGTTTGGGTTTATCCCGCTTGAATTTTCCTTCACCATACATTGCTCTTTCCTCTAAATCTATCTTTTAACTCTATTTTCTTCATCTATCAAAGAAGAAATCAGATTCTCTAAGCTACAATTTATTTTACTCAGCGTGAAGACCACGCTAGAATAACTAGCTGGCATGCTATTCAGTAACACAATTTACTCGCATCAATTTTTATCCCAGTGATTTGATTCAAAATAGAGGGAAATTCACTAATGTGCTGCACCATGTTGTCGCCTTCTTTTATTTTTAATCCAAACAATTTGTGTTTCAGGGCTATTGCTGTGCTTTCAACTTGAGATCCAAACAATTTGTGTAGTGTTGTCTAGATGAAACTTGACGTCTTTGATAGATCTATATGATGCAGGTAGGCATCAAAAAGTCCTAGATCAATAATTGTTGTCGCTCTTAGATCCTTGGTTTCCTTTTTGTAGCTTCTTCTGCATCACTTGGTTTTAGCACTTTTTCATCGACAATGTCCCACAGGTCCTTGCTGATCAAATTTAGTTGTGTCCTGACTTGCCAGGTGTGAAAATCTTTTCCGTCAAATTTTTCAATAAGGCGTAGTTTTTCCATTGCCCCCTTCCCCCATAATTTCAACTGACTCAAGTATGGATTTGGATTCAACCGATAGTGCGTATGTTTACGAAAGTATTATCTTGACACAACAAAAACTAAAACTCACCCAGGCGAGACACGCAAAATTGACACATTTAACGCTATATATTTTGTTTTTGATCTTTTGACTCAAAATGAAACAACTAGAAATTCAATTAAAGATTGGATTTAACAACAGTTGACATTACAAAAATGACTCATCAAATTCAATAAAACAACTATCTAATAACAAAAGCTATAAAATTTAATTTGAATGATGGACACTAATG
This sequence comes from Taxus wallichiana var. yunnanensis, assembly GCA_018340775.1. Taxonomy (NCBI): domain Eukaryota; kingdom Viridiplantae; phylum Streptophyta; class Pinopsida; order Cupressales; family Taxaceae; genus Taxus; species Taxus wallichiana. The sequence goes on from CM031235.1 coordinate 949,536,920, forward strand.
TAAAAACACATACTATAACCTATAATCTATTGACATCACATATTGACAAAAGACTATGTATGCTAAAGAAAATTAGAGATGAACACAACAATACTGTAGATATATTAGTTGGTGAACAATGCAGGAGTGAATAATGATATCGCTGACAAAAGTATACGAAAAGCACCAGATTCGTAGAGATTAAATGTTGTAGCTGAAGGTTTGAACTTTGTCAGCTATATACATTCGGATTGAGACTATCCTTCGAAGATATTGGCCATTGGAACATACGGAAACAATGCAACCGCAATTGTATGCAGTACGTTAAGAAATATTTAAATTGTTCCCTGTTTGATGACTGAGGCTGAGTCCTACATGCTCCATGATGTTGGCTGAAGTCCTGCTGCTCCTCTTGGACAACCTCTGATCAAATCCGCGTGCAACAAAGAGAACTACTAACTAATTGATGTAGACACACTACCATATTTTTGGTTGATGCAAGATTGCTGACCACTCCAGATGTTCCTATATCAGAATGCATTTTCCTTGGGTATGTGATAGAGGAATCTGTGTTTGTGTTTAAAATTGTTTGTCTACATAGACAACTTTTTGTTTGTTTTGTGCTAGTTTGGACATTTTGCATGCACGAATGCTTGAGTCTGTGCATGTCTGTCCAATGTCTATCCATCTCCCAAGGCCTTCCTCGTGACTGCTTGTAAAAGAGATTATCAATTTTAAATATTATGATGATGACATTAATTTCAATTAGTATCAATCGAGAATATTACCACAGCTAGTATTTCCAACAGATATGGATTGAGAGATAAGTGTGTAGTGATGGGGAGAATGGGGTGTGAGGCAGAGTCATGCATCAAAAGTAAATTGTATAGGAGTGACTAGTCAATAAAACTGCATGTTATAAACTCTTTAATTCTTCAAATCAGACAAAGTAAATGAGAGATCTCAAGTTGTTGATCATGTCTTCTTCTACAATGGTGCAGTAAACAGTGAGGAATTCAACATTGTCGAAGACTTCAAAAATTGGATGGAAAGGTATACACTCCAATGACATTTTCACTGTATTTAATTTCTATTTCCTTTACCATCTTTGCAAGTGTGCTTTTGTCTGGGAAGCATAGATCAAAATCAAGTGCTTTATATACCAAAGATGATTCTTATGAATTTCTTTTATATGTGATCCAGAATGAAGGGCTCTGTTTACATTTATAATTTATTTATCTCTGGTATCTTATTCACATCACTTTAGTTCATTGTGATGCTTCAGAAATATTAGTTAATTGCTGGAGTATTTCTTAAATGTTTATGTGAATTGGAGCACTGGAGGTGAAATTGTTTGCTTTGATCTTTGAGCTGGGTAATAGTACATTGGATTGTGTTTAATTATTAAAATAATGTAAGAGTCATATGCGGATTACACAACAGAGATGTCTGCAGTTGGTGAACTATAGTCTAGTCACAGGACAATTTTTCATTTAGGAAGTAAAAACACGGTTGACTGAAACTATTTAGAAAACTAATGGCAAAACACTTACAACACTCGACCTATGAAAACTCAGATATAATCCAAATTTCTGAAATACTAGATATTTATAAGTTGGTTAATGACTAGTCTTGACAATACTGATCTAAAATATAGATGAAACTTCTGTTTTGAATTTGTTTTGGTCAAAGCTAATCGCATTAGAAATACTAATCTGCAATGTATGGTGGTTGCCCAGCTTCAAGTAAGGTCCCTATGATAGAGTTTTGAAGATCTAATTACTATTTCAATCTCTTATGCTAAAGAACCTAAGTAGCCAGTTTGTTTTGGGTATGGGTTCAGGTACGGCAAATTGGGTTCACCGGTGCAGCGCTCTTTTTTTCCCCTGGGTCCAGCCATACAAAATAAAATTAAATAAGAATTCTAGCATAATAAACAGGAATTAACCACATAGCATGCATAGAATAAACAAATAAGATAAGATAAGATAAGATAAATGTATCGAAGTCCAACAAATGACCACAAAAGTAGGTCAACAGGACTGCAGACAACAATGGGCACCGATACAAGGTGGGAAAACCAAAGAGTTCCTGAGAAAGACGAAATACAAAAGTCAGAAGAGGTGGTCAACTAGAAGAATAAATTCCACGCACCCAAAATGGGGGTGGAAAAACAAGTGAGAGGAAGAAAGGGAGAAAGACGACCTAGGAGAAGAAGAGAGGAAAGCCCATCAGGGGATGGTAGATCTAACTCTCCTAACATCCGAGGCTGATTGGAAGAAGCTAAGGATAGAATGCCGACCAGCCGAAGAGAGAGTCTGCCTATTATGCCGCTGTTTGGACACAGTATTATCCCTCTGATGCTTGGTGGATCTCGTCTATCTCCTAAGGCCAGGCCTAGTACGGGCATGCCTATGATGACTCGGGGAACCATGGATGGTTTCCCTGGGCCGAACCAATCTGGAGGAAGAAGCGGGGACGGTCTCACAAGGGCACTTAATGCCTCTCTCCACGAGGTAACACTTGTGAAGAAGGAAGTGATCCGCTGGGTAGAGTCTGGTCTAGGATGCGGCTGAAGAGTGTGCTCACGAAGCTTCAAAGCCTCTTGTAAATATAAAGCCGACACCTCTGATCCTCAAACCTGAAGAAGTAGAGAGATCCTATGCCCTCTTGAATAAACAATGAAACCTCCCTTTGATCTCGTAGTAAATGGGGCACATAATAACCACAAAAACAGTACTGAAAAATTGTTAATGCTAACTGAAAGCCAATTGTCATGATAATTAATCATTATTAAATCAAAATTAGTATATATCTTTATATGATAAAATGAGAGTCAAGTGTTGTTTTATGATTTCTTTTTGAGTTTTAGCAACTTTTAGCGTGTAAGTGTGTTTTATTTTTCTGTTACTTAAAGTCAAATTGTTATTTTAAAAATTAATTAAAATTTAAAGAAATGGGCAAAAACCTATGGGTTCATCTCGGGTATGCGCTGTGTATGCCTGTGATGATCCAGGTATGCCCAATCCTTTAGCAAGACACATGCATACCTGGACTGTCCTGTGCATATCCTTGGCTAACCCGACAGACCCGAACTAGGACCGGGGTGGAGGAGAGGGAGGAATTGCTAACATAGTAAAAGACTACCACATTTCTTTTACCTATATACTCTTCAAATAACTAACTCTTAATGAGGAAGTTATCTTTATTGTCCACATGATATAATTTAAGCACTAAAGAGGCTTTTCTTAATATAAAAATATCGAGAAAAAGAAGCTGAACCCCTGTCACCATAATTATGGAGCTCAAAAAAATTAGCAGAGCCAAGCAATATATGCGTGAGGAACATGTATAGAATATAAGCAGTAGGGTTATATTGAAAATGCAAACTGATATTGCAAGAAGATCCACATCCTCAACCTGTCAAAATGCGAAAGGGAAATGCCTATTAGCATGAAAACTGATATTGCCCGAAGATCGACATCCTCAACGTGTCAAAATGCGAAAGGAAATGCCTATTTATAGCTAATTATTTTAGTCTTTCCCTTCACTACCCTATGTAAATTACAAAAATAGTACCAAGAGGAAGGGGAACATGACTTGTTATTTGGACATTAGAACACCATATTATGGAGTCCTTACTGAAACTTTCAACACTAAAATATTAGTGTTAGTAAACTACTAATGCCTATTAATTGTTCCCATCCATAAAATCTTTTGAATCTAGTGTGTCCCGATCTTCACAAATGGGAGTAACAAATTTGTTGGAGTAAGGGACATTTCATATTAAAAATCAGAAAATAGTAACAAATCAGATGAGTGTTTGGATAATTACTTTGTTTCTCCAACATTGAAAAAACATGAGAAGAACGACACTTCTAAGAGAACACAGAGTTTATACAGAACACTGCATCATGGGATTAATATGGAGAATAGAAGGCTGCTCTACTGAAGATAAACAGTGCAAAATCTGAAATTGCCTTATTTACAATGATTATATTAACCAAATAAGAGATAAACACTGAAATACATGTTGTATTAGCCCTTGAAACACCATATATTGCTGAAGTAACTTTAAGAACCATGCTCATGGATTTAATTAATATGTGCAAAAACAGTAATCATAACTATAGAGTAGTCTAATTGTCCGATATAGTCTTTAGTGGAAATTAAAAATGTTGTTCAAACTGTAGAAATTACTTGTAGAATTCTCTCTTCTAAGTATATTGGTTAAATGGTATTTTGTTGGCGATTTTCGTTTTTAGATTTTGTCTATGTTTTTCAAATATATACATATTTTTAATTGATTTAAATTCCCCATTTCCTAAGATTTTGGGTGTCAGTTTCTAATGCAAACTGTATCTATTTCTTAGTTTCAGATAACTTAGATTCATGTATTGACATATGTAGATTACTTGTGATTCCCTGTTATGTATGTTTAGCTTGAAGCGAGAATTAAAGGGATAAGATATAAATGATAGAAGACCCAAAATTCCTACACCAAATTCTGCTGGATGAGGGGCAACTCGTCCTAGACCATGCTGCAATATCCCTTATAGGATATCACTTTAAAATATACAAAATATAGACAAATTGCAGCCAAACAGAAATCTGATTTTTGCAGAAAATTAAATCTAGGGCAGCAAACAGAAAATAATGGATAACACTGAAAATACTTTCTCAAATCTCTTGAAATTTTAAATGGAGCTTGCTAATACAATAACAGATATTATAGAACTGTTTTTGGAATTTTTCGAATAATAGAATGCTGCCAGAAAATTACAGTGTGCCCTAAACAGCTGAAAACTTCTAAAATTAATATCTTCCGAATATAGATGCAAAAATTATGAAACCTTGGAAATATTATCTATAAATATAGGAGATGATATCCCAACCTTCAAATCAGAATTTGAGGAAGTGGAAACCCTCCAAAACAGGTCTGCAATCTCCAAAACAAGTCGCCCCACCTAGGAGATGGTTGGAAACCCTTGCAAATGCCTTCAAACTGATGCTAGACCTTGCCAAAGAGGTTGCCGTAGATCTGCCCTGAAAAACCCTGAAATCTCTCCTCCAAAATACCCAAAATCCTCCAAAACCCTTCACTGAAACCCTCTGGAAATATCTCTAAAGGACAGCCCTGATTTCAGCTCCAAAAATGACAAACTAGGGTGGATCTCTCACCACCGAAGAGTGCCCTACTAGCTAGGAGTGGATCTCTCACCACCGAAGCTAGGGTTCCCGTGGGATCTTACTCCACAAGCTGGATATTTGCAAACAACAGTTGCACATGAAAGGAAATATAAGTGTATGCATGAATGACCATCTTTTCACCCTCCACTCCTTATATAACTTTTCCCATGCCAAGGAAACCCTAAAAAGCCCAAGTCGCATTTTCCCCTAGGGAAGACCAAATCAATAAAGTAACTTAAAGTTACTTTTTCCCTTTCAAGTCGCCATGGTCCAAAAGGTGACCCCCAACGCAAAATTAGAACACTAGGAGTTAAGTGGCCCCTTCCAACGATAAAACATAACATCTAGTCCCTTCGAAAGCACTTTATACTCCTGTCAACGGAAAATTATAACAACTGGACTAGATATTCATACCCAATAGCTCACAGCGTCCATAGCCCCTTGGGTATGACCAAGGCCTGGACTCGAGTTGGCCCCTAGGCCTATGGCGTAGGAAAGGGGACATTACAATCCTCCCTTCCCAAATTTTGCTTGTCCTCAAGCAAATGCACATTTGGATGCTGCAGAAACTGAATACCACAAAGTAAGTTTCTCCACCTCACCCTGCAGTCAACCAAAGATCGGTGTAATCCGAAGTAACCAAGAAACCCCATGTAGTCATCATGACTTCCATGTTGTATAGAGAACAATGTTGTTCGTGAAGTGGAATGATACCCAAACCGACTCTCCACTGGTACCCACATCGGGATTGCCAATCTGTCCAATCCCTGCCAATCTGATGCCATCATCATGGGACCCGTCACTATCTCTTCGATCAACTCCTGGGTACGCAAGTCCACTTTGAATCTTGTAGAATCCCTTGGATCAACCTGTGAAATAACCTGTATACGCACAAAGCGTGCTAACCCTCCCACATGACCCACATTAGTGTGAGAGTACAACTCATAATGTATCTCAATGTGTCCCGTGGGGGAAAAATCCCAAGACTCCAGTAAATGGTCAACCGACAATGTCAACTCTACATAGTTCACCTCCTGTGATGAGTGTGAACCTACTGAATAACCAGAAACTGAGTCAACTCCATCCCTCCACTGACTAGCACATGGGTGAAATGCCCACTGTGCCTAGAAGCAGTAAAATACATAGGAGTGCTATCCCATGTCGACTCAGAACATGATGAACCTGTAAGCTCCGATTTGTTATAACGACAAACCGTACATCCCTGTATGAAGTTGAGGATATCCTCCCTCAACCCATGCCATCTGAACCTCTCTGATATGAGCCTGTAGGTCTCATCGAAGCTCAAGTGTCCAGTCACGAAAGAACAATGCACATGTCACAATATCTCCATCCTCAACCATGAATCTGACACAAGGTATAATCTGTCCTGATAGAATATCATCTCATCCTCCAATCTGTAGGTGTCATCCTGTATGTGACCATCCAAAATCTCACAAGTGTGTCGGTTCTTGGAGTACTCAACAAGCAGATGAGATCTCCAGTCTACCGAAACCTCCGATAACCAACATAATGATAAACATAGATGATCTGAACCTGTAACCCCAATCTCTGTGACTGTCTCCTGTGCAACACTACTGGTCACACCCACATCCATCATACTCCACATCGATCCGCAATAATACAACCCCTCATCATGCCGGAAAGTCCTCTCTATCCCCTCAGTTGCAACCACCCTAGGTGCTCCTGTAGATAATCCCCTCAAAATCACATTCCTGCCCTCGGACTTAAACTTTAGCTCCATCATCTGAAAGTTAGTCCGAAACTCACCAAGAGAGTGAAGCCACTGCACTCCCAGCACTATGTTGGTCACTCCCATACCAACAATGTGGAAATCATTGGTAACTGTATAGTTACCCATCGTGATGCTCAATTGGGGTACCCGCCGTGTACACCTCATAGACTCTCCATTAGCTACAACCACGTTGAAGCCCTCAAAGTCCTTTGTCTGTAATCCTCGCCTCTCAACCAATGAGGCATCAATAAAGTTGTGGGTGGCCCCACTATCAATGAGGACCACTACTCGCTGACCCTGCATAATTCCTCTAATCCTAAATGCCTTGTACATCAGTGTACTAGACAATGTGGCTATAATCTCCCGAGGAAAAGTCTCCTCCTCCTGCACCACATCAGCACTATCCAACGCAACTCCATCTCCATCATCCATCTCACGAGTCTCTATCTCCTCACCTCTGTCACCCTCACTCTCCTCGAAGACCTCAATGAATTGGGCCTTCCCTCTACCTCTGCAATCATGTCCTGGAACCCAAGGTGTGTGGCAATCGAAACATAGTTTCTTTCGCCTTAACTCATCTCTGTCCTCTTAGGAAATGATGGCTTCTTAGCCACCTCCGCCTCGGTGGAGGCTCCCTCTCGCTTGAAGTTCGTCTGATCCAGATGGAGGTTCCCTTTGCTGAATGCGAGGTGGAACCCTCGACTTTGGAGTGGATAACTCCAAGTCTCGAGATCTCCTAATAGCCTCATGCAAAGAAGAAGGCTCAAATGCCTTCACAAATCCTGCTAAAACATCAGTCAACCCTGCCATGAAGAGTGAAGTCAACCTCATCTCTGAAACATCAAATACCATAACTGATAACCTCTGAAAATCCGCAATGTACTGGTCTAGAGAACCTGTCTGCCTCAAGTGAGTCAACTCTCTGAAGTGCCTATCTGGGTCCCTCCTGTCGAATCTGCTCATCAACCTCTGTGTAAAATCTGCATAAGTAGTGATATGCATGTGTCCCTGTGTAATCAATCCATGATGCCACCAATCATGAGCATCTCCCTCGAGGTGTAGGATAGCAAACTTAATTGCATCCTCTTCACGCATGGGATTCAAGTCGAAGTAAGTCTTCAACTTCTGAATCCAAGACTGCGCGGTACACTTCTTAGAACCATCGAAGTGTGGAATAGAGATTTGTCCCAATCTCCTCTGAAACTCAGGTACCTGTGTCTGGTGATCTCTCCTGGGCCTGCTACCAATCTTCATTTTACAATACTCTTGAAATGACATGTTATCCTGAAACCCTCACTCAATGTTTGGTACCTCTCCCAACAAGATTCCTCATCCACAATGTCTGCGGGCTGTCGTGTCTGTGAAACTTCTGGATCCTTCAAAAAAGAAGGCTCGTGGAGTCCCAAAGGTCTGGTAGAAGCATGAGGGGACCCCTGTCCTGAATGTCCACTCTCACCTCTATTACCATGCTGTCCCATATTGCTAGCTTCCCCTTTGTCTATCCTTCCCTGGCTAATCTTTCCGTGAGCTGGCTCAAATAAAGATTAGTGGTTTCTCTTGTTTTACCATGTTGGTGAACAACTGTTTCATTAGATCCACACCCATATCCTCACTGTCTTTGTCTCCCATCTTTCAACCCCAACAGGCTGGAGAAACAACTGCTCTGATACCACTGCAATATCCCTTATAGGATATCACTTTAAAATATGCAAAATACAGACAAATTGCAGCCAAACAGAAATCTGATTTTTGCAGAAAATTAAATCTAGGGCAGCGAACAGAAAATAATGGATAACTCCGAAAATACTTGCTCAAATCTCTTTAAATTTTAAATGGAGCTTGCTAATACAATAACAGATATTATAGAACTGTTTTTGGAATTTTTCCAATAACGGAATGCTGCCAGAAAATTACAGCGTGCCGTAAACAACCAAAAACTTTTAAAATTAATATCTTCCGAAATATAGATGCAAAAATTATGAAACCTTGGAAATATTATCTATAAATATAGGAGATGATATCCCAACCTTCAAATCAAAATTTGAGGAAGTGGAAACCCTCCAAAACAGGTCTGCAATCTCCAAAACAAGTCGCCCCACCTAGGAGATGGCTGGAAACCCTTGCAAATGCCTTCAAACTGATGCTAGACCTTGCCAAAGACGTTGTTGTAGTTCTGCCTTGAAAAACCCTGAAATATCTCCTCCAAAATACCCAAAATCCTCCAAAACCCTTCACTGAAACCCTTTGGAAATATCTCTAAAGGACAGCCCTGATTTCAGCTCTAAAAATGACAAACTAGGGTGGATCTCTCACCACTGAAGAGTGCCCTGCTAGCTAGGAGTGGATCTCTCACCACCGAAACTAGGGTTCCCGTGGGATCTTACTCCATAAGCTGGATATTTGCAAATAGCAGTTGCACATGAAAGGAAATATAAGTGTATGCATGAATGACCATCTTTTCACCCCTCCACTCCTTATATAACTTTTCCCATGCCAAGGAAACCCTAAAAAGCCCAAGTCGCATTTTCCCCTAGGGAAGACCAAATCAATAAAGTAACTTAAAGTTACTTTTTCCCTTTCAAGTCGCCATGGTCCAAAAGGTGACCCCCAATGCAAAATTAGAACACTAGGAGTTAAGTGGCCCCTTCCAATGATAAAACATAACATCTAGTCCCTTCGAAAGCACTTTATACTCATGTCAATGGAAAATTATAACAACTGGACTATATATTCATACCCAATAGCTTACAGCGTCCATAGCCCCTTGGGTATGACCAAGGCTTGATTCGAGTTGGCCCCTAGGCTTATGGTGTAGGAAAGGGGACATTACACATGCACCATGTTTTACAAATTCAATTTCTTGTGTTGGGATCAGCATCTAATATTTCTCCATTAGTATGGATATGGAGTTGCAACATTGCTTTTGAGTTTTAAGAAATTGATTTAACCTCTGGATTCGGTGTTTTTGTGTTTATGTCTTCTAATTTTATGTTTCTATTGTTTTAAGCAGGCCTTCTTTCTCATTCTGCAACTATCCATTTGTGTACGATACATCAAGCAAGAGTAAAATTTTGAAGTTAGATTCCAATATCCAAATGAGTTATGAGTTTCAAGATGCCATATTTCGTTCTCTCTTTCTTGAGGGAACCTGCCCTTACTTGGTGCTTAGAGTGAGGAGGGAAAGTCTAATTCGGGAAAGTATATGCAGGTAACCATGTTAGTTCAGTTGATGAATTTTTAATGCATGATATTCTGATTGCTTTCAAGTTAAGAATTATACACTCAAATACATGTACTGTAGGATTTCCTTTTACTTTTTAGCAGATTATTTGTCAACTCCAAAGCACCTCATGTTAAACATCGTTTTGATTCTTCATGCTTGTTTTGGGCTTCTATTTGCAATTGTTTGAGTTCCTGTGTAAGATTTTTTTATATGTATTTTCTTTTTTCCTTAATATTTCTTGTTTGTTGTGATTGTCTTTGTGATGCCAGAACTGAGTTTAATGTCTAGTTAGAGATCTTTCCATACATGTAGTAAGATGTTTTTTAATTCACTAAGGGATCTTCAACTTGCACAAAAGCTTTTTATCATTTAGGTTAATCATGGCTTGTTTTGTGAAAGACCAGTTTTTTTCACTTGGATCACAATTGCAAATCCAAAGCAACGCATTTAATTAGCAAAGAGGGTGCAATAATCGAGTCCAACATTATGCAAAGGACTAGTCCCTACTCATATGTAGGAAAGGTCATGTGGTCAGCCAAACCTGCAATGAGCCTTGCTTGACGGTAAGTCCCCCATGGTCCAAACATTTTCCACTTAATAGGTGAATAGCTTACATGTGACTCCACTCCTTCATCACATATCCATAAACACAGGATTCTTAAGCTGTGCCTTGAGAGTCTCTTGCCACAAATGGCAAGGGATTTAGAGTCAGTGAACAAAGTGTAAAATCTCCCATCTCCCACCCCTATATATTTTAACTACACTTTGCATTACCATAGATATGACTGACTAAATATAAATCAAATAACAATGCCAGGCCTAGGAAACGAGTTTGTCATAGAGACAAATGCACATTGTTGTGTACACGCCATTGGGAAAACAAGGTGGAATATAAGATATGCTCAATTTAGCATCTTTTGCTCCTTTTGCAACTGATTTTGATCATGATGCTCCATTTTAGTAACAATCATTGGTTGTCCTAAATCTGAAATATATACTTCAGCATGATTCCAACAGAAAGCTTGCTGGAAACTCAAATAGGTAAATAAGCAGATCACAAGTGTAAATTTTCACTTTAAATTTAGCTGTTGACCAAATTCATCTGTCACAGCAGGGAGCAACCTTTATCATGCATATTGATCACTTCCAAAAGCATAAATTTCTTCAGTAACAAATTTCTTCCAATTATGTTCAATGCGAAATCTCAGTTATAGTGCAATAAATGAAGAAGACACAATGATTTAAAAAATGATCAATTGATAAAGTGTGAGGGATATTTATAAAAATTTTCCAAGAAGTTTTGTTGTTTACAGGAAAATTGGCCTACTAGGTTTTGTTTGCAATGGTACATGTTATAGTTTGCCTATTCAGCGAGTACTTGCCATATTTTCTCCATGACGGATATTAGACCATAAAACACACCACAACACCTATTCTCGTGAATAATCCCCAAGACTCGCTGTGAATATTCACCAAAACTCGGCGAGTTTTACCCCCAAACTTGCCATATGTGGCTGGGATGTGGAACACTCCCAAAACGTGGATTTTATGTTACAGTTCGCTTTTTGTCTTATAAATGCTTCACACTCCGTCACTTGTAAATGCACAACTATTGAGCATCCTTTGCATGAGTTAAAGATTTTTATAGCGAATTTGAAGGGCAAATTTGAAAATTTTCATTTGGAGGTAAGTTCCTTTTTTCTTTACCTCTTTTCAAGACTCATAAAATTCTTTCAATATTATTTATATTTTGTCTCTAAATATGATTTGCAAGAATGTACTCCATTCGATTCCAAATGATTTTAATTGTTATTTATGCTTGTTTATCATTGTAAATGAACAAAATTGCAAGAATATTTGTGTTAAATTCTAATTTTTATTTTTTTGGGAATTTATTCTTGTTTGTAAGGTTTACAATTACAAATTTGCAATTACGGTTACATACAACGTTTTAAAAATGGAACCGAACTCAAAATCGGCCGAGGGTCGGATCGAACCGAACCAGACTGCACTGTTTTAAAATTTATGAACTCATGCATTACTAAAAATACATAAAATATTACAATTTTAATGAAAACAATATATTTTAAAGATTCCAAACCATGATTACAAACAATTAGAGACAAAATAAGCAAAGTTTTCTCATGCATATACCATGTAAGAGTAAATATAGCAAAATGGCACCAAGTGCACTACATATCCGAAACAAAATACATAAACAGTGAGGCTCAAAATGGCCTATAGAGTCCAAAAAACAATATGCTACAAGCTACTACATGTTTGATATCAAATTATCAATCATCAAACTCAACACCACTTAGTGCTAAGAATGGGATCCTCATCCTCATCAACGTCATCATGTTCCTGGACTCGGACTCCTCGTGGATATTTGCGAGCTGTAGTAACACGACTAGTGGCTGCCATAACTGGTGCTACTAATGTTTCATCATCCAAATCCATCCACCCTAAGTCATCAGGATCAAACCCTGCCAGGGACTCTACCCATTATGATGTTGGATCAATATCATCCAAGACAATGGGATTTGTATCAGGGCTTTTGTGATGTCCCCTTTTTATACCAATAGGGATTTTAACCAACTTCAACCCAAATTGAACCAAGAAGGATTAGATCCTTTTAATCCAACCTCAAATAACCCAATGTCAACGTAATTACAACCCAAAATGGGGTTGGAAGTAGCCAAGGTAGTGGGTTAGATGGGAGAATCAATTGGAATTCCAATCTTATCCAGTTCAGATTTTTATAGCAGCAGATAATAAATAAAAATAGCTCACAGACAGCTGAAACTTTAAAAATTCATAACTCACTCAATACTCCATCTTTTTCCATGAAACAAAGTGCATAATAAACTAGATTCTTAGAGCTTTCCAATGCACTATCAAACAAATTTTTTTGAGCATGCAAACCCACCCAAAACAGGCCCAAAATCCCAGATCAAGTTGCTAGGGTTAGAGAAAAATAATTAAAATATTTCCAGCACTTTTCTAGCTTCCCAACACACCAAAATAAATTCCCTTTGCTCTGAAATTAAAGCTAACACAAACCAGATTTCAAATCTAGATTATTTAGTAATAAAACATGCCAAAATGAACTCCCATTCAAGTTGCCATAGCTAAAATAATGCAATAGTGAACAACAATAGCAAAAATGAACTCCCATTCAAACCCTTCCAAAACCACTTCAAAAATGAACAATAACATGCAGATTTATCCCACAAATAAATGCGCCAACATATAAACCAAGTCGCCAAGCTTAGGATGAATATATCATGCATACATTCACTCAACAAAAACACTAGAAGGCTTCACACTCTCCAAAATATGGTGGTGTTGAATAAACACCTTTGTTATGAGCACTCATGGGCATACATCCCTCTTCAAGCATGAAGATAATTTTAATAAAAACATCAACATGCCCTCAAGGGGTCGCCACCATCTTCTTTTATAGCTTTACTTTTCAAATCTCCAAGTTTCCCTCCTCTTTTTGGCGCAAATCCTCATGTAGGAGAGTTACTTTTTAAAATGGTCTTCTTTCTTAGAAAGTCACACTCCAATTAAAACATTAATTTCCCCTTTTTATTATTTTAAATAAAAACATAAGAGGAGAATTAATATTAAATTTAAAAATAAAGGAGTTATGATATTTTCCCAATTTTTTAATCCTTTAATCCATGGGAAGGGTGGATTAAAGGTCTCCAATAATTTTATCTAATTAATATCTTGAAAAGGGGACATTACATCTTCTATTCAATAACGAGTTGCACCTCACCGGTGGTCAGATGTATTGCACGAAGACGAGATCATTTAACCGTTGTTCCAAACGGTTTCTCTTCTTCGTGTGAATCCGCTCAAAAATAGACTAATTGCGCTCACACTTGGAAGCGCTGCAAGTTTGACTTAGGATCTGAATTGCAAACTTTTGTAGCTGAGGACACTGGCTACCAAATGACTCCCACCAATGTGCTGCAATAAATGATTAAACCAAGACAAGAAAAAGGTTAGTTAATTCAACAAATTAGATTGTGACTTATGCTAAAAATTCAAGTTTTTAAAGTTTAAACAACTAAAATTAAAAAACTTTGGAATTTCTTACCTGGCTGGTCCACTTCTCTTGCAATCTTTGCTAGGTTTTTGCCAAAGGTACCGTGGCTCTATTGAAAGCATTGATTTGTCGGTGTATTTCCAGTTGTTGACTCTCATCGGGGACCATGCGCTCTAGGCATTTGTACAATCCATCTTTGACCTCCCCAGTTTGATCTTCTCCAAGTTGAGCTTTGTAATGATACCTTGGGTTTAAGAAATACCTAGCTGCATGTATAGGGCGATGGAGTTGATTATTCCATCTGTTATCAATGATTTTCCATATAGGCCCATACTTTGCTACTCTATCCTTGTATGTTGCCCTTATTTGCTCCTTTGCTTGATCCATAGCCTCATAAATGTAACCCATGGCCAATTTTCCCCATCCACGAATCAAAAACATGTTGTCAAAAACTTTCTTTTTGATGTCTTTTCCATCTTGTTTGCGGCTCCACTAAGATGCATTCCACTCATCACTTGAAAACATCTTTTTCAAGTTGTCCCTGAGAAATGAGAGATTGCAACATGAGGAAGTTTGTTGCAAATCTTGTTATGGCCGGCCTAACAAGTTCCTTGCCCTCGGTGTTTTTCCTCATCAAGTTCAATACCCATGAGTGGTTATAGATGTATTTTGTAATGCTCTTGGCATGATCCACAATGTTCTTGATCCAATCCTCTTTGCCTATATCCTCAAGCATGAGGTCTATGCAATGTGCAACACATGGCGTCCAAAATATGGTTTTGTATTTGTTCTCTAACATCTTACCAACAAGAACATAGAGGCATTATCTGTGATGATTTGTACAACATTTTCCACCCCCACCTCTACAACAACCTCATCCAAAAGTTGAAACAACAAGTTTGCATCTTTTACCCTATCAGATGCATCAACTGATTTCAAAAACATGGTTCCTTGTGGGCAAGAGGCAAGGAAATTTATTATGGTACGATTCTTTCCATCACTCCATCCATCTGACATAATGGTGCATCCTGTTTTGGCCCATGATTGTTTACAACCCTTCAAGTATTCATCTATTGACCCAACTTCTTTTTGCAAAAGAGATCCCCTCAAGTCATGCATACTAGGGCCTTTGAAGCCCTTACTAACAACAACAATGGAATCCCACATGGGTTGGTAATAAGGTGAGTGGGCAGCATTGAAGGGGATATCTACATCATACCACCATCTAGCTATGTATTCAAAAGCAGAGTCTTTGTATTGCTTCTTCCAATGGTTATCTAAAGTAGGTTGATTCTCACTTGGCCTAGAGGCACTAGCAGGGGTGGAAGAGGATGGGAAAAAGCTTTGAATGTTCTTTGACTTCCTCTTTTGAGGCCGGTTTTCATGAATGGGAGGAACATATCGAAAAGGGTCTCTAACATTGATAAAAGGGTTAGAGCAAGAGCCTTCAACACTAGTGTTTGTTTGGGACATGGCAAGTTGCCTCTTTCTCCCTATTTCAGCCTCTATCTCTTTTTGCCTAGCCTTCTCTTCATTATATTTCTCAATCATGCATTGCATTTCCAATCTAATGGGTTCAATGTTTGGTGCATCACATGGGACAACTTGGCCTCTTTGACCAGCCAAGTGTTGCTTCAACCTATGAATGCCCCCTCTTTAAGTGTTTCTTATAGTATTTGCAAAACACTTGATTATCAACAATATCAACATGGCTCCATGTAGGGTCTTTGACTCGGGAGGCATGGTAAATGCAAACAAATCTGAAAATAAAAATATGCAAACCTATCTTAATTTTTTTTTTGCAACAAAAGAAATATATTTCAGATTTGCAATATTATGAGAGAGAAAAATAGGGCAAATTTTTGTTTTTAACATACCTTTCAATGAAATGAACTATGAAGATCAATGGGCACAAGAATCCGGTCAAGAAATCCTCCAAGATTGTAGATGGGTTGTAGCCTCGTAATGTAGATGCCAAATCCACCACAAATAGCCCACAAGGAATGCCAACCAAGCTCCAAGCTCACTCCAAATCACAACTCTTCAATGCAACTCCACAAACTCCAAATGCTCACAAATGCTCACAAATGCTCATTGAGAGAGATGTGAGACAAATAGAGGGGGTCTATATAACATCACTTTAGGGTTAGGGTTGAAAGAAAACACTTAAAAGTAAGTAGTAAACAAAAAAAAAAACATTTTAAAAGGCAAATGCTAGTCGCTGGACCGGTTCAATCTTGGTTTAATACGTAACCGGCCTGTTCCGTATGAAACCGACTAGTTCATTAATGAACCGACCAATTCCGTATGGAACCGGTCAGTGGTTAGGTTTTTCTGGCGGTTTGTAACTTTTTTCATTGAACTAGTTGAACCGGCCAGTTTGACTGGTTTTTAAAACACTGGTTACATAGAGTTATAATGCCAATTTATAAAAATGCTTTTATAATGATGTTTTAAAATTAAATTTACAGCTTTTAAGTTTTTAAACCTGTTTTACAAAGCTATTTTTAAATTAAATTTATGGTTTTTAATGTTTTAAATGTGCATTGTGCATGATTAGAACTTAGCATACAATGGCATCTAGGTCAACGCCAGGTTCAACATTAGGCTCAAAATCACTTGTAGGAACCATTCCCGCTAATGCCCGTACCATTGCTTGGAAGTATGTTGTATGTTGTATAGAGTTATAATGCCAATTTTTTAAAAATGGTTTTATAATGATGTTTTAAAATTAAATTTGCAAATTTTTAATTTTTTAAACTGTTTTACAAAGCTGTTTTAAAATTAAATTTACGTTTTTTAATCTTTTAAATGTGCATTGTGTCGTAGATTAGAACTTACCGCATAATGGCATTTGGGTCAGCGTCACAGTTCGACATTAGGCTCAAAATCACTAGTAGGAACCATTCCCATGCTAATGCTTGTACCATTGCTTGGAAATATGTTGTATGTGAAACAGCTTTAGGGAACTTCATTTGCGAGTTCTGGGAATATGTTTTTTGGAGGCATCAATCGCCCTAAAGTAATATCTTGCATCCATTGTTTTCTACGACGTTGTGGTATGCCCCAATGTTATGGAGGCAACAAAACGAGAGATGAAGGCGGGGCAGCAGAGGTACACAAAAAGAAACTAGAGAGGGAAAGGGTGCAAGTAGACATAACATCCATTAGACCTGGAATTGTAGAGGAATCAAAGGACGATGTGAAAAGGATTGTAGGCTCTACTCGTGGTCCATAAATACGGCGGAAGAGGCACATCTAGTTCATCGAGTTCAAGCAAAGGGATACATAGTTTTTGTACCAAGAAACATACTTGGGGCACAACCTTCGCTGCAAGGTACAAGTTGAAACAAGGATGCGCATGAGGAAACAGATAAGGCATGTGCGAATTTATGGTACTACAACAATCTTCCCTTCAATGTGGCAAAGAGCCCGTATAGGAGTACTTGGTGATAACATTGAAAGCTACAAGGAAAGGCTATATAACACCCTCTCCAAAAAAATTGAGTGGGAAATTGCTCAAAGGTGCGGTTGCAAATGCAACATCAATCTGAAAGATAAAAAAATGTGATGACAAAAATACAAATGCACCATTATTTCAAATGGATGGATAGATGGAAGGACCCTCATCAATTTTTTAGTGGCTTCAAATGGTGAAATGGTATTTTTGAAGTCAATTGATGCCTCTAACATAGTAAAAAATGTAAAAATTTGAGCCTTATATTGGAGGATGTTTTCTTAAAGGAGGGTATCCGAATGTTGTACAAATTGTCGTGACATTACAACAACATATGTGGCAGCTATGAGTCTACTACAAGAGAGTCATTCATCACTCTTTTCGACCCTTTTCATATTACACATTGCCTCGACCTTCTTTTGGAGGACATAAACAAAAGTGATTGGATTAAACCGGTTATTAGATGTAAAAATATAACCAAGTACATATATAATCATCATTGGGTTCTCTCGCTTGATGAGAGAACACACCAAGGGAAAAGAGCTTGTGCAAGTTGGCGCCACGAGGCTTGAAATAACTTTTGGCGTTGCAAAGTATTTCTAATTTGTTGTTATCGTTGAAGCAAATGTTTGTGAGTCAAACATGGCTAGATTCACAATATTCAAAGAAATTTGATGGAGAGAGGATTGCAAAAATAGTTTTTGATGATGTCTTTGCAAAGAGAGTTGTAGAGATCATGATAACTTCAAACTTCAATTTAAATTTCAAGTTGATTCCTTTATTTTCATTTTTTAAATGTATTGTTATTTACTTTAATTGTAAGTTTGTAACTTTAAAGTTTAATTTGTATAAGTGTCGAGCCATTGGTGAGGGTTTTGTGCTTGGTTGATGGGGAGCAAAACCCGATGGGATATATTTATGAGGCTATGAATAGGGCCAAAGAGATCATCCAAAACTATTATAAAGGGGATATAGCCAAATTTGGTCCCTTTTGAGAGATAATTGATCGAAGGTGGAATAATCAACTCCACCAACCTATTCATGCAATGGGGTACTACCTCAACCCCAAGTTTTTCTTCTCCGATGGCTTCATAAATGTTAACGGGGAGGTTATGGAGGGCCTCTCAACATGCATTGAGAGGATGATACTAGAGGTTGAGGCGAGGGACCTCATTATTTTAGAGTTGTAGAATTACAAACATGCTTAGGGAGGCTCTTTTCTTCGGTGTTAGCTATTTGAGGGAGAACCACCCAACCACTAGGTAACAAAAATTAGAATGTTTACTTATATGTTACAAGTTACAAATTTAAAATTATTAATTACTTATAAACTTTTGATTATCTTGTTTGTAGGTTCTTGGTGGGAGGAAATACCCCACATCTTCAAAAGCTAACCATTAGAATTTTATCTCAAATTTGTAGTGCTTTTGGATGTGAGTGCAACTGAAGTTTGTTTGAGGCCATTCACACGAAGAAGCGTAACAAGTTGACTAAAAATGCCTCAATGATTTGATATTTGTGCAATACATCTTTGGCTTTGCATGAAAGGTTGAGCCTATTAATTTGGATGAGATTGATCCATACAACGAATGGATTGGGCAAGAAGAGGAAATCCCCGTGTTTACAGAGGACGAGATTGTTGTTTTCTAGAGGGAAGCTATGGAGGGAGAAGCACAAGCATGGGATATTGGATTGGAAGACATCTTTGGAGGTGATGTCAAACATGCAGCAGAGGAGCCACCGCCATCTACTATCGGGTTGGAGCTGTAATAACCTTCTAAGAGGAACGAGCAGTCCTGACAACCGGATGTGGGGACTAGTAGAGGCAATAAACCCTCTCCCCAATATGTCTCTAGAATGGGGAAGAGGAATTTAATATCCCCTTCCCGATCGAAGACGCTTAACTCGCTTTTGTTTCCCGATGACAAAAAGGAGTGTTAAAAGGGAAACTATAGTCTTAATAAATTATTATAAGGTGCATAAAAAAGAGAAATATTATAAAAACACTTATATTAATTTATTATAGACATAATAAAAATAAAAGAGAAAAGATAAAGTGAAATTAGAAAAAGAAAAAGAAAATGTCACTTTATGTTTTATTTCCCCTAGGGAAAATTATGCGACCCATGTTGAGGAAGAAATAAATGCCAAAAAGATTTAAATGTGGTAAAAGGCATTTGATTGGTAGTTGTCAGGTGGCTACTTAAGCCAAGATTACTTATAAAAACAAGTGTGCTTGGCTTTGTAAAGCATCCTTTTATTTTATAAAAAAATTGAATTTTGTCTCGAGCTTTGTCTCGAGCTTTGCAAATAAACTCCCAAGGATGAAAACCCTTCCGAGTTAGCTCTAGAGGACGAAAACCCTCTTGAGGATTAGAGAAAGAGGAATGAAAACTCTTCTTTCTTGTGAAAGGATTCTCCATTTAGGGGTTTCCATTGAAGATCAATGATTTATTTGTGTTTTCCATTGAAGATCAAACTTATATTTGTGCTTTCCAAGTAGTTTTTGAGGGATTTCCAGAGGGTAAATGGTTGTTGTTGATTTTAGGTACAACTAGGGTTTCATCTACACATTTCCAGATTTTCGAGCTTGTTTTGGGTGCCTTCCACCCATCGGAAAATTATAATTTTGGTATCATTGGAAAGCTTGTGATTTTATCTTCAATTTGAGCTATCATTTGTCAAAAATTGTTGGGTATTTTCCGAGTTATGAATTTCTAAAGTTTTGGCTGTTTTTTGCAATTAAAAATCAGATTTTCAGTATTTTGCAAAAATATAATTATTTTCAAATTTGATAATTCAAGGGCTAGCTACATGTTTAATTTCATAATTTTTGAAGGTGTTTTGAGGCTATTTTACACCCATAGGCAAGTCGCATTTTCCCATAGAAATTCAAATCTACACTTAATTATTTTTGTATAATTTCTACTACTTGCAATTTTATTTGGGATTTGTGGGAAATCCATCTAGGGTCAAAAATGTCCATTTGGGGACATTACAATGGTATCAGAGCAATGTATTCTCCCAACTTGTGAAGGAAAGAAGAGAAATTATCAGATCTGGAAGCTAGAGGTTAGAAAGATTCAATATGAAGTGGACCCAAGTTCCTTTTTTGATGGTACTAATGAAATTTTTGCTAGATCTTGGTTGAAGGAATTTGAGACATTTTTGCGATGGAATCCTATGTGTCAGGATGATGCCCTCATGCTCATCTCTAGATACTTGGATGGAATAGCACATAAGTGGTGGCATCATTTGTTGAAGACCCAAGGGGTTGAATCCATTTCCTCCCTTGAAGATTTCACCCAAAGGTTCCTAGAAAGGTTTGATGTGCAAGATTGCAAGGATGAGCAAGGTAAAATGCCTCATTAATTGAAAATGTTTCTTTGCCTTCTAATGATTGCATGCATGGTGGTGAAGTAACAGAAATGAAATCATGGAGTATACCCCCAAGGAGGAAGAAAATTCAGATCTACAAGTTGGGAAGAGAGTTTTGTGGCTAAAGCCCAAATTTCGAATATGGATGTTAGTATTCAGCTGGCTACCTTGTCTAGAACAACAGTACATGAGGAGATACGAAATGAAGATGGTGTGGAAAGAGGTATGTCATCTTGTTTATTGCAGCAGTTATATCAGGAGGAAATTCAACATATTGTGGAAAAGAATGATGAGGATTTGATACAACAAAGGCAAGATATCATGAAAACAAGAGGAAATGAAGATCTCGATGACATTGCAAGGTATGAAAGGAATGATAATATGTCTTATTTATTGCTGCATATTCAGATTTATTTTCCTCATGAGAAGCATGATAAGATGGAGAAGTATGAGGATGAAGTTTACTATATGGAGTATGTTGAACCATTGATCCAAGTTCATGTCTATGAGCATCGGAGAGCTATATATTTTGGCAAGAGCTCTCTCATTTAACAGTACAAGATCAAGACTTGTGGAGCACTACAACATGTTCTATCTGTTGCATATGACACTTGGGTGTAAGAGTTGCAATTGCTTGAGGGAAAGCAATTTGGGGAATAAAGATTGTAATATCCCCTTCCCAATCGAAGACCCTTAGCCCAACTTTGTTTCTCGACGGTTAAGGAGTGTTAAAAGAGAAACTATAGTTTAAATAAATTATTATAAAGTGCATAAAAAAAGAAATATTATAAAAACACTTATATTAATTTATTATAGACTTAATAAAAATAAAAGAGAAAAGATAAAGTGAAATTAGAAAAAGAAAAAGAAAAGGTCACTTTATGTTTTATTTCCCCTAGGGGAAAATGCGACCCATGTTGAGGAAGAAATAAATGCCAAAAAAGAATTAAATGTGGGAAAAGACATTTGATTGGTGGTTGTGGGTGGTTACTAAGCCAAGATTGCTTATAAAAGCAAGTGTGCTTGGCTTTGTAAAGCATCTCTTTTATTTTATAAAAATTTTGAATTTTGTCTGAGCTTTGTAAGCTTTGCAAATAAACTCTTGAGGATGAAAACCCTTTTGAGTTAGCTCTAGAGGACGAAAAATCTCTCGAGGATTAAAGAAAGAGGAACGAAAACTCTTCTTTCTTGTGAGAGGATTCTCCATTCAGGGTTTCCATTGAAGATCAAAGATTTATTTGTGTTTTCCATTGAAGATCAAGCTTATATTTGTGTTTTCCAGTGGTGTTTGAGTGCTTTCCAAGAGGGGCAAATGGCTGTTGTTGATTTCGGTACAACTAGGGTTTCATCTACACATTTCCATATTTTCAAGCCTATTTTGGGTGCCTTCCACCCATCGGAAAATTCTGATTTTGGTATCATTGGAAAGCTTGTGATTTTATCTTCAATTTGAGCTATCATTTGTAAAAAATTGTTGGGTATTTTCCGAGTTATGAATTTTTGAAGTTTCGGTTGTTTTTTTGCAATTAAAAATCATATTTTCAGTATTTTGCAAAAATATAAGTATTTTCAGGTTTATTTCATAATTTTTAAAGGTGTTCGATTCAATTTTACACCCATAGGCAAGTCACATTTTCCCACAGAAATTCAGATCTGCACTTAATTATTTTTGTATAATTTCTACTACTTGCAATTTTATTTGGGATTTGCGGAAATCCATCTTGGGTCGAAAAATGTCTATTTGGGGACATTACAAGGAAAATGTAACTTGCATAGATATACAATTTATGATGAAAGTTTTAATGACAATCATTATAAATTCATAACACTTATCAACTGGCTGTTGTATTCATATGATAATGCAATTTTCTACTATATTTGTATTGAAATCTAACAAAAAACACTTCCCCAATGTTTTGCAGACTCATTTAATACATTTTGTAGTTATATTTTGCATAAAATTTATGCTTTTGAAAGACAGTTTCGTATTTATTGAGTTGTTGAATATTCGAAGAGTCTTGCCGAGTTTTCACCAAGTTAATTTTATTTGGGTCTGCTGAACATTCTCCGAATACGAGTATGCAAATCATAGTTAGAAAACTCGGCGAGTACTCGCCAAAAATTCCGCCAAACGAGTAATCTCCAAAAATACTCGCCATTTTTGACTCGCCGAGTTTTGGCGAGTTTTTGGCCATTTCATATGTTGCTTAAAATTTATGTTTTTAAAAGAAATTTGTGTATTTTTTAAGTTGCTGAGTATTGTCGAGTATTCGCGAGTATTGCCGAGTCAAATTTTTTTGGTCTGCCGAGTACGAGTATGCGAACTATGATGCAAACTATGGTTTGAATATGCAAGCTCACCCACTTAATTGGGAATGTGTGAAAGGTCTGTTAGTTGGCTACACGAGGCTGAGGATGTAAAACAATAGATTGACCGAGTAAGATGCCTATTGAGGTTGACGTGGTCTCTCTTCCTTGTTCAAGCTTTAATAAAATGAGTTGAACGCTTAAATTACCGGTCAGCTTATTAAGGATTTCTAATCGCTTGTATGAAAACTGTTGGCGCACTTGTTACTTCCTTGATAGGCCTATTGGACAAATTCACCATGTATTCCTTTATTCCTCTATTTCTGAACTTCAAGACTCATTAATTCAGTTATGTTACTGGGTCATGTCCTTCATGCCTATATTTTTATACGTATCTTTCAAGAATTATCATGTCTAGAAGGAAGGTCAGCTTGCCTAATCTTTTATTGGTGTGATATCCTCATCCTTATTTCTGCAATCCATCTAGAGAAGGAATGCACAAAGATAAATGAAATAAATAAAAAGGAAAATTAATTGGGAGCATTTGCACTCCCATGGATCGTATTGATATTACACTTACAAGTCGTAGGTGAGAGAAAACATTTTGTCCAAAAGGGGAATTTCTGATTTGTATTAGATGATTACAAAAAAAAAGATGGTTACAAAAAGTAAGGGGTTGCTTAAACTTATAACTGCTGCTTGGTTTTCTAACCATGATCCACCATTATGTCCACCACATGGGAAAGGAGAAAGGATGCCAATAGATGGTAATTGTTATATCTCCTTTTTTGTTTATTGTTATGTCATAAAAAATGTGTGATGAGGACAAAAAGGCTCTATTAGATTTAGAAGTTGGTTGGCTCATACTTATACAATATGTGTGCAACCTCAATGAAGTCAATGGCTTTGGTAGGAGTTAAGCTTCGATGATTAGACATCTCATTATCCTAGGTCGTGTTGGTTATCCAATACCAATGATGGTTTACTTGCTTTAGTCTGATACCAGTGATAATTTTCTCGCTCAATCGTGAGCATGTGTCCATTTCTTCCTATTACCTCAATTAATATATTGAGAAATAAAAGACAATCCACACCATTTAGAGAACATGTCCTCCATGCTGAACCATTCATCAGTTTTGATCTCATATGCAGCTTGGATACCATTGTACATAAATTGTTACTGAAGCGGTCAGAAATCAGTGGCGTCCATTTTTGCCAAATAGTAACCCATTTTGGAACTTCTTTAATTTTCCAACTTTTTTGTCTTGTTTTTCTTTCCATCTCACTCTCCTTTGTTGTTACTCCGTGTATTTTGTTAATCATCTTTATAAGAAATTTGCTTCACATTTTGACCTCCTCTTGAAAGGTACTCAACAGACAATGAAGATGATAATGAGTAGGCCTGCTCAGTTGCATGCTTGATGAAATGGAGGCAATCTTATTGCTGGAAAGAGAGAATTGGATTGCTTGCCCCAGTTAACTTAGTTGTGCTGGATGCTGTTTCTTCATCAAGAGCACAAACTGCCTCCAAGTAAATGCCTGGCATATACACGTTGTGAGGCAAATATTCATTCTATCATTCCATAATGTGATATACTTCCCCAGTGGAAATATAGAGGATATATATTGTCTTTTTCGTCCTCTGTTGGAGGCTTAGGCATTATATCTGCATCAAACAAGGCATAGCCAGAAACATTTTGAGAACATGACTGTTCTTACTTTTCCTTGTTAATATTTCTTTGTCCTGGGTTGACATTAGCTGAGATAAACTTTTGTCTCCTGGCAGGTGTGTTAATGTTTATCCCCAATTTGCGTACACAAGGGCTAGCTGCTGCACAAGTCAACCTTAAATTGTCAGTTTTCACTTTACCACCATATATAATTCTCCATGAACCCCTATTCTTCCATGATTGCCTCCTAAAGGGCATAAGGCTCAAACGATTCCATTTTTGAATTACTTGGATAAAAATAAATTAGGCACTTGACTGCCTAATGGAGCCTAAAACCTGTAATCCTGAGTTAGGGCACCCTTTGATATCTTATCTGCCCATTGGAGTGAACTTGTAAGCTGGGAAGAATAGTGATGGAAATCCCAAGAAGTGATTTCCACAGTATTTGAGAGTGATGATTCCCACTTTCGATACAATTTTTTTTTCTCTCCATTTTGAACCAGAAAACGGGAAAAGGAATTGTTGAAAAAATTGGACAAGGAAATATTAAAATAATGGCAACCCTGACGCACGATATATTGGAAGAGAAATGTTCAAGGAAACAAATGCTGGATTGAAGCAATGGTAACCCTTAGGAAAGACAGATTGGCTGAGAAATGGCAAGGGAAACCATCTGCTTGATTCATATAATGGTAACCCTTAGGCAAGACAGACTGGCTGAGAAATGTCTAGGGAAACAAGGAGACGTTTTCCTTATAAGGAATAGAAAGAAGAAAAACAAGTGACAACAAGACAATATTGAAATCAAAGGTTTTCCCTGATTTTTAAATCAGGAATCTACAGATAAACCACACTTTGAATGGAAAATATAACACAAATCTCACTGAGAATTTCGCATAAACTCCTAATTTGCTTGGAGTTATTTGAAGGGAAATAAAGCTCCTTCAAATGGATATAAATATGAATAATTCTATCTTTATTTGAAGGAAATACCATGTGGAACTAATGAATGGAGTAGCCTCTTTCTAATATAATTACATGCATTTTTATTGAAAACATTTACCACCTCATGCACCTTTTATTATTTGCCGAAAATTGACAGAAGACATTGATCATTGGAAAACCAAATTTCCATCATACAAATAATTGCAAGCCATAACAAGGGCTCAAAAAGCCTGGTTTTGTTCATCTTTGTCTTTTTATACAATAATTCATGGGAACAGTAGCTACAATAACTGATTAATAAATATCATTTGTGCTTATCCCCATCTTGAAATATAAATAATAACATGTATTCAAGGAAAGCTTGCGACTTTTGAGCCGCACATGTAATTTCTATTGCATGTCATTTTATCTCACATAATACTTAAATTTTTGACTTTCAAACTTAAGACGAAACTTTACCCTCCTATAAAGTCTTTTTCATGGTCTACATCATATGCATTTTTATTTCAAATCTGTAGTTATTAGTGGTTCTAGATATCTTTTATACATTTTGACCTTGTATGCACCCACTAGGATGCAAGGTGTGCATTCATCACTTTACCATTTTCTCTAAAATAATTGTAAATAAAATCCATTGAACCTCACTTATTTATAAGAAAACCCCACATGAGGCTCCCTGTCAAAATGACCACTCTGAAAATGGAACCATGAGTGCTAGGGGAAAAAAATGGGAACAGGTTACATAGATATTTTGCTTACAAATTGCAATCTTAACTGAGGGGAGATACTCAGCCTAAATGGGCAGCACAATTGGTAAGGTGTTGATGTTGAAAGGCATAGGTTGGGATTTTAATCCCAGTGGGACCTCTCACCCGGGTTGTTGAGGGGACAAACAATAAGTTGCAATTCGAACAAAAAAAAAAAAGAAAAAAAAAAGAAGGAAGATGCTTTTTCTCCACAAGGAAGAGTTTGATTTGTATTTAGATCATAAAAATAAACGACAATACCTTGACTCAGTAAAATAGACAAGAAATCTGTATGGAGTGTGAGACTGTGATTTGATAAAAATGATGACATATGGGAATGCCATTGATATACAATGTTCTATGTTATTGTATGATGCTTTGTTTCATGGTGAGGGGGTTTATTTGTGAGATTGTCACGTTAATGCCTCATAACATTTGTTCCCTTATCTTTGATAAAGCAGATTGCATTGTTGTGAACATTTTATCTTACTGACCCCATATCCGTATTCATGATATTATGTTAGTTTATCATACTGATCCATAATCTTGGTGCAGGCATTGGGAAAATGTTTTCTTAATTTTTTTGAATAGATGCTTCATATATTAACATAAAACAATATTTACAACAAGGGTTGTACAAAAGAATAAAGAACTGTATAGTGGTATTTACAAGGAAGATTACAGCTTAGTCCTTAAAGCAACCAAAACAACAATAAAATCAGAATAACCCCCAGGTCAAAATTTTTAGCTTCCCGGAGCAAAAGCTATATTTTTGCAAGTAATTCGATGTTAACTCCTGCTTTTTCTATAACGAAGAAAATCATCCAGTGTGCATATCTCATCCCTGAAGAAATAATTACATCTAAGCTTCCAGATAATGAACAAGGTAGAAAGCTATACACAATTCCAAATACTCCTAAAAGGGTGATGGATAAGAGCATTGGAATCACCCAGCGAGGCTGCACTCCAATGTAGCTTCCCCTAAAAAGAGCTTGCAGGTTGGACTGAACTAACTTCCAACAAGTTTTTGCAAAAGAACATTACCACAAAAATTGTTTAATATTTAGAGCAATGAAGACATAGACCATTATTAAGGCCACTTTTAGATCATCAAGCCTTTGTAGGAAGCCCCTGATATATCACAAGCCAACCAAAAATTCGAAGTTTATATGAGATCCTTACTGTCCACACACTATGGAGTCTACATACCCATAAAGCTTTTGCATCCGATGAAATCTATCTCGCATTGAGACTCTGAGAGCAGGTGCAAGGGTGCATTTTTGATGTAACAAATGATAAAGCCGATGTCTGTCATGCTGGGAAATGGGATGTTCATAAATCCATCACCAATCTCAACAAACAGGCCCTTGTATTTCCAGATTCATCTTAAACAGGTCTTCCTGAGGTATAAGATTCTTAATTTCCTTTATGGACGACTGTTCTGCAGAGAATAATGCAAAATCATGGGCTAAAGACCTCTCATATTTGGTAAACTTCTTGTTGGAAGTATAATTCTGTCGTGGACATGAATCAAACAGTAGCCAATGTTGTATTTGATTATTCTAATAGAGCAACCTGCACAATGCAATATGTATTGGAGACATATTGTGAGTCTAAATTCAGAAATCTGAAGCTTTTCTTGGTAAGTGCGATATATTATTTTCTCTCTTTTTATAATATTGAACTTTTTGGTGCTTTTATGATAAGGAAGCCAAATAATATGCAATTGTAAATTGCATATCATAACCAGTAGCCATTTTTAAATTCCTTGCAGATACGTAGCCATGCTGAGGATCTTAAGAAGCCACTGAAGGTATACTTTATGACTATTTCAATTTCCACTTCATGGCTTGATTGGTGGATATTCCATGTAATAGGATGATATTACAAAATTTAGCTTCCTATATGGACTGTTTTTTTAATCTGATTTGCTTCCTGTGGTATAAGATCAGTAGTTTAATGTTTTTTATTCCAGTGATGAAGTTTATATTGCATTACTTGACATTGCTGAAAATGGCCTGTAGAATTTAGTTTACTTCACAACCTTGTTAGTTTCAGCAATCCATTTTTATCATTGAAAATTGCTGCCTATCTGGAGCTTATAATAGAATCATTTTACAAGTAGGATGACTATTTTTTTAGTTCTTTTTGACTTCTTTCTTGTGATTGAAAATGTAGATGTTTCATGGATATAATTTTACTTTCTCATCAATTTCTCTGTTTCTTAAAGGTTCAATTCATTGGAGAAGATGGGATAGATGAAGGTGGTGTACAAAAGGAATTCTTTCAGTTACTTGTGCGAGATATTTTTGATCTAAAGGTTTTTATTTAGTTTTCTTGTATATGGGTTCAAATCGCATTGTCAAACTCTTATTTATCTTGATATTTCAAATTGATGAAAAATAAGTGACGTTAATCAAAATCTAGTGCACTGGTGTTGTAGATTTTTTGAGGCTGTTTTCTCTTGTAATGCATGGTTGCAGTATGGCATGTTTTATTACAATGAGGAAACTCGGTTATTCTGGTTCAATTTTCTGCAATGGGATGCATCAGTGGAATTTGAGTTGGTGGGAATTGTTCTTGGACTAGCTATTTATAATGGTCATATTTTGGAGCTGCATTTCCCAAGAGTTGTCTACAAAAAGTTGCTTGGAAAAGTACCAACAATTGAAGATCTCGCTGAAGTGAGTGAACTATGTTCTTTAGCATTAAATTTCAGGGTGTGGTTGTAATGTTTTTCTTTACTAGTAATATTACTTTTGCATTAAATTTCAGGGTATGGTTGTAATGTTTTTTTAGTAGTAATATTTCTTCAAAGAATCGCTCATTAAATAAATTGAAAAATGCAAAATGTTTATCCAAGTTCCCAAATGCTATGTAGTTTGTTGAACCCCAATGCACATTGTTATGATTCATTAGTGTATATCTTAGTATTTAATTTTATAACTATTCTTGATAGCTCTATTTGCTTATCCTTCATTGTTGTTTGGGTTTATGCTTAGTTGCTTGGAAACATGTACCATGACCCCTGGTGCTCATTTCCTGTATCAGAAATGTGTCCTCATCACGGAGACACATATGGGGACGTCTCAAGAATTCTGGAGACTTCAGATAACATTTTCTAGCATCTCTATACATCCCTCAAAAATCAGAAAATTTTCTATAGAAATTTCATAAGTATGTCATATAAATTACATTGATTTTTTTCCCTTGAGTGTTAATTACTGACTGGCAAGATTTAGGACTAGAGAAGGACACTAATAGGCATTTAATTTTTTGATTTTGCATAAATGTTTTAAATTTTTTCTTAAGTGGAAAAATCTCTTTCTCAACACCCAAAGTAGTACCAATAAGAAGAGAAAAGAAGAAGGCTTAAGATGTCTAAGGGCATGGAAGTTTTATGGTAGTAGCTCGTGCTTGTAAATAAATTCAACAAGAACACTGAAAATTTGACACTTATAAACATTTGGTTTTTAATAGCAATATTTATAATTTTAATATTTTAATATTTTTGTGTTTATCGCTGTACCATTTTAAAAAAGGCGTCCCACTCCGGTTCCCATTTACGGTATCTCGTGGCGTTCCCATCTCCAAGTGACCATGGGTTTATGTCAACATACTATTTGGTTTGTGTACCTTATTTGGTTCTCCCTTATTTTTATGTTGGTTTGCCACTTCTTAAGCTAATGGTATTTGGATGTGGTGTCACCCAAATTTCACCCTGAAATCTGCGACTACCCTATCCGAAAATTTTTCGTACTTTTAAAATAGTGGGTCGTTTTGTGTTTTTATTGCCTGAAAGTTCTTGTATTGCGTCAAGATAATCCTAAAGAGCCATATTAGCCTTTTTCGCCAAATACC
Source organism: Taxus wallichiana var. yunnanensis (assembly GCA_018340775.1). Lineage (NCBI taxonomy): Eukaryota > Viridiplantae > Streptophyta > Pinopsida > Cupressales > Taxaceae > Taxus > Taxus wallichiana. The sequence goes on from CM031235.1 coordinate 949,567,489, forward strand.
CAGATGCCCAAAGTTGTTATATTCTGTCGTCGGATTTGTCTGCGGGAAATTTGTATTTAATTATTTTGAGCCCCGTATGAGGCTATTTGCGCCCGTTTTAACTCTGTTATGATCGAATATGTCATTACTCTTATGTACCAGAAGGGTTTTAACTTGGAATAAGTTTTGGGCTTTATTTGTAACTTTTGACAATTTTTCGTGTTTTTGTGTTGTCCCGTTTTGTTTTCTGTGAAATTTCTCTAGAACAATTCCTTTGCCGGGTAAGCCCGATTTTTGGCCTGGAGCAACTGGAAAACATATACGCACATTATGCCCGGAGGAAGTCGCCATTAGAGGTCTGGATCACTGGGAAAAAGCGAAGTCGTGCATAGAAAAGCCCTTGCGGGGATGGGCGCATTTTTGAAAAACAAAGGATTTAAGCTGCAATGGGAAAAATAGAAGCCGCAGGCAGGGTGGGAATTTTATACCTGCCTAGCAGGGTACTTTTTCCCGTGTTATAAAATTCACTTAAGCTGCAGTGGGAAAGTTAGAGGCCACAGGCAGGCGGGAATTTATTACACTCGCCTGCAGGTGAAAATTCCATGATAAAATAAAAGGAAAGTGACTTAAGTGAAATCATGGGATTTTAGTGCCTGCCTTGCAGGGTAAATAATCCCATTGTCAAAGTCAAATCACTTAAGTGGATCATGGGATTTTGGTGCCTGCCTTGCAGGGTAAAGAATCCCATTGTGGAAAATTCTTAAAAATAGAATTATATGTGCAAAAAAGTGCGCCCCCTTTGGTGAGATGATGGCAGCCTTTAAGTGATTATTTTAATTAATCTATTCTTTCAAAAAGTGCGCCCAAGCTTGGAGGAAGTCAACAAGTCAAAGAGGGAATAAAAGAAAGGAATTAAATGCATTAAATTTAATTTATTTAGTGGCTGCCCCCTTCCTCTCAAAAAGTGCGCCCCATTTGGGAGTTATTTAATGTTTTTAAAGGCATTAAAACATTAAATTAATTTCTATTTTCAGTGGCTATGGTCAAAGCACACTGTGAAGCTTCAGTGAAGTGATGTGTGAAGGATTAAATTGGATTAATTTAATTTATTGGATGGCTGTCCTTAAACATGCTATTTTTAAAAGAGAAAAGCATGATTTTTAATTAATTAATTGCCTTTAATTGTTAGGGCAATTATTAATTATAGAATTGTGAAGGTTATATAAGCATGGGCAGCCATATGGGTGAATTATTTGATTCACAGGTAAAGAATTGCAGCCAAGTGGAAAAGTGCGCCCCCATTAGAAGAAGGATTTTGCTCAGACAAGGTGACAACAAGGCTAAAAGCTTCCAGATTTGGTGCATGCTTTGAAGGAGGTTGATCTTTGTCTGCATAATTGTTTGCATAGGTGTTACAGGTGCTCAGGTGTTGTTGAAAGGATTCATGCTCTCTTTATGTGCAAATTAAACACCAATTTTTGGGGCAGCAGGCTTGAAAAGTGCAGATTTTTACAATTAAAATTCACTATTCATTCTCCGGTGGCCATTTTTGTCTGAATAAATTGCAGGAATTCAATACAGGTGCTTTACAAAGGAAAATGAGCTTTTATCAATGTCCAATACATTGCATATATCCTCCGAATCTGAAGAATTGTCCAGATCTGCACCAATTTTGAAGAAATCCGGCCAAGTAAGAAGAAAAAGAATTATTCAGACGAAGATAGACAAAGCCATGGCGAAGGGAGATGAAAAAGAAAGCACGATGGAATCATGCATTGCTTCCAAACTTGCAGACATAGGAGACACAGATCTAGGCTCGGAACCTCTTGCCGATTTGATTGATAGATCCAGAGTGGGAAAGACTTCACTCATGCGTGCGGTTAAAAGCAGTGGAATTATCCGAGCTGCAGCTTTTCCATGTACAGCCCAATTGCCAGAGTTTGTGATGGAGTGTGCTAGATCTTATCATCCTTCATCCAGATCAGTGCGTGATGCTTCGGGAAAGACAATAATTCGTTTGGACGCAGAGTTCATCAATTATTGTTTGAAGAGTCCAAAGGTCAAAGGTGGTGACTTCTTATTAGCATTCGGGATCTTCGACGGTAGATGGGAGAAACATAGAACTGATTGTGTGAGCATAATGAATAGCCGATACATGAAGAAGCCTAGATCTCCTTCAAAGTTCCCGAGAACTCTTCCGCGGTCCAATTTGGTGCAGGAGGTAGATGATGTCGTCAAATTGCTATGCAGGATGAATGGCGAAGCGAATGCTTACACTTTCCGTACATGGATGTATGCTTTCATCAGGACCATTGAAATCAACAAGGTTGATTCTATAATCAATTGGTCGGAAATTATTAGCAACAACATCGGTGAGCAACTCCGGAACGTGAAGCGTACTTTCAGCTTCAAAATGACTTCATACTTGGTGTATGCTGCAGCTTCACAAGGCGTCTTTTCCAAGTTAGATAGATGTGGTGTTCTTTCTAAGGACCCCATTTTCGAGTGTTACCCGCATGACTTCTACTCGCACTGCGTGCGAAAAGACTTCAAAGTGATCAACGATGACTTCTTCTACGATTTCATCTACAGGCTAGACAAAGACTTGAAGGCCAACAGGGTAAGCAAGGAAGCCTGGGAAGCTGTGTCCAAGATTGGCAGTCTATTCATTCAATTTGTAGATTTCACATACCTCAGGGTTACGGGCTTTTCTGGAGAACCAATAAAGATGCCCAGGTATCCGAATGATAGATTGATCGCCATGGAGCTGAGCAGACAACTTGTGGAGTTACACAACCTTCAGTCAAAGCGGCACAAGTCTACGGGCTTCTTCCCAATCACTGTGGGATATTACAACTGCATTAGCATTCATAGAGCTCGGGGATGGAAGCGCAAATGTTATCCGAGTATGAGCAAAAGTTCTTCCCTGCACGACTGAACTTTGATCCATTTGAAGTAGTAGCCAGGAAGACAATCTCCCAGGATTACGCACATGTGCCTTCATTAGAAGATTTTTGGATGAAGTGCAAAAGTGAGTACGAGGTTAGAAAGAGAGATTTCAGCAGGCTATCAGCAAAGCAAGTGTTCGACTTTGGACTAGCGCAGATACCTGCGGATCTTAAAGATGATGGGAATGTGGTACTTGACACTTACCATCAAATGGGAGGAGATAAAGCCATACTGCAGAATAACATAGGAGGCTGCAACACAATTGAAGAAAGGTCGGGAGCTGTGTTGGTGAATACTTCAAACTGGTTGCTGATGAAGGGATATTGCCTTGATGAAGCATTGATGAATCAAGTCACAGGAAACTTCGGCGCAGGAGATTCCCTCAAGCGAAAGCACGGAGGAGAAAGCAGCAGGAAAGTCGAGAAGTTGAAAGTGCATAGAAGATCTCAATCCAAGGAGAGGATCACTTCTACGACCATGACTTTAACTCCGGTTTCTCCAGTACCCAATACTTCACCAACTATTGCACCGCATAGCAGGATGCTTCCATGCCTCCACTGAATCCAGCGACATTCATCTTCTCCCCTCAGCCACTTCGTTCAGCATTTCCAGAGGATACGTTGAAGCTGCAGATGGCGGAATTCGAAAGGGCTTTGTCCTTGGATGACTCAGAAGATGGCAGCCATAACACTGTGGCACTTTCTGACGGAGAGGATGCAGAGCGGAAGATGGTAGTACACTCAGTGACTTCTCATTCTCCGAGAAGTAACTTCTCGGAATGGTTGGCTTCGCAGTTGGTTCTAGAAGCGAGAATGGAGATGAACTTAGAGGAGCACGACTTGCAGCTACTCCAGAATCTGGCGGAAGAGACAGAAGGCCTAAAGTTGCCAAAGCAACTTCTAGGTTGATCATCGAGGATTCGGGAGAGAAGTTTGCTGAGATATCAATTCCGGCAGAAGGAAAGATAGAGGAGGAGCTCACGGCGGAAGATGTGATAGTGACCAAAGTACCCCTCGGTCAAGCCACCACTGAAGGATTGAAGCAGGACACGCAGACATTGATGGATGCTTTATTCCTTAGGCTTGACAGTGAAAAGGCGGAGAAAGAAGAGCTGCAAAAGCAAGTATCTCAATTATGTGAGATCATAGCCAAGGTTGCTAAACCTTCCATTCACCCATTTCGAGCGGGTGAGTGATCATCTTATGCGGGGAAATGGAGGACGCAAACAATCAAGTAAAGGCTATTGTGAATGGAAGGATTTGATTATTCGTGAAGCTTCACATAACTTGGAGAAGTGCCACCCGCTTTAAAGGTTATGAACGATGTAGCAAATCAACTAAAGAAACGATGGCAAACATAGAAGGCATGAATACAGTTGCAGAGAGTAACCTGAGTATTTTGGCCGAGATCAACAAGCTGCTGGGAGATGTATTGATTGCGGAGCAGTTATCTGACCGGACGGATCAGTCGAGAAGGGGAAGCAACTAGAGTTTACAATATCTTTCCGTTTGGAAATCTGCAGAGTTTTGCTGAAGAGGATGCAGGCACTTGAGAGTAGGACATCAGACTTACCAGACAGTGTCATTTCTTTCACTGAGGAGAGAGTGGACGGGAATGTCACTTCATAGGTGCGGATCGTCTCAACTAAGGTGCCTAATTCCCTGGAAGGTTCTCTTCTGATGGTACAAAAGAGAATTGATAAAGCTACCAAGCCTTTCACGATGAATTCTATCAGTAGACTGGTGGCGCTGCAGGCGGACATTGCAAGGTTTGGGCCGAGCTTGGAAGATGTGGAAGCGTGCATCAAAGTGTTGAATGAAGAGTTGTAGTTTAGGACAGGGAAAGAAGCAGTGGCTAAAACAGATGGAAGGATGCTGAATTACATGTTCGACAAGTATATCCAATATCAGAACAAGAAGAAGACATAAATGTTATAGCTGACATGACTTCTTCTATTTCTTTCTTCTATTTTCTATGTTCCTGATGAAATTGTAAAACTTCTAAGTTATTGGTTTCTGACCATTACTTAAAGTCATGTGGAACCATTCTATTAGTTAAGTGATACATGTGTCACTTAAGGAGAAGATAGTTGAGGATGATTGTCAAATGTCATCTTTACTTGTTGTTTATGTTTCAGTTCAGTTTGAGTTTTCCATTTGTACTTTCCCTCCTACATTCTATAAGTAGGAGAAGAACCTCCGGGTTAATGAGGAATCAGAATTTGTAAGCAACAATCCTGTGTTCTAGACTTTGTGCTGAACCCTTGAGAGCAACTTGGAGCAAAGGAATACAAAGGAGCAGGTTTCCGGAGAACTTTGTGTCACGGTGTACTGTGTTTCTTGCTTTTAAATCTTAGATCTCTTAAGTAAACTTTGTGTTATTATAGATCTGGATCTAGAGCTGCCTTTGTTTTATAATTCTGTGTGTTCATATCTATTAAGTTTCTTCTATGTGCATGCAATTAGCTCTGCTATCTACTAATTGGGATGCACATCTTCCCCATTTCTTCTCTGTATTTCCTTTACTTCCTTCTTCTATAACTTTCCTTTCTTAAACAACTGCTTACTTGCTGCAGAACTTCTTAGTTATGGTTCATGAACTAAGTGGTTAAAGTAAAACCTCTGATAGATAATAACACATTTTTACTGACAAATCTGACACGGGAGCCTCACCGGTTAAATGAGGGAGATTTATCTCATGACTGCCTAGGTTTGATGCTATGCAAAAAATCTAGCCAACAGGATGTTAATTGGTATTCTCTTAGCTATTTGGAACCATAGTTGCATTGATCTGTAGCTAGGTCCTAATTACTAGTAGTCTAGTACTGATTTTCTTTGATTGTTCTTATTCATATGATTTGCACACGAAAGGGGATCCCAAGTGGTTATAGAATGTATTTGTTTGGGGCCCTTTTTAGGACATGGATTGTAGGAAAAGAGAGATCTTGGGTCTTGATCCACACGCAAACACAAGCATACCAACACATCAAATGTGATATGTTTACATGTTGTTCAATCCCTGAACCAAAATGTGGATTAGACCTCTGTACCAACATATTGGTATTGGTATCTGATTGGTTTTCCTCTACCTAGAGTAGTACTAGGACAGTGCAGCTTAGTGTGGAACTCCATAAGTTGGTTTGGTTACCTTTGCTTTGAGTGTTTAGGATGTCATCTATCCTTTGCTATTATCTTTATATGCACATGGTTACAGAAATGTAGAATAATGAAGAAAGCATCTTGTTCAATGTATTTTTAAAATGTATTACCGCTTTAGGCTTAAAGTTGATGGTGCTGAGGGAACAGTTACGGTCCAATTCAAAGCTATATTGTACTTGTTATTCTTTTGCAAGGTATATGTACAACAGTATATACAAAATCTCAGGCTATCAGGAATAGGATTATTTCAAAAGAAGTAATGTGGCTGTATCTTAACATATATTCTTAATTCTAGTATACTTGTCGGATCTGTTTTTGGTCATTTCATACTCAGACTTTTAAAGCTATGTCACTTTATTTATCCTTTATTTTGTTGTCTGCACCTATGCAGGTCAACCCAGGTCTTGCAAAGGGTTTAAAGCAGCTCTTGGAATTTGATGGTGATGTTGAGGTATACTGTGGAGCATCCTCTTATTTGCTTCTGGACTTCGGTGTTGGAAAATAATGAAACTTACATGCAGCTCCCTGTATTGCATGGATATTTGTTTCTATTCACTTTTGATCAAATTGATTTTCAATCAGAAAATAAGTATCAAATATGTGATTTTGGAGTTCTGCATGGCAAGAGACATGTAAAATAATAATTTCAATGTGCACTTTCCTGTATGAGGGAGCAATACAGTGTTTACTTGCATTGCGTAATTTTGTGTGGCTTTGTTTCGGTTATTTACATGAGTATAGTGTTGTGAGACACGTTTTAAAGTAGGATGTTTGCAGATAGTAAACTCATTTACTTTCGTCTTGCAAGTGCTTCTTGTTATTTATATGTTTTGGTATAAGCAAAACCACGGTTTGGAGTATTTACTATCTTATGTTTTCATGTTGTGAACGTTTTGGGCAATCTACAGGAAACCTTTTGTAGGAGTTTTCAGGTGTCGGTACAAGATATTATTGGGGAAGTTGCAAACATTGAGCTCAAAGAGAATGGAAGTGATATTTCGGTTACTAAGGAGAATCGCAAGGAATATGTTGATCTGTGTGTGAAGGTAAGATTACTTTGAACTACCATAGGGCATAAAAATTGTTTATTGATACTTGCATCAACAAAGTGGTATCCTTATTCTAGGGGTATTCATTTTTGTAGATTGATTTTAGATATAAAATTAAAATCCTACAATTCACCTTGTGGGGAACTGTATAGAGTTTTACACTCTTGTAAGCTATGATTTCCTTATTTCTATCTATGTCTTGAAGGGAGAGATTAGGGGGGTTCAACCCATCAATCTACAATTCAGTAACAAAAAATAATTTGAATTATTTTATGATCTATAAATATTTCCATTTTAATGCATGTCTATTTTGTGAGAATTAAGAGCAAATTCCCATGATCGACAAAATTAAGCTCTCACATAAATAGATCAATGCTCAAGAACACCAAGATATGGTGGATTCCCTTATGGTACTCTTAACACAATATACTCAATACATCATTCCAAATATAGAATTAGAAAAGAACGAATGAGATAGGATCGATATAGGCTGGGCAGGAGCCTTCTATTTATACACCTATTCCTTATAACGTCCAGGGAGAGTAAATAATTTATGTCCTACCACATGTGGACATCAATCCCAAGGATATACCACACTATTTTTGCAGGTTTGGACCCACGGTGGAAGCATTTGTCACAGTCACCCATTATATTGCCGTCTCCAATGACATTGTAACAGTCATTTACTATTTAGTTTCACGCGAATGTTTTTAACTTTAGGTTTATTTTCATTATCCCGCTGAAGGCAGATATATAGCTTTCAGTTGCGAAATTAAATTTTTACTTCCCTAGCAAATCTTTGTGCGCCATGTGTCAAATTTGAGTTCTTAATATGGCAGAGCTAATAGTGTCAGGGGGCTCTTAATTCAAGCTATTCCTACTGTTTTCTGCTTGTGGGCATGTATTTGGACTAGTAATACGGTTTGTTTCCTTTGGCCACGTTTTTAGTCAACCAGTATTGTTTAATGCCCAAGGGCATGCTTTGCTAGTTACTTCTCATTTCAAGGAACTTTTCTATCTCCCTCACTGTTGCTTCTCTCCCTCCAACATTCTTCTCGCATATTGGATGTAATTTTCTAACATATTATTGGGCTAAGTCGTAGAGTTCATCGAATTCGAAAGAGAAAAATTCAAATTTCAACGTTTTTATTCTAAATGCAATAAAGTTGTTAAAACTTACCAAGAAATTTGTACAGACCAATTTTTGTTTTTAATTTTGTCCAAAACGCAAAAAAAGGTCAAATTTCGGCTATTAAAGAATTAAAAAACCATTGAAAAGTCGTTATTAGGACTGGGGTGCCAAAAGACCATTGTGGGGCATTGGAGAGTCCTCAACTAAGAGTCCTGTGCATGTACATATGCGACAAATGACTTTGCGACCATGAAGACTGCTATAAGCACTAAAGTATTTTTGTTACGAGCGGCTATGTGAAGACTGTTGAAAGCACTGAAGCATTCGTGTTGCAAGCGACTGTGCAAAAGACTGCTGGAAGCATTTGCAGACTGAGAAGACTGTTGAAAGTGGAAGGTTTTGCAGTGTTTGTGCCCATGATGGAAGCATTTGTTGCAGTCATCCATTATATTGACTTGTTCAACGAACGTTGCAGCAGCCTTTTACTATTCAGTTTCACGTTAATGCTTTTAACTTTTGGTTTGCTTTTATTATTCTGCCGAAGGCAAGTATATGACTTTCAGTTGCACTATTATTTTTACTTCATGAACGAATCTTTGAGAGCTGTGTGTAAAAATTGAGTTCTTAGTTTGACAGAACTAATATTACTAGGGGGCTCTCAATTTGAAGTACCGCTACTGTTTTCTTACTGTGGGCATGGCTTTGGACTAGTTGTATTGTCCCTTTCAGGCTCAAATTTGAGGAATTTGGATTTTCCCCAAAACCCTAATGGAACATTGTTGAAAATGATGCCAACCACATGTAGAAAACCTGATTTTTATGACAGCAAACTGATTTTATGCAAAAATTAGGGCAGTGACCTGTTTTAGGTCCACAAAACCCTAAGCGACCTAGGTAGAATTCAAATTTTAGCCTTTCCCACACACAAATCTTCAAAAATACATCAACAACATGAAACACTTGATGAATTCATGCAAAATAAATGCTTCAACAATAAATTACAGACTGCTGGAATTAATTATTGCTCAAAACAGCTGAAACTTCAAAATTCCATATCTTCATAAATACTTGGAGATAAAATGCAAATGATAGCTCAAAATGACCACAAAAATATCAGCTATCAGCTTTCCAACCATGAAAACCCACTAAAAAGTGATCCTGAAATCTCCAAATGGGTAGATCAAGCTGGAAATGAATGTGGCAGCCCCCAAAAAGCGTGCCCTAGCTGGAATGTGTGCCCTAGCATTGATAGAAACCCTTGCTGTTATGAAATTCTGAATTTTCAAGCTCCAATGTGACTCTGAATGAAGTCACCAATTCAATAAATGAGGGTTTATGTCCTCAAGTGTTGTGATTATTGATGGTTTTCATCCCCAATAGGATCCAATGAGGGTTTTCGTCCTCAAGGGTGAAAATGAGAGCTCAATTCTCCAATTTCCAAAAGAGATGTACATAATTCACAAGATGATGATTACAATGAGCCATGACATTTGCTTTTATAGCTTTTTCTTTCTTTTCTTTGTGGAGCGCTCCATGTAGGCCTCTTTATTTCTTTTTAACATTTGCTTTTCCCTCTTAAAGAGGGACGACCTCTCCCTTTTAGCCGATTGAAAATAATGAAAATAGGCTAAGGGTCTTTTTCTACTTTAGTATTTAAAAATACCTTTTATTTTAATAATAATATTATTAAGTTGTCCCAAAATGAAGAATTGGCCGGGCCCAACTTAAAATATTATTAATTATTTTTAATTTAGAAAAGAGGACATTACAATTCTCTCTCCCCAAGTGCCAATGTGCAAGTGAAAAAATATGATATAGTACTCCTATAATCTAGCTCTCGTGCCTATCAAGTGAGAGAAGCTCTGCAAAAACAAACTTATGCAATGGCTGCCCCTATCTTCATTGAAGTCCCTTCACAGCCTATGAAATTTTATGGCTGCCTTGAAGAAAACACTAGTTGTTCCAATTTTTCCTAAAAACAACAATATCAACTTCTTCCCTTGTACACTTATCTGTACAAAACACTTTCCAGCCAGCTACAAGATCAAACAAAGGGCAAAAACTAAAAACACTTAGAAACTTGACCCAAAAACATTTCCCAATAGGGCATCTTCACCTTCCATCTCATCCTTGTCAACTATGATGGAAAACCACCCTCTAATCACATGCATGAATACAACTGAAAAAGAATGAGAGCTGCCAAAAGGATGTGAGTACAAATGGGCTCATAACTATCATAAGGATGCTTCTTCTAACACTTGAGAGTAACCAAACATCACCCCTTATTTCTCCTATGCTTGTTGGAGCCTTTTTGCAAAAATAACCAAATTATGAGTCATCATACCTTGCCTTTGCTGTGCTGCTCTGATTTTCAAGTGGGTTGCCCTTTGAAACTCACCATTCACCAATCTCCAATGGTGCTCTACTCTCCAAGACGAACTAGGAAGCATTGTGCAAGGCTATCCCAATGTGTACCACACAAGAAAGTCACCTTGCTGTAGAGAACTCTTTTGCTGTCCAAAAATGATGATTTGTGGCTGCCAATAAGGAATTTCGGGCTGCATACTCGCTGCTGCCCTTTGCCTCTTCAATGTCTCCAATCTTTTCCGCTTCAACCCAAGTATGGAAGAGGCTTCATCTCCTTGCAAAGGGTGATCACATGTGACCATAAATTTGACATTCTTCATGATGTCATCTTCTGCTACAGCTGCAATCTTATTTGCTCCTTCATTTGTATGGGAAAAGAGAAAATTCAACTGCTCTTCCTTCATCACACCTGTACCTGCACATGGAACAAGCTTAATAAAAAGGACGAGTTCTCTTCTTCATTTCATGCCTTGTAGATATGATGGCCAACTCCTTTTTGCTTGCAAACTTCTCACAACATTCATACAAGTGATGGCTGTCCAAAAACTCAGTCATGTTACCTTGAACACAACTGTAATAATGCATTTCCCTCAAAAATTAGATGGAAAACCTCCTATGATACATGTAAGCATGTCGCTATTGTTAGAACCCTTCACCCAAATGGTTGGAAATTCTTCTACAACTATTAACAACAACAGAAAGGCGCTGGAAATTGCATGGACAGTAAGTGAAAAACAAGTACAATTGTTGTCATACTGAATATTCCTCATGAAATCTTGCAAAAACAACATAGTGGGGGTTGGAAACACTTTGTTGATGACTGAAAATGCCTCAAAAGTGTGGAAATTAACCCTGCCATGGCTGTCCTCTTTTGAATGACAACAAATATGATTATAGACAAGTTGGAAATGTCTATGACAGTAGTACAAAATCTTATGACAACATGCTTGAAAATATAAAAATCAACATGTTTACAACTCACAACCATACCTTCCATGTCCGGTTGGGTGACGATGCTTTGGGTAGCAAGATAGCATCCATCTTGCTCATCTTCATACAAAACAATTACTAATTCAACATTTACTTGAGCATGCTTATCACTTGGGAACTCAAAACCCTTATGTCTTGACTGCTGTTTTGAAAATAAAATTGTAGATTTTACCTCATCATGTGTTGCCCATATACCTTGCCTTCTTTCGTAAGTTCCCCCCTTCTTCTTGGCTGTAGCAACTCTGATTATCTTGATATCCTTGCCTTGGAGTGTAGAACTTGGCTTCAAGGAACACTCTAGGAGTAAATCCTTCACAACTATAACAAGTTCAAAACAATCCTTCATAAAATTTCTTTCTAACCATATGCATGGAGTAGCAATATTGAATTCAACAAGGACTTCCTCTTTCTTATAATTCAAAGGATCAACCGGAACCCAAACTTTTATGTTCACATAATCTTGAACTTGCAAGAAAAGATCTATGTGCCCTATGTTACTCAATGAGTTCTTCACATTATTACCAATTATATTATGAGGCATCAAACATGACATATGATCATTCTTTTCAACAAGCTTCCCATAATGGCACAAGTATGGCAAAGACATAAGTGGACATAAAATGTAATGTCCCTTTTTGGGCTGAAAGCTGAGAAAAGGGGTTTACCGACTATCATGAATTGATCTGATCTGAAAACAATCTCTCTTTGCCAAATTATCAAAGTGTGAGTTTGGAATGGAGGAAATTTTGTATCTTGGACATGTCATCAATGCTCAAGGAGTACAAGTGGATCAACAAAAGATCCAAGCTATCATGGATTGGCCTCCTCCCACCACATTGACTCAACTAAGGGGATTCTTGGGTCTTTGTAGCTACTACCGAGAGATTGTGAAAGGATTTTCACAACTTTCAGCCCCTTGACAAATTTGACAAAGCATGGAGCTTTCAGTTGGTCACCTTCAGCCCAACAAGCATTTGACAAGCTCAAAAAGGTAATGAGTTCATGCCCGGTACTTGCTGTTCCAGATTTTTCAATTCCTTTTGTTGTTGAATGTGATGCATCCGGAGATGGTATTGGGGTTGTTTTGATGCAAAATAAGCATCCAATTGCATTTGAGAGTAGAAAACTCAAAGATGTTGAGAGAAAATACTCTATTTATGATAAGGAAATGTTGGCAATCATGCATGCCTTGGTGAAATTCCAACAATACTTAGTTTGTGGCAGATTTGTGGTGAAGACGGATCACAATAGCTTGAGGTATTTTCTCAACCAAACTGATTTGAATGAAAGACAACAAAAATGGGTGAGTAAAATTCAATCTTTTGACTTTGATATTGAGTTTATTAAAGGGAAAAATAACATAGTAGTTGATGCATTGTCAAGGAAACCATATTGTTGTTCTATGACAAAAATTACAGCAGATTGGAGGGTTGTTATAACAGCTGAATATGCAAAAATCAGTTTGCTAGTGTTGTCCTAGAAGGAGAAATTGAAGATGAAAGGTACAAGGTGGTAGATGGCATTATACTCTACAAAAATAGAGTCTATTTGACTCCGAATCCAAGGTAAAACATAAGATTTTAGAGGCTATGCATGACTCTCCTTTGGCTGGTCATCCAGGATACTTTAAAACATACAAACAAATTAGGGAGAAATTTGTTTGGAAAGGGCTCAAAGGGGAAGTTCTTCAACACATAAGGGAATGCCTCACATGCCAACAAAGTAAAGCAGAACATGAATTTCCAGCAGGTCTTTTGCAGCCTCTACCAATCCCAAATAAAAAATGGGAGAGTATTTCTATGGATTTCATCACCGGACTTCCCACGGTTCAAGGTAAGAGTGTTATTTATGTTGTGGTGGATAGACTCACTAAGTATGCACATTTTTTTCCTCTTCCCACTAAGTTTGATGGACCACTAGTGGCTGGGATTTTTTTAAAGAAGTTTTCAGACTTCATGGGCTGCCAAAGAACATTGTGAGTGATAGGGACAACAGATTTATGAGTTCTTTTTGGCAAGAACTCTTTCATCTTTTAGGCACAGAATTGACTCCTAGTACAAGCTACCATCCCCAAATGGATGGACAAACTGAAATTGTCAACAAATGGATAGAAGGGTACTTAAGGAGTTTTGTAACAAGACAACAATCAACTTGGATCAAATGGTTATATTTGGGGGAGTTTTGCTACAATACTTCCTATCACATGTCTATTGGTATGTCACCCTTCAAAGCTTTGTATGGTTATGATGCTTTTTCTTTTGTGGATGTTGTCATTCCGGATAGTAGAGTTCCAGGGGCTAAAGATTTGGTACAACAAAGTCAAGACATCATGAAAGCACTCAAAGACAACCTCTTACATGCCCAAAATCAACAAAAATTGTATGCAAACCAGTGAAGAGTTGAGAGGTCATTTGAGGTAGGAGATATGGTTTTTTTGAGGTTGCAACCCTATAGACAATCTTCCCTCAAAGGGAAGGGAGCTGAAAAGTTAAAACCAAGATTTTATGGTCCCTACAAGGTCATAAGGAAGGTGGGGAATGTTGCATATGAACTAGAGCTTCCGGCACAAAGTAAAATTCACGGTCTTTCATTCCACTCCTATTGAGCTGCCCCCTCTTGATGATGAGGGAAAATTGGTTCTAGAACCGGAAGCCATAATAGAGGTTCGTGAAAAGAAGTTGAGGAACCGGATCAAAAGGAGTATTTGGTATGATGGAAAGGTCTACATCTTGAGGATGCTACACAGGAAGGTGCAACGATTTTGGAGCATCGAAGTTTGCAATTGATTGAGGGAGAACAATTTGGGGAAGGGAGGATTGAAATATCCCCTTCTCAAAAATAACAGTTGAAGACCCTTAGCCTATTTTTTGTTTCCCGACGGCTAAGGGATGGAAAAAAGGGAAACTAGTCCTAATAAATTAATTTTAAGTGCATAATGAATTTTATTATAAGCACTTGAATTAATTATTAGTGATAAAATAATAAAAGGAAAAGTCACTCTTTTTTAATTTCTTCTTAAAAGAAAAATGCGACCCATATGGGGATAAAATAAAGCAAGGGGAAAATATTAAATAAAGTAAAAAGAGCTGATTGGTCCTTTGTGTGGCTAATATACCAAGAGAAGTTATAAAAGCAAGTCGCCACACTTGGAGAAGGCATCTTTTTGCATCTTATAATCTCTGAAATTTGGTCTAAGCTTGAATGCTTTCCAATTTTGCATTAGAGGACGAAAACCCTCTTTTGCCAAGGTAGAAGAACGAAAACTCTTCTTCCTTTGTGTTTTCCATTGAGTTTTCAAGGATCTATTTCTGAATTCCAGCAGTAATTGAAGGTCAAAGTTGCAGATTTGTATTGTCTCCAGCTAGGGTTTGAAGGTGGAAGATTGTAGCTGATTTCTACCTTTTATTTCCAGCCATTTCATAGTGGTGCGACCCACTTGTGGGAAGTTTCTGAGCACTCTAGGGCACGGTTGGCTCAGATCTGATTTTCAGTTTCATTATCAGATTTTTAGAGGTCAAATCCAGCTAATTTATATATATTTTGGGCTTGGGAAACTTCATTTTCAGCCAGGTCTGTAAATTGTTTATCTGCAGATATAAAATAAAATTCCAGCCTTCTTATTGGTCATAAATTTGGTCTCTTTTTGGTGTTAATAATTTCTGATTTATTTGGGGAAATATTTGATCAAGTTCATATCAGATTTGAGTGCCATCCATCTCTAAGGCAAGTCGCATTTTCCTTAAATAAATTCAGATCTGCATTATTTTTATTAAGTATATTTTCTATACATTGTTGTTTAAGATCAGATTTGAAGGTGTTCCAATTGGGGTTAGAAATTATCCCATTGGGGACATTACATCAATGTGGCCCCAAGTGGCTGGTTGGCTCATTCACTCCCTACGACATCAATAAGAAAAATAAACATCAAATGCTAGAATTGGAATTTGGCTGAACCAACTAGTTACTAAAGCCAATATTCATCAACTAATTTGAAAAGGATTATATGAATCCTCACATCAAGACGTTACGTAAAATAATAGTTACAATATCATTAAATAACTAAATAACAATCTCTAAATTGTGAGGACCTTGAATGTTGTAAAGTGCAATATGGTGGGATGGATTAGTCTACATCTGTAAGAGTCATACATAGATGATGATATAACCAAGAGCATGATAAAACACAATTTGTAAAGTGTCTTTTAATGTAAATCGAATGTAAAGTGTCAGTTTTAAAGCCGCCTCGGTTAGTATGCAAAGCTAGATAATAAATAAGTACAACCCAGTGCTACTCAAGATACATGGCCAAGTAATCAAACTATCAATGAAAACTACTTTAAAATGTGCTGTAAGAGGGTGCCGCCAGGCAGGAAATGACAAATTTGCTGGAACTTTTCCTTTTAGGAGAGTCATTGGAAAATGTCTAGACAATCCTCCCCTTTTTGGAAGCTCTTTAGAATGATTATAAGTGGTTAGTAAAGCAACGGTATTGGAAGCTCTCTAAAACAATTATAAGTGGTGAATAAAGTAATATAGGTTTGTTTGGTCTACAAGGTTAGGGAAAAGTACCTCACATGGTATTTAAAGACATAAAATGCTAGTTGAGATTGTGTAACTGCTATATCAAATGTCAGTTTGTAAATGGTTAAGAATGAGGGATACAATTTTGACACAATAACTTGAGCACCTCCCTTTTCCCTTATTGTTTGTTGAGATTAAAATACGTACTAAATTGTAAATTGAAAATCTCATATTGCGATCCTTGTTTTGCAGTACTATCTTGAGACGCGTCAATAGCATCATCATTTGAAGCATTCAAAAGGGATTTCAAAAGCTATGGAGAGGTCGGATCCTACAGGTAATTAAATTGGAAATTTTTAATTTCTTTCACTACCTTGCAGACAGTCTCTTATTCAGTGAAGCTATATGTGAAACAGTACAGGTTGAAAAGTGTACCATAATAGAATATAGTATTAATTATGAAGTGCCATGTGAAGAGGCTTATCTTTTAGCTATGATAGGCCATGTAAGGAGATGTATGCTGTAGAATACTAGAATGTGTGCTTCAATGTGAAGAAGGAATGAGTCATTCACTAGTGGCAGGGATATGGTCCTCTTGAGTGTGGCAGGTAGTATTCTTATTCAAATGTAGTAGTAATTGTGTACTGTTATGGTATTGTTTTGCTGCACATTAGAATACAGGGAGTGGCACATTAGTATGCAAGTTATAATGTCCATATTTTGGACAAATTAGAACAATCTAGATTTTACAACAAACCCTTATACTAAAAATATTAAATTCTGATTTTTATATTAAAACCCTTGTAGATGAAATTACAGAATTCTGGAATTTTCTCATTTTTACAACAAATTCTGATTTTTGCAACAAACCCTTAAATCTGAAAATATAAAACTCTGATTTTTCTGATAAACAACTGAAAATAGAGATTTTATTGGAATAATGGCAGAATTCAATTACAACAAAATGCAGAAATTATTTATGACACAACTGAACATGAAAATGGATAATTTAACCCGAAAAACAACTCCCAATGGTGACGTCAGCCCTAGACCTATAATGCCAGCCCTAGAAATACTTCTAGAAGTGTGATGCCAACACTAATATTGATGCCCTAGCTATTGTAACTTGCTGTACTTTTAAGTTCCATTGATGTACATTGGTCATTTGTGGGCATTAATATCATTTTTCCTTTGTTTCCGAGCTTATTATCGTGAATGGCTAACATTTGTGCCTTGTTATTCCTATATTTGTGTTTGTGCCTCCAATTTTGGTGTGAAATCTCCAGCATAATTCGATCAGTTCTCTTTATCATAAAGTAGGAAAGCCCTATTTTCTTAGCCCTTTAAACTAAGATGTTTATATTTATTTTATTTTCCATTTTAAAACAGGATGCCTTAGAAAATTATTCTAAGAAATTTCAGCAAGACTAGAACTTTGGAAGAAATGAGATCATTATTCTACATATCCAGATGACTTTGTTGCTTTTTGTCTCGTATATTAACATTCATGCTTTATTTATCTTATATCAACACTTATGTTTTTGTACAACTTATTGTTGCAGTTATTCCGGCCTGCTGAACTGGAACAGTTAATTTGTGGCAGCCCTGTACTTGATTTTGAAGCACTGTTCGTTTCTTTACCCTTGGACACTATTATTATTTATTGCCTCTAATCTTTGGATGGTCCTATTTTAAGTCATTTTGAGATGTTCAGCTGTGTGTTTTGAAATGATTAGGCTTATTGTAGGGTCTTTGATAACTATGTAATAATAAAATATACAGAGAAAAATGCACGATATATGAGGATGGTTACAGAAAGGATAGTCGCATTGTCCGTGAATTTTGGGAGGTACGTTAAATATTTCTTTTATTATTATATTGAATACATGTGCCCCATTGCTTGCCTCAAATTTTATAAGTAACATCTTTTCTAATTTTAAGATGTATTTTGAAACACGTTATCTTTATTTTCATTTTGTTAATACGAAGACTGGGGACAAGGTGATTAAAAGGTTAGGGATGTTGTGATTGTTGTTTTCAAGTTTTCAACCCTTATTCTATGAAATATTTTCTAAGATAAAATTTTTCAGTTTAGTGTCTTTACCTAGCATACTAAACTTTGGAGAAACTGATTTGACCTTCAATTATTAGGACATGAATAATGGAGTAACAATAAACAATAATTTGGTGCAAACCAAAATTATATTCTCATTAGTTGAAATGAATGAAGAAGATTACAAATAAATAAGCCAAAGAATGGCTGTTCACTTCACATTCCAAGATGACTCTTCAACTATCTACAAGAACTCTTCAAGTTCCAGCTACAAGACAAAAGCTCTCCTAAATAACACCTAGGATTATCTAATATTATTTACAATAATATTACATCCTCCCTTTAATCTGCAGGGGTTACAGTGAGACTAAGCATGTCTATGAACTAAGTGCCTTTTGTCAAGATGTCTGCTGGTTGCTCTGCAGTAGGACAATGGAGCAATTTGACATTGCCTTCTTTCACATGATGTCGAATCAAGTGGAATTTTGTATTGATGTGCTTGGTTTGGTCATGAAAGATTGGATTCTTTGCCATTGAAATTGCAAATGTGTTGTCAACCATCAATGGTGTTGATGGAAGTTGTACTTGCTTACTAGAAAGAACCCTTCCGAGCCACAAAATCTCTCTCGTTGCCTTTGAAGCAGCCATGTATTCTGCTTCTATTGAAGAAATTGCTGGCACTGATTGCTTCTTTGATTTCCAACTGACAATTGATGTTCCTAAATTCATTAGAAACCCTGATGTAGATTTCCCATCTTCAAAATCACCAACATAGTCAAAATTTGAATAGCCAACTAGTTTGAAGTCTCCTGCCCTGGAGTATTTGAGCCCAAAATTGTGTTCCTTTGAGATATTGAAGGACTCTTTTTGTTGCTACCTAGTGACTTTCTCTAGGTTGTTGCATGAATCTAGATAGAACAACAAAAAAGAAATATCTGGTCTAGTTGTTGTCACATAGATCAGACTTCCAATGAGCTGTTTGTATTTGGTTGCATTGACCAAATCAGTGTTATTTTTGATGTCAATTTTAGATTCTGTTCTATGGGAGTACAAAGAGTCATACAATTTGTTAATCCGAATTTGCTCAAAATTTCACCAATATACTTTTGTTGAGTGATGAAGATGTACTTTGATTTCTGAAGCACTTCAATACCCAAATAGTAATGAAGATAGCCCAAATCTGTCATTTCAAACCCTTTCATCAACTTTGCTTTGATTTTTGCAGTATATTTCTCATTATTCCCTGTTATGAGTAGATCATCCACATATAACACCGGAAATACCACAATTTTGTCAACCATTTTGATAAAAAAGTTACATCTTCAAACTCAAATCACTTGAAATTCATGTTTAGGAGGTGCTCAATAAGCTTTTCATACCATGCATGTGGGGCTTGTTTCAAACCATACAACGATTTTTCAAGTTTGCACACTTTGTGGCTATTCACTGCAAACCCTTACGGAGATGAGTCATGTACATTGTTTCTTTTAGATCACCATTGAGAAATGTAGTCTTTACGTCCATTTGATGAACTTTCCATCCATTATGTGCTGCCAAAGCCAACAAAGTCCAAATAGTAGTCCACTTTGTTGTAGGTGCAAAGGTCTCATTGTAGTCTATTCCTTCCTTTTGAGCATAACCCTTTGCGACAAGCCTTGCTTTATGTTTTTCAAGCAAGCCATCAACCTTGTATTTGTTGTGGAAGACCCACTTGCAACCAATTGGTTTACAACTGAGTGGAGGATCAACCAACTTTCAAGTCCCATTTTTCACCAATGCTTCATACTCATCTCTCATGGCTTTTCTCTAAGACTCATCCTTTTCAACTTGTTTGAAAGAGGTTGGTTCTAAATCGAACACAACATTGAGTTCTTTTGGAGAATCATTCAAGGTGAGCTTTTCAATCTTGTTTTGAATTTCTTCTAGGACATTTTTTGTTGGTTGTGTGGCTGCATGTGTACTTCATGTGGCAATTTTTCAACTTCACCAGAAAACATCTTTCAATGTCTATGTTTCCCATTTAGGCATCTTTTTTTGTGGTTTTGGTGCCTCAATCTCATGATTTGAAGCTCCTTCACTTTTTGTCCTCTGTTCTTGTGCCACTTGTCCATTTTTTGATGAAGTTTCATTTTCTCTTCAGGAGGAGTTTCAATCTCTATTATAGGAGATAATATGGAATCAAATGACTCCCAACTACATGCCCCCCTTCACTATTTGGAATTTCCAAATCACTCTCCTTGTAGACATTGAATTTGGCATATTTCTCCAGTCGACTCAATTGATGATTGATGTTGGCCTCATCCTTTGTAGTTTCACAAAAGACATCCCTTGCAATGAGGAATTCTTGCTCTTTTCATCATAGAGCCGATATGCCTTGGAGGATTCAAAATATCCCAAATGAATGCATTTATGACTCTTGTGGTCCAACTTATTCCTTTTCTCCTTTGGGATCAATGTGTAACATGTGGATCCAAATCCCCAAAGATGACGCACTGAAGGAAGATGACCACACCATATTTCATAGAGTCTTCAATTGAAGGGCTATCAATGGTGATCTATTTTGGAGGTACACTGTTGTTTGTGCTGCTTCTGCCTAGAAGTGTAGATTTATCCCCCTTCAAATATAACATTGTCCGAACCATATTCATCATGGTTTTGTTCATCCTCTCTATTCCATTTTGTTAAGGAGAGTGAGAATCTTCACATATAGCAATAACCTTTGCCAACATGACAAAGAAAGGAGCTTTTGCATGGATGGATAGAATACCAAAAGTTTTGATAAGCTTAAGAAGGTAATCATCACATGTCTTGTATTTTCCATTTCAGATTTCTCACAACCATTTGTGGTAGAATGTGGTGTTTCAGGAGAAGGTATTGAGACCATATTAATCCAAAAGGGGACTCCATTAAGATGGAGAGCATGAAGTTGAAAGATTCAGGAAATAGTTTCTCTATTTATGACAAGGAGATTCTTGCCATCAAGCATGTTTTGGTAAAATTCAGACATCACTTGGTTTATGGTAGATGTGTGGTTGAGACAGATTGCAATGGCTTGAATTCCTTCTTGGATCAACATGATTTGAATGATGAACCACAAAGGTGGGAAGGAAAATCCAAGGTTATGATGTTGATATAAAAGGGAAAAAGCATGTAGTTGATGTCTTTTCTAGAATGGTTGTTCTTTGTTCTATTTCTGTCATTTATGGTGATTGGAAGATTTCAATCATGGTAGATTATGCCAAGAATACATTTGTTGCTAACATTTTAGATGGAAATGTGAAGGATGAAAAATATGTGCTAGCAGATGGTCTCATTTTGAACAAGGATAGAATCGTTTCAGTGCTTGAATCCGAGATGTAGCGGGGGCATTGGTGATGCAGGAGCATCCTTGTAAATATGCAAATTTTGGTTTGTCCTAGCTATCTTAGGTTGTGGAGGTCCATATGGGTGGTCATGGCATGTATCAAGTCCATTTGGACTCCTTTGCATTGTAATAAGTGGTCTTTGGGGTTTTCCCTCCAAAACCACATTTAAATATTTGAATTGTCTTATAGGAGAGTTAGAAGTCTAGTTGTTAGTGTAGGTGTAATAAATGATGTAATAAGTGGCCACATGGCATATTCATCACCTAGACATGACTTCCTTAACCCTACTTAACTCTAACAAGGCTAAACTCACTTTGGTTAGTCTTAACATAGGTGAGTTAGTTGGTGAGAACCCTAACCACCTCTTTTCTCTTCATTCTTATCACGAGCATTCGAATGGAAACATGGTATGAGGAGTGAGGGAGTTAATTTAGTGAGGAGAAACTCTGTATCAGAGCCTAATGGCTCAAGAAGTTGTGTAAAAATGTGTTTTTTTATCAATAAAGGGCTTCTTTTGTAGTATAAAACTGTGTATGAATGTTTATCCTGCTATTGCGGATTGAATGCTTAAGAAATTGTTAATGAATTCCATTTGAATGTGTTGTAGGAATGTTATTACAGGTGTGGAAGATCTGTACAGTCCTGAGGTATCATGCAAAGAATCAGAGGATGTGATAAGGACCATAGAATTGATAAACCCAAGGATTATTTTGAGCAACATTGATTGTCTTATTGAATGCATGAGATTTTTATGAATAAATATTGTTTAGTTATAACTTGAGGAGTGTTATTACAGTTGATGGAGGTCTGACCAGACTTTTGGAAGCTATGAAGGAGAGAGGAAAAAGCAATGGAGCATCAAAAGTATTTGTATATGGAGAAAACGCTGACAGTGGTATATAGAGTGTAAAGAAACCAGAAACCTCCTTCCGGGCAGGGACACCCTGTTCCAAGGGTTTAGAGCCAAACGAAATTTTTAAATGCTAAAAAGGATCTGTAGAATCCTGTTTCGAGATGATCATAAGAGGGGTATAAGTGTATTCAAGGTGAACTTTAAGTGTAAAGCTAAGTAGAGCAAAGTTACTAAGCCAAATTTGAAATAATCAGTCTTGACTGTGTATGCCCATTTGTGAGGGCTTAGAAGGAGATATGTTTAGTAAAGGTGTCTTAACCTACACCTTGGAGATCCATAGATACCTGTGACAAGTTTGAAAGAGAATATTAAGTGGCAAGGAGTCGAGAAAATCATGGCACAAGTTAGAATACAGAGTATTAGATGAGGAAATGAAATGTACAGTCTTACAAAAGGAACTTAGGACAGTCTTAATCAGACTCTTGTGTGATAGTTGTTCTTGGAACAAGATTATATGGAAACAGTAGCTTGGATGGAGGAGTGAGTATGTTTAGAGTCCTTAGTAATGAGGAAAATGATTTGTAGAGTCATAATCATGAAGCTCTCATTACTGTCCTGTCACAGTCTTAGGAGAAGTCTAAATGAAACAAGAGAACACTAGGTGGTAAGCCCTCGAATGGGATCAAATGCAAGGATTAAGATGTAGGTTAAGAAGTATATGTGATAGTGATAAGAGGAGTGGTAAGAGCACATAAGAAGTGTAGAGGAGGAGAATAGAGTCAAAGGACTGTTTAGGTGTTGAGAGGAAACAAGAGGACCAAGAAGCCAAAAAAGGAAACATAGCTTGAGTGATGATAAAGGGTGAAGGAACTTGAGAAAAGAGATTCTACAAGGTGGTTATAGTTGGGGTAAGGTGAATAGGTGTAAAACAGTGAGCAAACTCTAAAACCCTAGACCTTGCTTCATACCCTAGAGGAGACCTAATTGCCTAGTCTTGTAAGGAGGAAAAAGGTGTTGGGAGAGTTTTGTAAAGAGTTGAAGTATGGATTAAATCCTGAAGCTAGAGCTCAATAAAGGGTATTAGGAAAATTAAACATCTTTTCATGAAACTTGGTGGATTGTTCCAGACAACAAGCTTTGTGTGATAGAAGGGCTACTAGGAAAGGGCTAATTATGAGTAGTGAAGAGAGAATAAAAATGCATAGACTTAGAATTGTGTCTTGAAATTTTTGATAAGCATAACAGGTCAAATGGGTATCAAAATAATTTGACAGTGAAGGTTGAGTCTTTGTATTTTGTTATTTTCATCAAAATTTGTCATTTTGGAGGGCTACTAGCTGTTTTGGAGGTCTAAAAGGTGATTGGTGATAAATGATGTTGTGTAACTTCTTGAAGTGGTTGATCATGGTTGTTAAGTGTATTCGAGCAGGTTGAATGCATTTTTGGCCCTTGTTTCAGTCTTGCAAAGCATATTGGGGTTCGTAAGAAAAGTTAAGCTTCTTGAGTTTTTGAATAGTTTGAATGTTTGGATGATTTGCTATTATACCTAATCTTTGTTGTTGTGGTTTGATTTGGCTCACCACCTCCTCTGCATCAATTGGTTAACCCAAAAGGCATTACTAGGAATTCAAAATGACCAAAATGACATCTAAAGGTTGTCTTGTGGACATCCTCTTCTCTTACCCTGATTTGATGATACCCGGACCTTAGATCAATCTTGGAAAAGAACATTGCTCCATGCAACTCATCAATCCTTGGTATGGGGTACCTATTTTTGATTGTCTTCTTGTTCAACAACCTGTAATCAACACACATCCTCAAGGTCCCATCCTTCTTCTTCACAAGTACAACCGAAGAAGCGAAAGGACTAGAACTTGGTCTTATGAGACCCATATCTAACAACTCCTTGATTACTTTCTCTATCTCTTCCTTGAAGGCCCTTGGATGGTGGTAAGGAGAAGATATTACTGGAGTAGAACCTGGTTCTAACTCAATAATATGCTGAAATCCTCTATCCGAGGCAATCCATGAGGTAAATCATTGAACACCTTAGCATGCTTATCCAAAATAGGCTGAATATCAACATGATAGGACTGCTGTGATAAAAAGAGGATGTATTTCTTACCAAGCAATGTGCAGCCCATGCAATCTGCCCTCTTTTGAAGGATCTTTCCATACTCTTGGTGGTCACAACTTGGGAGCACCATTCCTCATACCTTGTAGAATAACTTCCTTGTCTTGCACCTTGAACTTCAACTCCATAGTCTGATAATTTTGAGTGAATTCACCCAAAGATTGCAGCCATTGTACACCAAGGACTACATTTGTTTCACCAATGCCAATAACATAAAAATCATCTCTTACCTTATGTCTTCCTAGAGTGAGCTCAAGTTGTGGAATCTTCTTTGTGCATGAAAGTGAGTATCCATCCGCTACGGTCACATTGAAGCCTTGAAATCTTCCATCTTCAATCCCATCCTTGTAACCAAGCTTTCATCAATGAAGTTATGTGTAGCTCCACTATCTATCAACGCAGTAATTCTTTGCCCATGGAAAATACCTCATAGACAGAAAGCATAATACCTAAGTGCTCCGGATAAAGTAGCTAGTGTTCCATCCGTGGGAACCATTTCTTCTTCCTTTGCTTGCTCTTCAACTTCTTCCGGATCAGCACTTTCTTCTTCTTCTTCTTCATCATTTGAAATTACTTCAATGTAGTGGGCTGCCCCTTTTCCACGGCAATGGTGGTCGGGTGTCCATGGATCCTTACATGTGAAACATAATTTTTTCCTTCTTAGCTCATTCCTTGCCTCTATTTCCTTGTTTTTCAGCCATTCTTTTGTATCAGATTTACCTTGAAATGCCTTACCTTGCTGCCCAAAATTTGGTGCCTTTTGCTCACTGTTTGAAGTAGTTCTTGGCTGTCCAAAAGACCCTTTTGGCTGCCCCAAAGGTGCTGTCCTTTGCTGTGCATAAGGTACAGTCCTATGTTGTCCAAAAGGCAAAATTTAGCTTTTTGGAACTGAATTTGCCAAATACAAGGACTTCTTGCTAGCTCCTCGTAGAAAGGGAGGGCTGAAAGCTTTGACTAGGTCTCTTAGTGGTTCTGTTAGTCCTTCAATAAACAACAATACAAGTCTTCTTTCACTCACATCTGGTACCATCACTACAAGTCTCTGAAATTCAGAAATATATTTATCCAATGATCCCTCTTGCTTGAGTTGAGCCAACTCTCTGAAATGAATCTCTGGATCTATTCTATCAAACCTTTTTGTTAAACATTGACTGAATTCTTCTATGGTTGTGATAGAACCATGCCCTTGTGTGATCAATCCATGGTACCACCATTCATGTGCAACTCCCTCCAAATGCAAGGTTGCAAATTTGAGGGCTTCTTCCTCATACATGGGATTCAATGACAAATATGTATCTAGTTTTGTAACCATGCTCTAGCTGAACACTTATTTGAACCATCATAAGAAGGAAGAGTTACCTTACCCAACCTGTTGTATGTCTCTTCTTGGTTGCTCTGTTGAGTCAGTTTCTATTCTTTCCGGTGCCTTTGTTATTCTTCACTTTACAATAATCCCCGAGAGAAACCATCTCTCTCACCCTAAAACTGAGGCCTACATATTCTTCACCCCATGCCTCTGTCTTCAACATCACTTGGAGGATCTAGCTCAATTGGTTGTTCCTCTTTTGAAGAAACTTGGCCCTGAATATTTGAGGTGGAGGTTTGATGGATGTTTTTACTAGTCCAGATGAGCTTCCTTCACCATTGTTGGTTTCTCCTTGGTTGGCTAATATATTATGTCCATGTATAACCTTAGCCAGGTCCATGATTGAGCTGTTAATGCATCACACATTTCCCTTTGAGATTCCCTTATAGCTTGCTGCAACTCCCTTTGACTCCTTGTGATTACTTTCTACATGAAGCTCGGGTCATCTGTTGGAGGAGCTCTTTGATCATGCTCATCCATTGTCCCTTTCTTTGGAGTTTGATTTCTCCTTTGATTAACTTGAGGTGATTTCCCTATTTGCATTCAACTTTGAACTACTTCATAGGATGGCAAAGAACATACTCGATACCATTGAAATGTCTCCAATGGAATAATTTCTAACCCCAATTGAAAACCTTGCAAATCTGATTTATAAAAGCACCTAATAGAAGATTTATCTTGATAAAAAACGCAGATATGAATTGCTCTAGAGAAGGTTAACCTAGAGAAGATAATTTGATGAAGGGTTGAAATATCCCCTTCTCAAAAAATATTATGCACTAAAATTACTTTATTATGATAAGCTTCCATTATGTTCTACCCTTTAGCCGTCGAAACAACATTGGCTAAGGGTCTTTGACTATTAATTTTGAGAAGGGGATATTTCAACCCTTCATCAAATTGTGATGTCTTCACGTTGCTGTTCTGAAAATCAGTCGAGAGCTTTACCTTGGCAATGGTGATGGGGGCTTCTAGGGCTTCAATGGGTTGTTCCCTCTCAATGCCCAACAACTTTAGTTGTTCTTCTTCCTTCTTTGACTCAAGCTCCACGATTTTCCTTTCTTCAACTTGCGTCGTGGGTTCCTCTATGGGCTGTTTCTTCTCCATTACTTGCAGCCCTAGTTCTTCTTTGTGTGTAGCTTGTGACCTAGGCTTGGGCCTTGATCTTCCCTTGCTTATTCCCATGAACTCAGAAAAAGACATGGCATCATGAATCTTCTTCGGAGGAGCCCTATATTCCTCATACCATGTAGCGATGTTGTTCACTTTGGATGGTTGAGAATTATATTAAAATATAAGGCTTAATATAAGGCTTATGTATTAATGTTATATTAATATTAGTTAAGTGTTAACTAATAAATGGTTGAAACTACTTCAACTACATCATTCATAATAAATAAATGCAGACACAATCTCAAATGTGTGCATTCCGGTTTCTCTTCATTCCATTTTTGTACATTCTATTCTTCGTTCTCTCTTTCTCTCCGCATATTCTAACATTGGTATCAGAGCGTGGGGCAAGCAAAGAGAGAGAAGAAAAGAGGTCGCCATTGTTGATGCTGTTACACTCATATTACAGTTTGCAAAAGGGCAGAATATATACAAAAACGTGAATCACGAGAGGGCAAAAAAAGTGGCTGTGAGTACCAACTAGGGCATGGGACAAAATTGTTTTCACAGAGAGGTTGCAGCAAGGAAATTAACGGAAATCACAAGAGGTTGCGAAGGAAAGAGGTTGCCATTGTTGCTACTGTTACAATCATATTACAGTTTGCAAAAGGCAGAATATATACAAAAACGTGAATCACGAGAGGGTAGAAAAAGTGGCTGCGAGTACTAACTAGGGCATGGGACAAAATTGTTTTCACAGAGGTTGCAAGGAAATCAACGGAAATCACAAGAAGATTTTCGAGGGGCATCATTTAGAGCTTCTTCGAAGGCCACGACACAAAGTCACAAGGAGAAAACTTAGTTTATAGTTGTGAATCAGGAGTAAACAAAGTCGCATTTTTCAGGAAAACAAAAATTGTGAGGGCTGGAAAAGGCAGAAACTGAGGTCGAGGAAGCAAAAATGAGTATGAAAATTCCTGCGCTAGGGCACAGAAGGCATGAAAAACAATTGTGAGGTCAAAATCCATTGATTTGACTGATTTCAAAGGCACAAATTCTTCAAACGTGAAGAGCATCAGTCCAAAATTGTGTTTAATCTCTCCCTAATCAGGTACGAGTTGTGTAAAGCTGATTTAAATAATACAAAATCGAGAGCAAAAATAGAGAATTTCAGATTGTGATAAGTCATCTAGGGCATGCACGGAAATCCTATTTGCTGTTGCAAATCACGAACTAGGGCTTTTTATTTGGCCATGAATGGACTGTGTTACTCTTGGAGCAAATGATAAATAATTGTGAAGAAAGTTTATATTATCAAGTTATTGAGCGAAATATTTTTCACGAGACGGATAAGATCGTAAAGAAAAAGATGAAGGGAAAATTCCAAGACAAAGACCAATCAAATAGTGTTGAAAATCCACCGGATGCTGACATTGATGAACTCACGAGATAGAAAATGAGTATTTTAAAAGAATCGCAACACTTTGAAGACATGAAGAAATCCGAGTGTATGTGAAACTCAAGTGCACGGATGGTTGTCAGATAGTTCGAGTCTGTGGATCTTGGGATTACGAGGTTCATGAGACAACTTGATGGAGCTTGTGGATGGCTCAAGATGGATGGCTGTCCAACAATTTGCAAGATTCTCTAATTCGGAGGTGGAATCCGGGAACTTGGGAATTCATCTCGGGAACTACGCCTTTATGAGGGTCAGGGAGGCAACTCGATGGAGTTCTACCTGGTCAAAACATTGTTTTCAAAGGGGAAAGCTTCTGAAGAATACGCGGTCTTGGTTGGTTTTGTTATTTCGATCTTCTATCAGTGTGTTCTATAGAGTAAGCCTTAAGAGGGGGTATTAAAATATAAGGCTTATGTATTAATGTTATATTAATATTAGAAGTGTTAATTAATAAATGGTTGAAACTACTTCAACTACATCATTCATAATAAATGACGGACACACAATCTCAAATGTGTGCATTCCGTTTCTCTCTCATTCCATTTTTGTACATTCTATTCTTTCTTCATTCTTTCTCTCTCCGCATATTCTAACAAATTAATGACTTCCTTTGAAGAGTTCCTTTCACCATTTCGACTTTGAATGGTATCGATCAATTGAGCCATTGTGTTGGCCAATATTTCTTGCCCTAAGGCAAGCTTTTCGAGCGTCACATAACAAAAAATTCTATCCGCCATTTTGATCTTTTGGAAGACCAAAGTTTTGATACCACTGTAATGTCCCTTTTTAAGGCTTAAACCAAAAATAAGGGTTTGGCCACAAACCCTAAGAAATCAGATCTGAAAATACACCAATACCGAACTGAAAATAATATGATTTTATAACAACAAATCCAACAATATTAGAAACCCTAGCAACGAACTGGAAATTACCCTTTTAGGATATAAAAATCAGATTAGAACATTAATTAATATCCCTCTAGGGCAGCAAACTGTACCAACAATTAGGGACAATCATTCACATGTAATATGGATTGAAAATTATCATAGATATATCCCAAATACTCAATAAAACCAGAAAGATGAAATCTTGAGCAAATATGTATTTTATAAATTTATTTTCAGCGCAAATACACCTGAAACCTCTAAAATTCATAACTCCATCAATACTTGGAGTTTGAACACAAACCAATGCTCAAAATGATCTTCAAGAGACCAGCTATCCAATGAAAGTGAAATCAGATTTTTCCAACCATGAAAACCCCCTCAAAAGTGATCCCGAACGTCCCAGGTGGATTTCTCCAAAGAAGGAAGGTGCAAACACCCTAGAAAATGCCCTATTTGAAGTAGAAGTGCCCTATGCACGGATGAATACCTCATTGTTCTGAAATTTGCCAATTAAGTCCACTTGTGACTCCGTTTGAAACCACCAATGTAGCAAATGAGGGTTTTTATCTCCAAATGTTGTGACTATTGAGGGTTTTTCGTCCATAATAGTATCCAATGAGGCTTTCGTCCTCAAAGTAGAGCCACACCAAATGTTTTTGTCTTCAGTGGATAGTAGGGCACAATGTGCACAAACCCAAGATATCAATTTTGGAATAAGCATGCATAATCTTCTTTAGGCCATTCGATACACCTTTATATCCTCCCTTTTTGGTGCCAAGCGTCATAAGAGTGTCTTTACCCCCATGACCGACCTCTTTAAGTGCATACTTGTATTTTTAATGTCTTTATAAGCTTTCCCGTCCAATGACCTTTCCTTAGGAGGAAAACTCAAAACGAAGCATTAATAGAAATGGAAGAAAACATAAATGAAAACCACATACTTCCCTTGCTCAAATTCTTTTTGGCTACAGGAAGAAGAATGGCAAGAAGTCTTCATTTGGAACTAATTCAAAAAAGGAGACATCACAAGTGATTTTGTAGATAAGGGGACAACTCATGGTAAGCAAATCACTATTTCTAGACAACCATCTCTTCTTGAGTATCTTCAGATTTTAAGGCTTGCACATGATCCTGGAGGAAATATTGCAAAGATAAAAGTCAAATTTATGTGTTCTATGTTGAGACTTGAGCCAATCGGGTTCAATCTTGCTGTAATTCTCCCATTTAGAGAAGATGGCCTAGGAGGCTTTTCATTCGTCTTAGCCTTGGTTATGCCCAAGGGGCTAGTGACGTTGATGGTTATTGGGTGTGGTTTGTACCTTCATTTCACTTATATGTTATGTTTTGGAGTTGGACACGTGCTTTGAGGTGACTTGTGTGAGATGCTCCCTATGGTACTTTATGTTCTAATTTTTCGTTGGGGTGACTTAAGTGCACTTTTTGGCATATGGGTGATAAAGTCACTTAAGTTATTTCTTTTAACATGTGGATTTTTCCCAAGGGGTCGATTAGGGTTCTTTTGGGGCCCTTTGTTGCAATGAAAAATTATAAAAGGAAGCACTTGGGGAGAGGAAGGCATTCATTCATACACTCACTCTTTTATGTTATTGAAGCCATTGCTGGTTGCATTTTCTTTGCTTGTGGAATAAGATCCCATAGGAAGCCTAAGTTTGGTGGTGAGAGATCCACTCTAGTAGTAAAGCACTCTTCGGTGGTGAAATATCCTCCCTAGTTTGCTAATTTAAAGCCTACTTCAGATAAGATCAACAAACGAGTCTACAGGATTTTAGATAGAGCTTTTGAAAGTTTGCAGGGATTGATTCGAGAGACAGAGAGATATTTCCGTCTCTAAGGATTCATAATATTTTCTAGCCTTGAGGAAGGATTGGCAAATTCTTTGGAGGAGTTTGGTGGAGTTTTTGGGCCCTTTCCTAGGGTGATGTCACCCTTAGGGTTTTGCAGCAATTATTTTTAGGGTTTCTGGTTGGCATTTTCCAGATTTGAAGGTTGGATCTGATTCCTTATATTTTATATATGTTATTATCCGAAAATCAGAATTTTATTAGTCCATTTCAGGTAGTTGTGAATTTTGGAAATTTGAGGCAGTTTTCAGCCGTAAAAATAAATAAATAAAATCAGATCTGAGAGATAAAAATTATTTCTCTTGTTTATTGTTCTACATAGTTTTCTGAGTTGTTTGAAGCTTCTGGATAGTGTTGGAAGTGATTAGTTTGCAAAATACAAAAATTCTTTATTTACTTGCATATTGTTGTCATAAAAATAAGAAAAATTAGAATTCAGTTCGTTGTTATTTTATACATATTTTGTGAATTTCAAGTAATATCCCACAAGGGATACTTCAATGGTATCAGAGTTGTTGTTCCTCCAACTTGTTTGGGTTAAAAATGGGTGACAGTGAAGATCTCAATGTGGATTTAATGAAGAAATTATTCACCAATATGGTTAAGCAGCAGGAGACTACAAATCTCTATTTGAGCCAACTCACAAAGAGACTATCACAAGGTAGATCTGGGCCTCAGGCGAGATAGAGGAGAAAATAGTAATATGGGGCAGCAGGCTCAAAGAGGCGAAAGTGGACATTTAGGGCAGATATCTCCTGCTCTTTTACCAAGCCTTTGGGACTTCAAGAGCCCTCTTTCTTGAAGGATCCGAAAGCTTCATAAGTGGGGCAGCAAGCAGAAGTATTTGATGAGGAATCTTGTTGGGAGAAGTATCAGTCTTTGAGTGAGGGTTTCAGGTATTGCAAGATGAAGATCGGTAGCAGACCCCATAGGGGACCATTTGTGACGCAGTGCTGCACGAGTTATAGAGGAGATTGGGACAGATCTCCATTCCACACTTCGATGGTTCGAAGAAGTGTACAACGCAATCATGGATTCAAAAGTTGAAGACATACTTCGACTTGAATCCCATGCGCAAAGAGGATGCAATTAAATTTGCAATCCTACATCTAGAGGGAAATGCACATGAATGGTGGCATCATGATCTCATTACACAGGGGCACATGCATATTGATACATATGCGGATTTTACATAGAGGTTGATGAGCAGGTTTGACAAGAGGGATCTTGATAGGTACTTTAGAGAATTGACTCATTTGAGACAAACAAGTTCTTTGGACGTATACATTGCAGATTTTCAGAGGCTTTCGGTCATGGTTCCTGATGTTTCAGAGATGAGGCTGACTTCACTCTTCATAGCAGGTTTGACAGATGCACTAACAGGATTTGTGAAGGCATTTGAGCCTTCTTCATTGCATGATGCTATTAGGAGAGCACGGGATTTGGAGTTAGCTACTCCAAAGTCGAGGTTTCCACCTCGAGTTCAGCAAAGGGAACCTCCATCTAGACCGGATGAGTTTCAGTAGAAGGAGCCTCCACCTAGGCAGGATGCGGCTAAGAGATGAGTTGAGGCGAAAGAAACTATGTTTCGATTTCCGCACACCTTGGGCTCCAGGACATGATTGCACAGGGAAAGGAAAGGCCCAATTCATTGAGGTCTTTGAGGAGAGTGAGGGTGACAAAGATGAGGAGTTAGAGATCCACGAGATGGATGATGGAGATGGAGTTGCATTGGACAGTACTTGATGTGGAGTAGGAGGATGAGACTTTTCCTCGGGAGATTATAGCTACATTGTCTAGTACCCCGAGGTACAAGGCATTCAGGGTTAGAGGAGTTATGCAGGGTCAGTGTGTGGTGGTGCTCATTGATAGTGGGGCTACCCACAACTTCATTGATGCATCCTTGGTTGAGAGGCGAGGTCTATAGACAAAAGACTTTGAGGGCTTCAACGTTGTTGTAGCCAATGGAGAGTCTATGAGATGCACACAGAGAGTTCCACAGTTAAGCATCACTATGGGTAACTACACAGTTACCGATGATTTCCACATATGTTGGTATTGGAGAGACCAACATAGTGCTAGGAGTGCAATGGCTTCACTCTCTTGGTGAGTATCAAACTAACTTTCAGACGATGGAGCTGAAGTTTAAGTCCGAGGGCAAGAATGTAATCTTGAGAGGTTTATCTACAGGAGCACCCAGAGTGGTTACAACCAAGGGAATGGAGAGGATTTTCCGGCGCGAGGAGGTGCTTTACTATTGCTGGCATGTAATGTCCCAAACCCGGGATCAATGGGAAATATGCAAACAACCAACTCTTCAACACTCCAATCAAGTGCAAATATCAAAAGTCAGTCAAACACTATTCAAACCAATCAAATAGATGACTCAATAAACCCAATAAAGGGGTTTAATGGCCTCTAACGAGTGGCTCACTCACAGCTGAAACTGTACCCCTCAGAAACCAGACTTCTTTGACCAATGAGTTCATGCAAACATACTCTAAAATCAGCCCTTCAAATAACACAGGAACATACTACTACCTGCTGCCAATGTGAGGATGTTTCAGTCATGCAATCAGCTATGAATCTCTCCCAAAATCATACTTCAAACTCAACTTAAGTTACTTGTACAATTCGCTGCTGAAAGGAGATTCAAAACACACTACTAACACTTAATAATTGCTCTCAAAGAGTCGCTGGTAATTAATGAATAAAAACACACAGCATGCTGATTGTATATGGCTTTAATATGCAAGAAAACCCTTGATACTTCACCGCTGGTAATAAGACTGAGAATACTCCATTGATTTGCTCCTAAAATGCTCCAAAACAAGTCGTTGAAGGGAATTAAGTCAGATTACACTAATCAAAACCCAAACCTTATTGATAAGTTTTACCTTGCCAATAACAATTAATCAATATGACCCTCTAGATGAGGTCATCAAGCAAGGAATGATCAGATTATTAAGCATGAAATCCACTGCCAACTTATCCAACAAATCGCTGCATTAGAGAAGACAAAAATCTTGCACTAATTCCACCGATTCACAACAGTAAATACATCTAAATCAGATCACAATACCATGAAGGAAAATCGCTGCAATATATAACATGAAGATATGCAAAGGTTGGATATTCCACACTCAGAAATATATGCAAAACAGTCCACAATAAAACCAATGGAAATCGCTAGGGTTTGGAGGAATTATTCACCAAAAATCAATTTGCAAAACACTCACAAAACCAGCTGCTACAGTGACGACGCTACAGTGATTCGCTACAGTACAAATGCAGATTTTCACTTGCAAGTTTGACCAAATATTTGCCAAAGCCAAAAACATGGATCTCTCATATAACTCCTTCAATTTAATCTTCAATAACCAGTCACAATAGATCTCCAAAGCAATTTGTATCAAAAATGGGCATGCATCCCAACTCCAAGCATGGAGCATAAAATAAATATCATCATAACATGAAAATAATAATGATCCTAGCACTCCTTTTATAAGCAAGGAGGCACAAAATACAAAATCTCTAGGAGAGGGAAATTATTAAATGAAAGCAGTTTGTTTTCCCTAGGTGTGGCGTCCCCTTTTCAAAGGGTGATTTTATCAATAAAAACCACCTAACTATTTATTTAATTAATTCCCCATTAATTTTCTTTTATATTCTGGGAATTAAATTAAATAACTTTTATAATTAAATAATTATTGCTCCAGGCAATAATATTTAATTATTTAATAAAAATGTTCCCCTTGCAACATCCCAAACCCCACGGGGAAATATAGGCTAAGGGTCTTCAAAAATGGGGACATTACATGGCAGTTATGGAGTTCGATGGATATGGGTGTGACTGTAGTGTTGCACATGAGACAGTTACAAAGATTAGGGTTACATGTTTAGATCAACCGAGTTTATCATTATGTTGGTTATTTGAGGTTTCATAGATTGGAGATCTCATTTACTTGTTGAGTACTCCAAGAACCGACACACTTGTGAGATTCTGGATGGTCAACTGCTTTATATGCACATAGGAAATGATGTTATGATGTATATGTATTGATGGAGATGCCGACATGTGGCACACATCTCGTTATCTTATTATATCATTCATTTATGATTTATTATGCTTAGGAGGTCGGCCTCGATTTTGGCCATAGGTTAGAATGGTATATATAGGGGTTAGAAGGTTGTAGTTAATCATCATATTGAGTATTGGAGTGTTATTGTATGGTTTGGAGGTTACCCCTTGAAGTGGCATTGGAGGTTGCCCCCTCGAAGTGGCAAGGCTATTATATGAGCATATTGTCATCATTTATCTATATTTTGGTGCTCTCATGTTATTCTACTTTATATGTTCGATTTATACAAGTAATATCCTTAGTGGTATCGAGCAACGATGTCGGCCAAAATTAGGGAAAAAACCCTAATTTTTTTGTTTCGAGTATATCTTGAAGAGGGTATCGAATTTTTTCCCAATTTTTGCATTATAATTTGGAAACACTCTAAGTCAGAATATCTGAAAATTTCAGCTCCATTGGATCTGTTTTGCGGATGTTATTGGTGTTTTAGGTTTTTTCATAAATTCGCTTTTCAGGAAGCAAATTGTTGTATTTTTTAGCAAAATTTATATTTTCGGAAATCTCTTGAAATTTCAGTTAGGGTTTGTTCTTTGTGTTTTTGGCCATCTGCTGAAATATTTTCAGAATTCCTAAACCCTAATCATGATCACGGGGATAACAAATTTTTATGGAAATGGTGAGATGGATGCTAAAGAATGGTGGATAAAATTTAAGAATATATATTTCTCATATTTCATGACAAGGAATAGGTTTTCACATGTAGAAGAAGATATTATAGCTCCCAAGAAGGAAGATACCATATTTCGAGTTTCATGGATGCATTCAAAGGAATAAGATAATTGTTTCCATAAACCCTAACAACAAGTATAACTTCATCAATAAGGATATGGCTCAACATCTACATATTCAAGAAAGTAATATCAAAGAAGCTCAAGTGAATGGTAAGAAAATTCAAGTTTTTGAAGATTTAAAACTTACTATGGACAAATATACTTTACATTCAGATTTTTTTGCCTTATATATGGATGGTTTGGATATTGTTCTTGGGTATCCTTGGTTAGAGACATTGGGGACAATTAATATTAATATGAAAAATAAGTTTATGAAGATTTGGTACAAAAAGAAGAAGGTCACTTTACAGGATATCAAAGAAAAGTCAATATAGACCATGATGATGATTTAGAATATGGAGAAGAAGGGAATAAAGATGATTTAAAAGAGGAACATGAAGAAAAAGAAGGAAATGATGATTCATCTACTCAAGAGAAAAAGAAAATATCAAATGCAAAGGTGGAAGAAGAAAAGAAAGTTCAGAAACAGGTTGATAAGGTTGAGGATACTACAATTGCAGCATATGGAAATCCACGTCAACATGAGAGAAAAAAATCATGGAGATATCCCAGGGCACATCATATTTCCAACCAATATAGATATACAGGTAATTGGAGGAATAATCACTTTATTTATACAGGGGATCAATGGAGCAACAATTATGAAGCATGGAATCCTTATTATGGTTATACATGGAATCCTTATTATGGTTATGCATTGAATCCTTATGTTGGTTATGCATGGAATCCAAGGATGATAAACTATGGTCACGAATGGAATCAGAGTAGCGCAACGGAATATGGATATTAGTTCAGATATGTATCATCTACCAGGATCACATATGGATGGATGATCGATCATGGCGCAAAGTGTGTAAAAATTTACAACACACTCATTACATGGTTTCTTCTTATGTTTCGGGGACGAAACATGTCAAGGAGGGAAGGAATGCTATGCACCTAGGGAAAGGATGTTATGATGTATATGTATTGATGGAGATGCCAACATGTGGCACACATCCCGTTATCTTATTATATCATTCATTTATGATTTATTATGCTTAGGAGGTCGGCCTCAATATTGGCCATAGGTTAGAATGGTATATATAGGGGTTAGAAGGTTGTAGTTAATCATCATATTGAGTATTGGAGTGTTATTGTATGGTTTGGAGGTTACCCCCTTGAAGTGGCATTGAAGGTTGCCCCCTCGAAGTGGCAAGACTATTATATGAGCATATTGTCATCATTTATCTATATTTTGGTGTTCTCTCATGTTATTATGTTGTATATGTTCTGATTTATACAAGTAATATCCTTACTGATCCACACACACAGGATGACAACTATAGATTGGAGGATGAGATGATCTTCTATTAGGACAGGTTGTACCTTGTGCCAGATTCATGGTTGAGGATGGAGATACTGTGACATGTGCATTGTTCTTCCGTGACTGGACACTTGAGCCTCAATGAGACCTACAGGTTCATATGGGAGAGGTTCAGATGGCATGGGTTGAGGGAGGATATCCTCAACTTTATACGGGGATGTGTGGTTTGTCGTTATGACAAATCGGAGCATACAGGTTCATCATTTTCTGAGCCGACATGGGATAACACTCCTATGTACTTTATTGCTTCTACGCACGGTGAGCATATCACCCATGTGTTAGTTGGTGGAGGGACGAAGTTGACTCAGTTACCTGGTTATTCAGTAGGTTCACATTCAACACAGGAGGTGGACGTGAGTTACAGGATGTCTTTTCATTCTCTTGGGGTGCCTGATGATATAGTGATGAGCATACACAGGTATACCATGTGTGATGTTCATTCTCATTATAGACCTCTAGACCTAGATAGGAGTCATATTGTTGAGTTGCATAGCACTAAGGAGGTGGATACTTAGAAGGGTATATAGGTTCGGGATCTATGATGATGTGATCGACTTTGAGGACAATTTCTACACAGGTCCAAAGTCGAGGATGAGGTTTGAGGAGTTTGTGAGGTGTGTGGGATACCAATTTGTTGTGTACGGTGATGCAGACTCTACTCGCTGTTATGGGCTTATGTTGGGCATGGACTATGTAGAGTTGATATTGCCAGTTGACCGTTTACTGGAGACTTGGGATTCTTCCCCCATGGGACACATTGAGACACATTATGAGGAGCCTTGCTCTCACACGAGTGTGGGTCATGTGGGAGAGTTGGCACGCTTAGTGCTTATACAGGTTGTTTCACAGGTTGATCTAAGGGATCTTTATAGGATTCAGAGTGGATTTTCGTACCCATGGGTTGACTAAAGAGGCAATGATTGTGAGTGATCACATGATGGCAACTTCACATTGGTAGGGATTGGATAGATTGGCAGTTTCAGTGTGGGTACCAGTGGAGAGTTGGTGTGGGTATCATACTACTTCAGGGGCAACATTGCTCTCTACTTGGCATGGAGAGCATGATGATTACATA
Source organism: Taxus wallichiana var. yunnanensis (assembly GCA_018340775.1). Taxonomy (NCBI): domain Eukaryota; kingdom Viridiplantae; phylum Streptophyta; class Pinopsida; order Cupressales; family Taxaceae; genus Taxus; species Taxus wallichiana. The sequence continues at coordinate 949,606,097 of CM031235.1, forward strand.
GGGTGTCTTGGTTACTTCGGATCCCACCGATCATTGAGTGACTGCAGGGTGAGGAGGAGAGACTTGCCTTGTGGTATTCAATTTGCAGCAATTATTTTGATTGATTGTAGGATGAGGTGGAGAAACTTGCTTTGTGGGATTCAGCTTCTGCAGCATGACAGGATAATGCTTGGGGTCAAGCATTTTTCGGAAGGAGGACTGTAATGTCCCCATTTCCGAGCAGATGGCCTAGGAGGCTTTTCATCCATCTTAGCCTTGGTTATGCCCAAGGGGCTAGTGACGTTGATGGTTATTGGGTGTGGTTTGTACCTTCATTTCACTTATATGTTATGTTTTGGAGTTGGACACATACTTTGAGGTGACTTAAGTGAAATAAGGTTGTGAGATGCTCCCCTATGGTACTTTATGTTCTAATTTTTCGTTGGGGTGACTTAAGTGCACTTTTTGGCATATGGGTGATAAAGTCACTTAAGTTATTTCTTTTAACATGTGGATTTTTCCCAAGGGGTCAATTAGGGTTCTTTTGGGGCCCTTTGTTGCAATGAGAAATTATAAAAGGAAGCACTTGGGGAGAGGAAGGCATTCATTCATACACTCACTCTTTTATGATATTGAAGCCATTGTTGGCTGCATACTTTTTTGCTTGTGGAGTAAGATCCCACAGGAACCCTAGCTTCGGTGGTGAGAGATCCACTCCTAGCTAGCAAAGCACTCTTTGGTGGTGAAAGATCCTCCCTAGTTTGCTAATTTGGAGCCTACTTCAGATCAAATCAACAGACAAAGTCTACAGGGATTTCAGACAGAGCTTTTTAGAAGTTTGCAGGGATTGATTCAATGGCATAGAGAGATATTTCCATCTCCAGCGATTCAGAATATTTTCTAGCCCTGAGGAAGGATTGACGACTTCTCTGGAGGAGTTTGGTGGAGTTTTTGGGCCCTTTCCTAGGGTGACGTCACCCTTAGGGTTTTGTAGGAACTATTTTTAAGGTTTCGGGTTGGCATTTTCTGGATTTGAAGGTTGGATCTGATTCCTTGTATTTTAGATATGTTATCATCCGAAAATTAGAATTTTATCTGTCCATTTCAGGTAGTTGTGAATTTTGGAAATTTGAGGCAGTTTTCAGCCGTAAAAATAAATAAATAAAATCAGATTTGAGAGATAAAAATTATTTCTCTCTTGTTTATTGTTCTATATATTTTTCTGAGTTGTTTGAAGCTTTTGGGTAGTGCTGGAAGTGATTAGTTTGCAAAATACAAAAATTCTTTATTTCTGCATATTGTTGTCATAAAAATCAGAATTCAGTTCGCTGTTATTTTATACATATTTTGTGAATTTCAAGTAATATCCCACAAGGGATACTTCACTTGCTGCCCGAGAGCAAAGAAGGTATGACTTTGTGAAGGTTGCAAAAATTGATTTTTGGGATTTTGAGCTTGCTATTATCAACTATTTCAGTTTTCCCTACAATATGTTTGTTGTCATCAATAAGAGGACAGCCATGAGAGGAAATAGTTTCCAAATTTCCAAAGCATTTTCAGCCATCAGGGATTGGTCCCTTCTCACCTCATTCATCATTGCAAGGGCAACAAGGTGTTTGATACGGAAAGATGGTAAGCATAGTAAAAATCATTTTGTTGTTGATCATAATGTTCGGGTATGTAAAGGAGAAGTCAAGGATGATATGTTTATACATAATGGCTTCATTAATTTTGATCATAACATTGCTGTCATATGCACTTCCAGCTTGCACAGTGACATATTTGTAAGCATACAGGTGGATTCAGTCATGGAAAGTGTTGGTTTTCAGTTTATAGCATTGTTGGTTTTCAGTTTATAGCATTGTTGGCAATCAATATAGGATCATTTCCAGCTCCTATATCACTGTTGTATGGATATCATCATGCATCTCATACTACAAGGAATGATGAGGTGAGAAGCACATCTTTGATTCAATTTCAAGTTTGTTTCCGCATATGGGATATGGGTGTTTTTGTGAGTCTTGCAAAAGGAGAAACTTCTGATTTCAAGATCAATACTACTGATAATTTTATCATTATGAGTGTCGGGATGAGGGAAAGATCAAATGAATCTTATGGGGAACACAAGCAATATGATCGTCTTCATAGAGGAGATTGTTTGCATCATTTTTATGCCATGCAATTGTTATGTTTGGGTCATCAAGGTAAGAATTGTAATTCTGATTTTTCGATCTATGTATTGCTAACCCATGGTTCCATGAAAGAACCGAAAGGAATGTGGGAAAAGGGAAGCAATTATGATGAATTTGCAGCTGTACATATATCAGTCATAGAAGGAATTGATGATGTATCTAAAGGGAAAAATGATAAGTGTACTCTTGAAGTAAGTACTCCACTAAGAGAAGAGGCTGAGTTCACAAATTTTGTGTGCTATCTAATAGTTCTGGATATTGTATCTCAGCTGGAAGTTGTTGGTATGAATGGAAGTAGTGAGAATACCGAATTTTGGGATTTCAAGCATGCTGTCATAAGCTTTTATGTGACTGTCATAAACATTTCCAGCCCCTTCTCCATGTTGTTATCAGCTGTAATAAGGTTTCCAGCCCCTAACATCGTGATTTCCAAAAGAGAAATGCATGGGTACAACTGTGTTTGGTACAACCAAAAGGAAAATATGAGAATTCATCCCTTGGGGGGAGTTCAAATTTGTTTTGCAAGAAAAGAAAGAAGACTTGCCATCATGTCCATGAGATATGAGGAAGCAAGGATGTTGAAACCTTTGTTTTCTTTAATGCGTTTGTTTCATGTGTAGGTACAATGAAATGTCCCTCTTTCTAAAATAACGACGATGAAAACCCTTGGCCTATTTTGTCTACCCGACAGCTAAAGGGTGATCACAAGGGTGACTTAAGTCATATTAAATTATTATAAAGTGCCAAAAAAAAAAATAAAATTACAAGGCACATATATTAATTATTATGACTTAATGATAAAGTGAAATTAGAAAAAGGAAAAAAGCATTTAGAAAAAATAAATTACCCAAGGAAAAATGCGACTTGCCTAGAGAGGAAAGGTAGGTGGTAAAAAACATTTAATATGAGGAAAATCTGATTGGTCATGAAGGGTGGCTATTTGGGTCTTAAGAGCTATAAAGGCAAGTCGACTTGCCTTAGGAGGACACACTTGACTATTCTCTCAATTTCTGATTTTTGTCTGAAGCTCTTACCTTTGTCAAAATTATTTCTAAAGACGAAACCCTTTAGAAATATTCTCTTGAGGACGAAAACCCTCCAAGAGATCAAGGGGATTCTCCACCATTGGGGTTTCCATTGTGCATCATTGAAGTAGCAACAAATTTCAGCGTGTTTCCAACAGTTAAAAGAGAAGATTTGCGAGACTTTTTGTCTAAGGGTTTGCAGGAAAGATTGTAGAGACGTATTTTCCTAATTATTCTAGCATCATCTCATGTGGAGCGACCCATTTCTAATGCAAATTTGATATGTTGAAGGCCATTTTTGATTTGATTTGAAAAGCCATCAATAAAGCTGATTTTTAGAGATCGAATCAGGTCATTTTCAGATATTTTAGTGTTGCAAAAGGGTTCAAATTTTTCCTTTTGAGGACATTACATACAAACATGAAGCCAAAGGAGTAGATGAGATTTATTTGGGATCCGGGCACTTATAATTGCTTGAGGAGAAGCAATTTTGAGTTGGGAGGGTTGTAATGTCCCCTAAATGGGACATAATGAGAATTGCATTCATATTTCTTTTAGTTCCCATTATGTCTTTGTTTGGGTCAATATTGGCTCAATGGATGATGAATTCTACTTGATGTAATGGTGTAAAAGTATTTTTAAATACTTTAATGAGTTGGGCATGAAGGCCTCTTATTTGGTTCGAAAATGGTGGAAGGACTTCTAATCCTTATGGGTTGGCCTTGATTGGAGAGCCTACATAGAGGTTAATGAAGAAATAGAAATTACTTGAAGGTCTACCTATGCATTGGGCTTCTATTTTGATGTTGGAGCCACTTGAGGATATATAAAGACATGAAGGTTCATTTGAAAAGGGTTATGCATGTTTATTTTGAAGAGTGACATCCCGAGTTTGTGGACAATGTGCCCTACTCTCCACTAAAGATGAAAACCTTTAGTGTGGCTCAACTTTGGGGACGAAAACCTCCATTGTTGGAAGATTGAGGAACGAAAAACTCCTCAAGCTTGAGTGGAATCCCATACGGGGGTTTCTAAACTGCTTCAAAGTGGTTTATTGTTGGTTTTCCCCCTTCTTACCTTAGGTAACTTGCATGGGTGCAGGGTTTGGTATGTTCTAGGGCTGATTTCACTATTTTGGTTTGATATTCTTGTTCGGCATAATTTATAAGGTCGTAATATGAACTTTGGAGAATTTTGGTGAGGATTTGCTAATTTTCTGGTCCCTTGGTTTGGCTGAACTACTACTGTTATAAATATTTAATTCCAGCTGTGATTATCATATATTTCTTCAATATTTGATTTATTTGTGATGCATAATTATTGCCGTGACAAGATAAATTATTTCGTAGCATTCTACATTGATTTGCATAGTGACAAGTGGATTCGAGTCTCATAGGCAATTTAATGCCCTAGGAGACTGCAAATTTTGTATTGGTTGATCATTTTAAGATATTCTCAACTATTTTCAGTTTGTTGTGTGTGTGCTTGAAGGTGTTTTCAGATCAGATCAATTCATGATAGCTGGTAAACCCCTTTTCTCCATTTTCAGCCCAAAAAGGGACATTACACCTAGCCTCGTCCACTTTGTCTATTTGACCCATTAATTTTTTCAATGTCTTTTAGTGCAATGTTAAGGAATGCACACAACATGGGGTCCATATAATATGAGTTTAGGCACCCCACACTAGCTTGCTGTTGCTCTGCACACATAAGTTGCATCCTATAATACCATTACAACATTTGCGGGGCCAACCTCTTCCATGGCTTCATTTAAAATCTGATACTAAAACTCGCATCTTTCCACTTCTTAGGACAATCAACTTCCCTTAAGAAGTGTGAACCATCTTTCTTTAGAGACAATGGTATTGATGAATGGGTGGTCAAATATTCATCCACCCAACCATGGTGATATTGCATCCATGTGACACCTATGCGATCTTCATCTCCCCATTAGTAAATTAAGCTTCGCAACAGCTTTCCATCCAAGACTATGTCTCCAAGAAAGCACATAACTTGAACCTACTTTTGCTACCTTTGTCATGGTATTCTAAAAGGAGAGCGAGCAACATGAAATGGGATTCCAACATCATAAAGAAATTACTGATGACATCATTGGGCTACTCCTTTGCCTTGAATCAAATATATCTACAATTGGATTGGGGCTAACCCTCACAACCTTTGTCTTCTCCCTACCTCCCACTTGGTCACCCCAAAACTAGAACCTCTTTATGCAACATGGGAGAAAAAAATCTTAGAATACTTACAAGTTACAAGGGGTGGCAATGTTAGTGCTAATGCCATGAACTTCGGAATGTCATTTGTGGTATGTCCATTATAACACCTTCGCCTCTGCTTTCTAATCAAGTGAAAGAACTTTACAAACACCAACCTCCTTCATGTAATGTGCAATAAGTGTGCATTAGTCATAGTGATGCTGCCATGCCAAACATTAGAATAAATATTGCACTTCCATAAATTACCTCCACTTCACTTTTGGGTTCGCAATTATGTAAGGATATTACTGCATTGGATTCCTTTCGTTGAATGGTCCCCTGGTGAATTTGGCCAATGCTTGAGAGGGGCGATTGGTCTTTTCAACACTTGCAATGAAACTACAAATTTGTGTTGCCGATGCATTTTGCCTCTCTCCTTGCCACCCCCAAATAATGTCACCACTACTGCCCATCTCAATCATATCGTCCTCTAATTCATATTCAAAAGAATTCATTTTGAATGTTGGGGCTGCTATAATTAAAAAAACAACTATAAATAAATATACAAACAATGAATTTCAATTAAAAATGTAAAAAAGTTAAAAACAGCCAATGCATTTTGATGAAAAACAACAAACATAAAAGAACAAATTATAACCTACCCACTTTGTATTTTACAAAAAAATTAAAACCCTAACCCATATGCATTTTGCTTTTGCAAAATAATAAAAAACATGAACTATTAAATGTAAACCCTAAGTGTTAATGCCATGGTCAAATCCCAAATATATTTAGTATTTTAACCCTACCCACTTTATCTTTTAAAAATCAAAACCCTAATCCTTTTACAAAAAAATTAAAAGACATAATCTCTAAAACCCCAATGATCAATGCCATGCCTAAACCCTAAACCCATTTTGCAAAAAAATACGAAAACAATTGTACATATATTAAAATTTAAAACAACAATTTTGATTCTTGAATCAATGTAGGGAGCATATCTAATATGTACATACCTCGTGCACTTACTCTTGCTCTTCCTTTTCCTCTTTGTTGCTCTTGACCTTGCCATTGCTCTCCTCTTTTACACTTTTTCTCTTCTTCTCTTTGCTGAAATGTGTTACAAAATGATAACATAAGGTCATTTTATAAGTTAGAATGTCATTTTTAGGCTTGGGTTTGTTTTTTTACCTTTATTCTAGTTTGCTAATCTAAAAAATTATGTTTTATATTAAAACAGAAAAAAAACATCGAGAATGTTGTAACATCCCTTGGGACGTCACGTTATCCTCAATGTCACCCAGAAAATAAAAAAACAAGGGGAGGTCCAGGAAATGTCCCCTACTTTTTAGGAATGCTCCCCCAGAAATGTGCAAAAAGGAAGCATAGGGGTATGTTCTACCCCCACCAGCCCATCTCGCCATCCCTAGGATGTCCCGGATGCCTGTAGGATGGGGAACACTCCCTCGTGTAACACGAGTGACTTCATCATTGAATATTCTATTGTTTCTTTCTTTCCATAACTGCCGAGAGAATGAGGTTGTGGGTTATATGAGCTATGAATTTGCTCATTTGCATTTCCGTGAAAATGAATCCATTTCTTTAAAGGGTCCATAGATTTTTGGCTTGATAGTTATCCATTTCATTTTGTAGTGAAATGGGGATTTCCGTTTTTGAGCTATATATTCATACTCCATGCTTGAGGAGGCTACAACCCATGTTTTTCTCGAGAAAAAAACCGTAATTATGCTTCTAATGTTGTTCTTTTAGACAAATGGTATGAGTGGGATGAGTGAGTTGATCATTGAATATTATATATTTTTTCTTCCCATAGCTGCCAGAGAATGAGGTTGGGGGCTATTTGAGCTATAAATTTGATCATCTGCATTTCCATGTGCATATGAGTCGATTTCTGTAAAGCTTGTTCAATATTATTCACTTTTGTCATGGTCAACATTAGTGTATTGTATTTTATAGTTGGCACAACAACCCATCTTCACTTATAAAGTGATCCATGTATTGATTTAATGTATCAATAATATGCTGGTGTGACAGTTATTGGTATCCATGCAAATGTATTCTGAGAGGTATAAATACTTCCACTCACATATCATTTGGTAATCACGCAAGATGTAGTTCTTCCTATCTTTATGAAGTATTTTGGTCTCTAAGGACACTTCATCGTCTCTTGTTCTCTTTTGTAATATTTGCACTTTCTCTATTTTTTGCTTGTGAGTCTTGGTATGTTCAAACTAAGTGGGAAGGGCTAGGGCAATGGGGGATGGGTTGGGGATGAAATGTGTAATCAATCAATTTGGTTACATTAGTGTGTTTATTATATTTTGTAATGGGCCCAGCTGCCCAAAGACTTGTCTTCACTTTATAAAGTGCTCCATTTATCAATTTAATGGACCAATAATATGTCAGCATGGAAATTTTTGGGATTCGTGCCAATGTATTGTAAGAGGTATAAATACTCTCACTCGAACATCATTCGGTAATCAAGCAAGATGTGTTCTTTCTATCTTTAGTGAAGTGTTTTTGTGATTAAGGACACCTCATTGTATCTCGTGTTCTTTTGCAATATTTGTGTTCTTTTCTCTTGCAAGTTTGGATACTGTGGTGATTCAATTCTATTCCCTTCTATTATGATTGTGAAATTCTTCATGGTATCACAGCAGATGTGAATTGCCATTATGCGATTCTATGATCGATTTGCGACTTTCTCTTGTGTTAGAGCATTTGGTAGGGGATCTTCTTGAAGGTTGCTTCTGCGAAACAAGGCTTTTAGATCATCTATTATCAGGGTTTCTTCAAAATCCTTTTTTTCTTTCATTGGAGGAATTTCCAACTTTTTGCAGATCTTTTTCCAGCAATACTTGCTAGGACCCTAAGTCTCTGATTTAGTGACTCTAAGGCTCACAGTTGAGTAGATTGTTGTTTCATCATGAATCACAAGATGCACATATCTTGGGATCCGTGCTGAACTTACCTACAGAAAACCAGCGGAATCACTTTTCTAGTTTTTAAAGGATTTTCCAATGTAGGGAAAGAACAATCTAGCCTAAATTTTGCATCCATTTGACTTTCATAGTGCAGTTCTTTCCTCTTGCTCAAGGCAGTCAAAAATCGCAATCTATTTTTCATACCGAAACGGTTGACCCCATTTTCAGATTGCACATTTTTTCGAGCTCTCTGCAGTTGTGCAGTTCTTTTTACCCCATTTCGCTACTACAAGGTCCTCCATGGGATTGAATGATAGAGTCTAATGTTTCATAAAAATCCTGGTTTCTTCATGAACCAGTGCCCTCATTGGAAAATATCGTCTCTTTCATGCTTTGAGCTGAATATAGCCACGAAGTAGCCTTTGGAAATCATCATGATGTCCACTGATTCCAAGGGGTTCCGGTTTTCTTGTACCTAGATGCAAAAGGATTTGGGAGTTGGGTATGCTCCCATGAATCTGCAAATGAGAGCTTTGTCTTTCAAGATCCAAAATGTTGGTAAATTAGAGTTCCCATGGTGATTAGTATTTCGCCATGTGGTAAATAAGTTGGTTGTAACAAAATATAGTTTGTTATATTATATGTACGTGAATAGTGATTTATATAAACTAACTCACGTATTTAGGTGTGGAAAGATTATTGTGGATTTGGTAGTTGGAGCATTCTCCTAGTTTATAGGAGAAGGCCTCACTATATGTATCCATCAAATTTATTAAATAAGATGGTGTGTTGACTGACTAGAAGTTTCTTGAGAGAAATCTCAACCAGTTTTTATATCTGGTATCAGAGCAGGCACCCTGAGGGACCTCTCTGCTTTTTGGATCTTGGTCATCGGTTTTGGAGTGTAGACTGCGTCCAATTCTTTTTGTTGAATAGATCCTTATTACTTTGTCAAGAGATATAGAGTGCAGACCACTGTAAACTCTGTTGGCAGTATATTAATATATGTGTGTGTGTGTGTGTGTGTGTGTGTGTGTGTGTGTGTGTGTGTGTGTGTGTGTTTGTATAGGTCATACATTTTCTGCAAAAGGATTTACCTGCAATCATATCTCTTGCTTGTCCAGAGGTGTTTTAGACACTATTCTCACGACATTACAGGCATTTAACAGATCCACTGACCCTAATATGCGAGCCTCCACTACATGCATTGATCAAAATAGAATCGATCTTGAGATCTATGGGGTTTTTCTAATATTCCAGTGATCCTTGTGTAGGCGAGGTAATTTTACATTGGGTGTCTTCCCAAAACTGCAGACGTCACGACAACCAGCGTGCAATCTCCTCTAAGCTGTGCGAGATCTCTCTGAACAGCTCTTGAAACGAAACTACATTTTCTGTTTCATAAAAGGTCCGCAGTTTTCAACAAATTCATAGTATTTTAAAAGTCCTAGTGTTTTTCGGTTTTAGGTATTGGTTTGGATTTCTAAGTAAATATCTATTTAGTAATATGGTCTGGGTATAAAGTCACATATTTTTATTTTGTTGTTAGTACATTAAATTGTTATTTTGTGGAATCATATAGTATTATTGTTTTAACAAATCACGAGTGCTTATTTAGAGGGTCATCAAGTTGCTCAAAAGAGTTAAAATAAAATCTTATTAAAAAGTGTCAAGTTGTTTTAGTATTATTGTCAAAAATAAAAAGAGTTGTTATTATTGTAAGGACGCATTATCGGTAGAAACTGACGGCCATTGAGTCAATATTGTGGGAGAGATAAAATGGATAAGGTAAACCCGATAGAGAAGTTTGATGGAAAGGATTTCCATACATGGCAAATCCAAATCCAACTGTTGCTGATTGAAAAGGATCTTTGGGACATTGTTGATGCACTCCAAAAATGGAAAGTCAAAGATAAAAAAGCTTTGGCCATTATTGGCCTCGGATTATCCAAACCGTATCTACATCATGTAGATTTCAAAAAATCATCCAAAGAAATATGGGAAGCATTGAATCAATTATTTGGATCAAAAACTGACAATGCAGAGATAAATATGAAGCAGAAATTATATGGGTTGAAAATGGAAGAAGGAGGAGATATTGTATCTCATATCAGCAAGTTCCGCTCTCTAATGGCCCAACTGGATGGCATTAATGAAAAGGTGAAACCCAATGATGCAAAGGCCATATTACTAAATAGCATGCCCAAAAGTATGTCCAATATGGTGTTTACTTTAAGTAAACTAAATCCAAGCTTGGAGAACATAATAGCAACATTACTTGATACAACAAGCAAGGTTGTAGAAGAAGAAGAAGAAGCCTTAGCTATGCAATCAAACACTTCTTACAAGAAATCAAAACATATCAAAAACTATATATGTTTTTATTGTAAGAAGCCAGGACATGTTATTCTCAACTGTAAACAAAGAGCAAAAGATCTACTTGATGGAAAGCTACATGACAAGGCCATGGTGACTGAAGAAGATGATATGGAAGATCAAACTTCACATGCCAATGCCGAAGACATTTCAAGTGACGAAGATTATCTTTACTAAATATTTGTGTGTAGTGTGCATTTTCCCATGTGACCCAAGGGAGGAAGTTGGGAAATTAGAGTTCCCATGGTGATAAGTTTTTCACCATGTGGTAAATAAGTTGATTGTAACAAAATATAGTTTGTTATATTATATTGTATGTACGTAAATAGTGAGTTATATAAACTAGCTCACGTATTTAGGTGTGGAGAGATTATTGTAGATTTGGTAGTTGGAGCAATATCCTAGTTTATAGGAGGAAGTCCTCACTATATGTATCCTTCAAATTTATTAAATAAGATGGTGTGTGTTGACTGACCGGAAGGTTCTTGAGAGAAATCTCAACCAGTTTTTACGCAAAACCCTTTTCCTTTCATCAATGTAGAAAGAGATTTTTCTTTCATTTTCAGATAATATCCCATTTCTTTCTTAGTGGGAAATTCGGCCTTGATAGAAAACTGTGTGCATGGTATTGGAGAAATTTCTGTAGCTCTTGTTTTCTGTCTGACCATTTCATTATGTACCGTTGATTTAAAATTGTGTTGGATACCAATGGAGGAGAGGGGTTGAAAAGCCTATCTCCTTCTCTGTGAAGTGCTGAATCTCTGGTCCACTAAGCTTTTGGCTGGAATGAAACCTAAATTTCTCATTGGGGATGCAGGTTGGAGTGAATGGCTTGAGATGGTTGGAGGGGAGAGCAGATTGTTTTTGTGTATCCTATGCATATGTTGTAAGTAAATCAAGTATATAGCTAACTTATTAATCCAGTGGCAATAAAGTTTCCCATGGTTATTCATCCAGCTTAGCTTGGTTGCCATTTGACATGCAATGATAATCCTATATATTAAAATGATAAATTTGTCCCATAGCTTGGTAATTTCATTTCTGCTTAGGGTTAGTATTCTGGGGTTATTGATCAATTAAATTTGCACACAACTTTTTCCAAAGACTATTTTTTCACGCTATGGACCGTGAAAGCCTTGGATCTTCAAGATTTATGCTGTTTTAACTTCTAATTTTTTTGTGGACCTCCTTCATCTTGCTAATTTTCCTTTCTACTTTCTGTGGAATATTGCATGCTGTTGGAACTTTGTGCATAGTCCTGGTTATGAATTGAGGTCTAGATGGATGGTTCTCAGGGAATCCGTAGCTTTTGTCTCTTGGTGGGAGAGTTTCAGTGTTTATGAATTTTATTTGGAAACATTTGAATGATTGGAAAATGGTGAACACGTCATGTAATCAAAAGTACTAACAGTGGCCCCAACTTGGAAACATGCAAAAATTTCTTTTCTGTAAAATGTAGACTGAAAGAATATTTTAATGTTGCTTTTCTGTTACTTTTATAATTTGATTCTCCTATGATCTTTGGCACTGTACACTGCAGCATTTAATTCATAGAGGTAGTACTCCGTTCCTCAACTGTGGTTTTCTGATGCAGATTGTTCATTCACTAGATGAAGAGAACAGAAAGAAGCTGCTTTTCTTTTCAACTGGCAGTGATCGTGCACCAATTAGGGTCTTGCAAACCTCCGGTTTGTTATTTCTAGGAATGGTTTGTTTCATGTACCCTACTACCGTAGTCATCAAAATATGGACAAATTTCAGAAATTAAGTTCCCAAAAAAGTATAGAGGGATTAACTCACCAATGGTGCATCAATGCAAAAGGAAGAAAAAATAGTCTAATATGGATTTGTTCCAAGAAATTTGAGTAAAAGAAATTACTAAAGCAATAAACCATATTAGTATCCACAAATGACAAAGGTAGGTCAATGCGACTTGAAAGTATAACTGGTTACAATAGTGAAGAACTGGGTAAAAGACCCTAGGCTATGAAAGTAACTAAATTCAAAAAATACCAAAATGATAGCAAAGAAACAAAACAAGGGAGGGTAAACCAAAAATGGTTAAAAACCACAAATGAAAACATGCAAATGCATTTAACTAAGTGAGAAAAGGACCCCTGAAGCAATAACAAACCCAAATAAATATAAGATGTAATTATATAAATACAGGAGACAAACAATGACAATAAGAGTTTCTGTAAATACAGTTATTCTCACAATTTATGAATAATAGATGCAATAGTAGGCTCGTTATTGATAGATGATTAGACATTTTGTTAGCTATGATATAAATAACTTAAGACATTATGAAATTATACTTTATGGCAATGATTAAGTTCAAAGTTATGTGCATGGGCTTAGTATAATTTATCATGGGTGATCTTATAGGAACATTTTCTGTTGTATTGAGGAAGCTCTCTTTACTTTTTCACTACACTGTATTTCCTATGTTCATTGGAGACATTGTACATTACCAATGTATATAATGAGGATAATGCCATTCCCAGATATTATGTGTCTCATTTATGATATTTGTTTTGCACTTCTGAAAGGATTTGATGATGTTGTATTTCTTATGGCATAGAATGGTTGTATTTTCTGATATATTGACCTAAATTCCTGCACTCTTGCTACTTTGAATTTGGATTCCATGTACGTCAGAGCCATACAGTCATAGTATAGCCCTCTGTGCCACAAAGTCATAGATTACAAAATTATGAAGTTCTGAAGATGGAGAACATCAATAAATTGGTCAAGATCTTGATAAAAGAGAAGAGAATCGGAGACAAGAAGATGAGTGGACTGATTTAGTGAGGTGACAAAGCATTATATGGACAGGAAGTTGAAGTTCAACATGCCAAGCAGCACTATAAAGATAAGTTGTGCAAAGAGGAGGAAGATGACAATTGCCAAAACATTTCCAATTTATGTCTTTAGTGCACACAAAAGACAATCTATATCTAACACTAGATGGATATAATAGAGACTGAAGGTAGTCAACGAGGAAAGGTCCATTCCTCTATTGGAGCAGAGAGAAGAATCAAAAGTTAATTGAGGTTCCAACAATTAGGGAGCCCTCAATAACAAGGAATTCCTTTGATGAGAGTGATATAGGAAAATACCTGTTGAAGTAGGGAACCATTGCATATGAATCAATTTTGCAGAGTTTTCTTGTGAGCACTAGTGAGAAAAAGGAAGATTCTGAGAGAATATTGACTCCTACGGGAGAGAATTAGGAACAATGAAGTACATAAAAGGCTTATGGAGGAGGTAAATAGACAAGCTACATGTAATGTCCCTTTTTGGGGACTCACAGAAACTATGCAAAGTTGAAGATAAACAACACTTTTCAAATCTTTAGTAGGCTGTTAGTGACTGAAATAAATAGATAAAACCCTTAACTGCTGCCAACAAACACCCTTCTAGGGCAGCGACCTTTTTGGGGTTTCAAACCCACTTTTGTGCCCTCAAAACCCTTGAAATCAGCTACCTCTAAGTCTCTAAAATCATTATATATTGCCAACAATCATATCATGCAAGAAAACTGATTTTTATAAGCTTGGAAGTGAGAGATCTGATTTTTATGATAAAACCCTCAACTGCAGAAATTAATTAAATAGTCCAGAACTGCAACTAACTTCCACGAGCTTGGAAAAATAGCAAATCACCACCAAAATTCATGAAACTTCATAACTTGGCTCTTAAAAATATAGAGAATATTATTCCAATCTTAAAACCATGAAATTATTGCAAGAAAGTACTAAAATGCTCCCCTAGGTGGGTCGCTCCACTTAGAACAGCCAATAAACATGCAAAGATACTCCACAAAGTAGGTCGCTCCACCTTAAAATAGGCAATTATGCATGCACAATCAGAAATAGGGCAAAGATCCTTCAATTGTTAGCCAAATAACACCTTAGGGCAATTTGCCTAGGGCTGGAAATAAAGATTATAGCAGCAAAAGATCCCTCAAGGGGGTGGAGACTCCCGTGTTGAAGTCTTCCCTAGACTTGGTGAAGGGTTTTGTCCTCACACAAGACTCTCCAAGGGTTTTTCGTCCTTAGGAGAGGGAGAGATGCTTCACAAGCAATCTTTCCAAAATAATAGAATTCACATATGCTTATCAAATGGCCAAGCAACCTCCTTTTATAACCATAAGGGGTGCTACATTTCAAATGATGGCCGACCCAAATAAAAATTACTTTTTAATTATCTAATTTGTATTTGGAGCCTACATGCTCAAAATACTTTATTTTCTAATTAAATAAGTTCTTCTATTGGAGCACTAGGCTTCCCAATAGGAATACATGATGATAATAAAAATATTTGCTTAGATAATGACAAAAATGTCATCCAAGTCTTCCCCTTCCTTCCTTAAACCCACGGGAAGAAAATGGGTTAAGGTCTTCAAATCTGCTAGTCTACAAAAAGGGACATGACACTACAAGAATGGTCAAGGCCTAGGAGTGAGGGGAGGTATGTTTGGCAATGATCGACAGGGAGGCTTGAGAAAAGGAATAGTTTACATTACACTAATCTTATAGAGGAGAATCTTGTAGTATGATTGTCACATGAAGGCAAGGCAAGAGAGCTTGAACCAGTGTTCCATGGAGATGTGCCCCCCGAAAAAAGTCATTTCGAGATAGGGACATTTGTGAGACTTGGGGACTTCGTGGAAATGTCCCCCTGTCATACCCCACCGCCACCACTAGATAAGAGATGTCCTCGGGACATCCGTGATGCCCCTATAACTACTAGGATCAAAACGCTAAAACCCTTATTGGTCGGATAAAATAAACACATTTTTTTCTTAACACAATTTTTTAAAAATAATAAAAACTTAATTAAATAGTACTCGGTTTATACTAACCCTAAATTGGTAATTAAATTAACTATTTAGCTTACCTTATTATTAACACCCAACTAAGGAAATAATAATGAAATTTTAATTTAAAAAAACAACCCATAAAGTCATGTCAACACTTGTTATTCACCCACGTAAATAAATAATAACGAATTTTTAATAAAATAACTACAACCCGTAAAGTCACCTCAACACCTATTTAAAAATAACAGATTTTCAATAAATTTACTACAATCAGAAGTCATCTCAACATCCATTTATAAATAATGGATTTTTGAAAAATTTACAACCTCGTAAAGTCACTCAACATCCATATAGATTAATGGGACTTAATTAATTTGATTAATTCTATTTAGGGTCCTCAACCCACTAATGACCCAATGCAGATCAAGTCCTAGGCTTTAGATCAAAGTGATATGGGCCATACGATCTAGGGTGAGCCTTAGCTTGCCCTAAGTTCTCTTTATCCAAATAGGGTGAGCCTTAGCTTGCCCTAATTCCTTATTAAGCAACTATGAATAGAGGGAAATTACAAATAGGAAGTTTTTAATGAATTCCCGCATGCGGAAGCTATAGAAAAGGGGATAGTTGGCGATCCTTCTCCTAGAATCCCTCTTTGCATGACATGCGTGCCTTACAACTGAAAATAGAACCTTCTATTTGGCATGTTTGCCACTTATTTCCAAGTAATTGACTTATTTCAATTGGCAAGTAATCAACTTTTAAACCAATCACATAAGTTTTACAATTTAATTGATTACTCAATTACTTTGTCGGAGAAAATAAGAGAAAGAAAAAGAAAGAGGAGAAGAAATTAGAAGAAAGCTGCTGCAACACTTTCAGTCTTATTCTTCTTCCGTACTTTGCATGCTGATTCAATCAGACACCTCTACCTCATGAATGATCTGAATGATTTCTCTTCCTTGAATCTAAGATGTTTTTTCTCCCGTATGCTGTTGAATCCTTTTCTTTGATTCTCACCAAACTGGATCTGGAAGCAGTTGGCTGAGATTTGCTTGCGGGTGTTGCCTCTGAATCAACCTTTGTTTGAGATCCTTTTTTAATTTCTGCTAGAAGACATTGGAAATACGAGAGCTGGATCTATTTGTGCAGAACATGCAATTTCTCCTTCTAATTTTGAAGATATATTCAATGTATCAGACATTGACTTCGCCTTCTTTTCACCAATATGAGCACCAGTGAAGTATTCCTGCAAATAATTCAGACAAGTATGCAGTCCATAGCATGAATATCTAATTTCTTCATTGAGATTTGATTATAAAGCCTGCTGCCCTCTATTTTTAGACTTTGCTTGCATGCCAAACAAGCTAAAAATATTATTTTATTCACTTGTGCACTCACATCAACATGCAAATAGCTAGAATAATAAAAAGAAGCCTTTCCAACCCTAGGCGCCAAAACTGGATGCTTCCCGGCAATTAAAAGAAATCAACTTTTAGGCATTTAGTTATGCTAGAATGGGTCGCAGTTTTGGCTAATGCTTGCGTGAAATACATGAAGGAAGGGCAACGTTAAACTTCAACCTGCCGGGAAGCTCCTTTTTTTTTTCAAATTGCGGGAAGCTCCTTTTTTACGTTTTTCACTTAAGTGAAAATGTAAAAAACATGAAGGGCAACGTTAAACTTCAACCTGCCGAAAGCTCTTTATTTTACGTTTTTCACTTAAGTGAAAACGTAAAAAACATGAAGGAAGGGCAGCATTAAACTTCAACTTGCCGGAAGCTCTTTATTTTACGTTTTTCACTTAAGTGAAAACGTAAAAAACATGAAGGAAGGGTGGCTCCAATTTCAACGACTTGCACAAGGACTTGCTTCTATGTTCTGTGTGGATATTCAAATGGAAGGGCAGCTTTGAAAATTGCGATTGGCATGAAGACTGCATTTCTTTCCATTTTTGGATTTTCGGTGAAGAAAACACAAGCACAGAATAAAATTTGCCATTTTTGGAAAGGGTCAGGAAGATGTAGTAGCAAAAACTTGCAAGTGCCATAACTTTCACTCTGTAGCTCCGTTTTAGGTGCCGTTTTTCCAAAAGTGCATATTTTCTCGAGCTCTACGCATTGGTGGCAATATTTTCCTTATTTTCATAAAATCCATTATTGCACCTTTTTGAATCAAGCAACCTCTTGCAATCTCCTGAAGGAATCCTGAGTTCTAGTCACCTATAGACAAATTAGTGAGTAATTAAAAACACTGGATAGCTTTTCAAAACCCTAGGTTCGGGAAAAGGTCTGAAGAATAAATAGGCTACGGGGATTGCAGACAAAAAAAAGGAGAAACACAAACACAAACAAAAAGAAAAACGAAAAAAGCGAAAAACTGCCCAAGTCACAGACAATTGCTCGAAAATAACTTGCCAATTAACTAATCTGTAAAAACTCATCCTTGCGCGAATGCTCCATTCAGAGATGAAAGAAATACTGGCATGGAAATCCACGACGGGGTTTAACCTCAGCACAAACTATTTTAAAAGAACTTTATTTATTTAATAAATAAATAAATAAAATGTTTTCTGAAAAAACAGCGAAGGGATAGAGTGAGTTTTAGCATGTGAGTATTTGTCGATTTGGCTTCAACGACTCTCAGGATACCTTAAAAAATGGGGACAATCAGTAGTAAAAACAAACACAAAACAAACCCGTTACTTTGAAAAGAGCGATTTTTTTGAAATGGGTAGTCCCAGTTTCGGGGTGAAATCTTGGGGACACCAGTGCCCTTTTGAGGCATGAAACGTGAAAGACATTGTGTATCTGACTATGCTCGTGAAACTCGCTCGTTAGCAAATTCTCCAATTCTTCTCTTAAATTTGTATGGTCCATAGAACGTGGTGTAAGCTTTTCACTCCATGTTGCTTGAGGGAAGATTGTCTATATCATAGTTCAAAAAATCGTTATCGGTGATTAATCGGCAAACCAAATTTTGAATCGGAAATCGGAAATCGGGAATCGGCAATTTATCGGCATTAATCGAAAACTTTATCGGTACTTTTAAAAACATTTAAATTCATAAAATATACTTAAATTAAATGTAAAAACAATGTTAAATGATGCGAGAAGTGACTCTATAGAATGCCATAGGCCCATATGCATATTTTTGATTAAGTTTTGACCAAAAAGAGAGTACAAAGTTTGCAAACAAAAATGCTCATAGAGTCATGTCACATGTGACTTTTGAAGTATCACTATCAAATATCAATAATATTCTATTTCATTAAGCACGCCTAAAATAAGTTTGTTGCACTTGCGGTTGCCTCGTGGAAGTGGAAGGTAAATATTCCTCCTCTGCAACACCAACATTGTCATCTACAAACATATCATCTGGATCATCACCAACTTCTAATGTCCCTGATGGTATTGCTTCTTCAGTCTCCCTCTCCAAAGTTGCTATCTCTTCTGTAGTAAACATAGGCTCCGCATCATCAGGCTCAACAATCCAGTCATCATATGGATCAATGTCAACCAAGTCTATTGCATCAAACTCTGTGCCCCCTCCACTTATCTCACACAAAGACAAAGATTGTATCGCACGAAGACAAGGTCATTGAGGTGTTGTGTTGTCAACCTGTTGTGCTTCTTTGTGTGAACAACTTCGAACATGCTCCAATTACGTTCGCATCCAGAAACCTTTGCATGGTTGACACAAAATGTGGATGGCTAGCTTTTGAAGATTTGATGTTTTTGTACCATAATCTTCCCACCACAAATCTGCAAATAAAACATTTATAATTTTGTAAGTTAACTAAGCTTGAATAAATAAAAGAATTCTAGACTTCTAGTTTCTAGTTCTATGTGTAATGAGACTAAATACAAATGACTCAATTTGTTTTTACCTAGCTGAGAAGTGTTTCTTCTTTTCACACATAGAGCCGAAGAAAAGAGCCTCCCCTCTGCAGTCTTGTAAATTTGCAGCTCGTCAACAATTGCATCTCTAATATCTTCGTCAGATACCAACCTCTCTATGCATGTATTAAGGCCATCCATAACCTCCTCATCAACCTTAAATGATGGGGAATAGAAAAACTTCGGGTTTAGGTAGTACGCCGCTGCATGTATATGTCGATGAAGTGTCTTGTTCCATCTCCGATCAATTATGCGCCAAATGGGTTCATATTTTCGTTGATTGTGCCCATAATATTTAGCTATGGCCTCCTTGGCCACATCCATAGCCTCATACAAATAACCCATTGGGTTTTTCCCCCATCTACCATTCGTAGAACTCAACCAAAGACTCTGACACCTAAAACAAAATAACATATATATTTAAAATCAAAATTAATAAAAAATTATATAACAAATGATAAATAAACAAATATTCAAGTTTAGATTACCTTCATGATTTCTTCCATTTGCTTTGCAAACATATCATCAAAAACGGTCTTCACGACCCTTTCCCTTCGGTTTTTCCTAAGGACAGGAGACTCCAACCATCGCGTGCTCACAAACATCTGCTTAAGGGATGTTAATGAGGTTGCAATGCTCTGCAATGTAATGAAGTTTGTGGCAAATCGTGTGACCCCTGATCGCACAAGCTCCTTTCCATTGGTGTGCTCTCTCATCAAGTTTAGCACCCAAGTGTGATTGTAGATGAATTTTGTAATATTTCTTGCGTCCTCAACCACATTTTTCACCCATGAGAGTTTTCCTATGTCCTCCAATAAGAGATCCAAACAATGGGCTACACAAGGGGTCCAAAAAAGTGTAGGGTGCCTCTCCTCAAGAAGTCTCCTCTTCTACATATGCCGTCGCATTGTCTATCACAACTTGGACGACATTCTCCACGCCCACCTCTTTCACCACCTCATCTAACATATCACACAAAGTGATTGCAGTTTTCACTTGGTGGGAGACATCAATTGATTTCAGGAAGACCAATTGCCCACTTGATGCCACTAGGAAGTTAATCAATGTGCGGTTTTTCCCATCTGTCTACCCATCAAACAAAATGGTGCATCCTTTTTTTATCCACACCTTTTTTTGCTCTTCTACAAGATTTTTGAGTAAATGCACGTCGCAAAGAGCAAAAACGAGTCGTGCAAAGAGAAAATAGGAGAAAAAACAAATTGATTTGGTCTATTTTCGTATTTAACCCTAGGCCACGATTTTCCCCACGATTTTTGACGAGTTTAGCCACGATTTTCAATGATTTTGCAGGGTATTTTACGCGATTAATCGCCGATTTATCATAATAACAAAAATCGCGATTTTTCAAAAGTTTAATCGTTTTCATGAAGGCAAACGATTTATCGCTGATAAATCGCGATTTTTGAAACAGAGGTCTATATGGTTGCAATCTCAAAATCCATGTCTCGTACCTCAAAAATCTTCTCAATCCTATGGTGGTTTGTGTATAGTTTTTGATGGTTTTGCGCATGCCTGAGATTTTCCTTGAGTACCTCTAATATATCTTGACTTTGTTTAACCAAATATTTGGCCCCTAGCACTCTACTATCAGATATGACTAAATCAACAAAAGAAAGGGTGTTATAACCATACAAAGCTTTGAAAGGAGTCGTGTCAATGGACATGATATGAAGTGTTGTAGCAATGCTCCCCCATGTAGAGCCATTTGATCCAAGCTGATTGCTGCCCCGCCACATAGTTCCTTAGATATCCCTCAATCCATTTGTTCACTATTTCGGTTTGTCCATCCGTTTGAGGGTGATAACTAGTACTAGGAGTCAACTTTGTTCTTGTTAAGCGGAAAAGTTCTTGCCAAAATAAACTGATGAACTTGTCCCTATCACTTATGATATACTTAGGCAGCCCATGAAGTCTGAAAACTTCTCTAAAAAATATATCAGCCACTAGTGGTGCATTGAACTTGGTTGGGATTGGGAAAAAATGAGCATATTTAGTGAGCCAGTCAACCACAACATAAATACAACTCTTACCTTGAACCGTGGGTAGTCCTGTGATGAAATCCATTGAAATGCTTTCCCATTTTTGAGTTGGAATGGGTAAGGGCTGCAACAAGCCAGCTGGAAATTCCTGCTCAGATTTGTTTTGTTGACAAGATAAGGCACTCCCGGATGTATTGGAGGACTTCTCCCTTGAGTCCCTTCCAAAAGAATCTTTCCCTTGCTTGTAAGTTTTGAAATACCTCGGGTGACCAGCCAAGGGTGTGTCATGAATTGCTCTCAAAATTTTGTACTTTATCTTTGATTCGGAACAAGGTAGATTCTATTTTTGTAGAGAATGAGGTCATCCACTATCCTGTATTTGTCATCCTCTATTTTTCCTTCAAGTACATTAGTAGTGAAATCATTCTTTGCATACTCAGCTATTATAAAAACCTTCCAATCAACAAAAATTTCAGACATAGAGCAAAGAATTGGTCTCCGGTAAAAGCATTAGCTACAATGTTGTTCTTCCCCTCAACATATTCTATGTCAAAGTCATAGGCCTGAAGTTTACTCACCCATTTTTGTTGTCTATCATTCAAGTCCCTTTGGTTGAGGAAAAATTTCAAACTGTATGATCCATTTAGACCACAAATTAAATACTTTCTGAATTTTATAGTGCATGCATGATGGCCAACATTTCTTAGTCATCAATAGAGAATCCACGCTCTATATCTTTGAGCTTCCGAATCTCAAAGGCTATGGGATGTCCCTCTTGCATCAAAACAACCCCGATACCTTCACTGATGCATCACTTTCTACCCGTAATGTCCCCATTTCTAAAGACCCTTAGCCTATACTTCCCCGTGGGCTTCGGGATGTTGCAAGGGGAACATTTTTATTAAATAATTAAATATTATTGCCTAGAGCAATAATTATTTAATTATTTAATTATGAAGATTATTTAATTTAATTCCCAAAATATAAAAAAATTAAATGGGGAATTAATTAAATAAATATTTAGGTGGCTTTTATTGATAAAATCACCCTTTGAAAAGGGGACGCCACACCTAGGGAAAACAAACTACTTTTATTTAATAATTTCCCTCTCCTAGGGATTTTGAATTTTGTGCCTCCTTATAAAAGGAGTGCTAGGATCATTATTATTATTATGTTATGATGAAGTTATTTTGATGCTCCATGCTTGGAGTTGGGATGCATGCCCATTGATGTTCTCTCTCTCTCTCTCTCTCTTGCGTGGGAGGTGGTATTGAGCTGGTTATTGAGAATCTATTTGAAGAAGTATTTGTGCAAACTCAAGTGAGATCCATGTCTTTGGCTTTAGATAATTTTTAGATGAAGTTTGCCATTAAAATCTGCATGTTTTTACTGTAGCGACGTCACTGTAGCAGCTTGGGTTTTTGTGATCAAATCAAAGTATTTTCTATGTGTTTTGCAAATCGATTTGTTGGTGTGTTCCATTCCATCTTTGGTGACTTCTTTATTAATGTTTACGGGCTGTTTTGTATGCAATCTTTAGTGGAATCGACCAGCTGGTTTGGTGTTATTATATCCCAACATACAACGACCACTTTGGGTAATTATTGGAGGGTTTAATGCATGTCTAAAATATTCTAATGTGCAGCGACTCCTTTTGATTAATCTCGACTTTCTTTCATGGTGTTGTGATCTGATTCAGTGCATTGTTTGTTGTGAATCGATTGAGTTAGTGGCATGATCTTGAGCTCTTGGTTACAACAATTCATCTAGGGCATATTGATGCTAATCATTGGTGTTATAAGGATCTGATTTTAATATAAATTAAGACTGCTATTTATCCTTGGCCAGTGATTTCATTGTGTAACCGTTTGGGTGCTTAAATGCATGTTCTAATGCTCTATGGTGCAGCGTACTTGGTAAGGCTGAGTTACTAGTGGCAGCGACTGGTATTGGTGAGTTTGGCATTAGATTTGTGTGTTCCATGATCTGAATCGTATCTAAGGAGACTGCTGTTCATCCCTAATCCTAGTGACCTCAATGGGAGATGCATATTTAATGTTTTAATGCCTGTTTTGACCCCCACATAATCAGTGAATTAATAGTATACTTTGCAGCCTGTAGTTGCATGAATTATTGATGTTTGGCAGCGATTTACAGTTCTACTTGTGACTGAAATATTCCAGGGATTGGCAAATCGACTGAGGTTCCTATTGTGTGAAGACTATATATATATTTTGGGCAACGAATCGTATTGGTTTGCAGATCTTCTTGTGGCTAGGAGATTGCATGGTTCAATGGTGTTGAAAGTCTCTTTTGGTAGCCAAAGGATTAAGGATATTGTGGTATGGTCACCTTTCTTTGCAATCCACATCTGGAACTAGATCAAATTTCATAGACATATATTTAGCAATTTACATTGGTGGAACGACATCAAATTTGAAGATCCTTTGCAAATGTGTTATTGCTTCTTTGATGCTCAACAATAGTGGTTTCATTGCAGCTAGTGCTAGTGTTTTGTGGGATGCTCAATGACAGTGATTTGCACTAATTAGGAAAGAAGCTTAGATCTGATTTGTATGTTCAGCTGAGGATAATTGCTAAACTAATTAGTAGAGGCCATTAAACCCTTGTCCTCGGGTTTATTGAGTCATCTATTTGATCGGTTCAATATTTTTGACTGGATTTGACTATTTGTATTTGA
The DNA here is from genome assembly GCA_018340775.1 of Taxus wallichiana var. yunnanensis. Classification (NCBI taxonomy): domain Eukaryota; kingdom Viridiplantae; phylum Streptophyta; class Pinopsida; order Cupressales; family Taxaceae; genus Taxus; species Taxus wallichiana. The sequence continues at coordinate 949,630,251 of CM031235.1, forward strand.
TTGGAGCATTGAAGAGTTGGTGGTTTGCCTAATTTCCATTTGATTTTAGAAGTGGGATATTACACTACCACAAATGGAGTGAGAAAAATCTCGAGCAGCAAGTACTGGACATGAACTCGTTACCCTTTTAAGTTTGTCAAAGGATGTTTGGGCTGATTCAGACAAGTGAATGCTCCCTTTCTTGTTAAATCAGTCAAGGGAACAATAAGTCTGTGAAAATCCTTTAACGAACCTTGTGTAATAGCTGCAAAGACCCAAAATCCTCTCAGTTGTGTCATTGTGGTAGGAGGAGGCCAATCCAAAATAGCTTGGATCTTCTGTTGGTCAACATGAACTCCTTGGATATTAATAATATGGCCTAGATACAAAATTTCAGTCATGCCAAACTCACACTTGGACTCCTTAGCAAAGAGAATTTTCTTTACAAAATTTCCAGCACTATATCCAAGTGTTTAAGATGCTCTTCCCATGTCTTACTATACACCAAAATATCATCAAAAAATACCAAAACAAACTTCCTCAAATACTTACGAAAAACATGGTTCATGCATGATTGGAAAGTGGCTAGAGCATTAGTCAAACCAAAAGGCAAAACCAAAAATTCAAAATGCCCAAAGTGACACCTAAAGGCTGTTTTTTGTACATCTTCCTCTCTTACCCGAATCTGATGATAATCGGTCCTCAAGTCAATCTTGGAAAAATATACTGCTCCATGTAATTCATCAATCAACTCATCAATCCTAGGTATGGGGTACTTGTTTTTGATGGTCTTCTTGTTCAAAATCCGTAATCAATGCACATCCTCATGGTTCCATCCTTCTTCTTTACTAGGACCATTGAAGAAGCAAAGGGGCTAGAACTAGGCTTGATATGACCCATCTCCAATAATTCCTTGATTGCCTTCTCAATTTCTTCTTTGAATGCTCTTGGGTGGCAATAGGGAGTAGTCATTATAGGTTTAGTACCTAGTTCCAACTCAATGATATGCTGAAATCCTCTATCCGGTGGCAATCTAGGAGGTATATTGCTGAATACCTTGGCATGCTTATCTATAATGGGCTGAATATTCATATGATATGATTGTTGTCTTAAAATTGGAGTTGTGGAACTTACCAAACAATGTGTTGCCCATGCTACTTGCCCTCTACAAAAAGCTCTCTCCATCCTCTTAGCTATGACCACTCTAGGAGCTCCATTGGTCATGCCTTGAAGCACAACCTCTTTACCATTTGATTTAAACTTCAGCTCCATAGTCTAATAATTTTGGGTGAATTCCCCCAAAGAATGCAGCCATTGTACCCCAAGTACTATGTCCGTTTCTCCTATGCCCACAACATAGAAGTCATCACTTACTTTGTGCCTCCCCAAAGTAAGATTAAGTTGTTGAATTCTCTTGGTACATGGGATGGTGAAGCCATCAACTATAATCACATTGAAGCCTTTGAAATCTATTGCTTTCAAACCCATCTTGGCTACCAATCCTTCATCAATAAAATTGTGGGTTGCCCCACTGTCAATCAACAGCACCGTGACCTTTTGTCCCTACAAGACTCCCCTCACTCTAAAAGGATGATATCTGGGAGCACCCGATAATGTGGCAAGGGTGCCTTCTTGGGTATCTACCTCTTCCTTCTTCTCATGTTCTAGTTTATGGGCTGCAATCTCCAACTCAACTTCTTCTATTTCTGATTCACCATCGGATATAACCTCTATGTAGTGTACTTGTCCATGCCTAAGACACCTATGACCAGGTTCCCATGGATCTTTGCAAGTAAAGCATAATTTTTTCCTCCCGAGTTCATTCCTTGTTTCTATCTCTTTACTTGCTTTTGGCAGCTCTTTTTGCTGAAACCCCCTTGCTGGAATGACCTCTTTTGTTGTCTATAAGGTGCTGTCCTTGGCTGCCCAAAATGCGCTTCCTTGGTTGTCCAAAAGGTGTTGTCCTTTGCTGTCCCATAGGCAGGAATTTACCCTTTGGAGCTGATGATTCCAGATTTAATGCTCTTTTAGTTGCTTCCTGAAGAGATAAAGGATCAAAAGCTTTCACTAAGCCCTTGAGTGGTTTAGCTAACCCTTCAACAAATACCGTCACTGATAACCTTTGAAATTCAACAATGTAGTTGTCCACGGTTCCTTCTTGTTTGAGTTGGGCTAACTCCCTAAAATGGATCTTTGGATCTTTCCTATCAAACCTTTTTGTGAGTCTTTGGTTGAATTCCTCCAAGGTAGAGATAGAGCCATGTCCTTGGGTAACCAAACCATGGTACCACCACTCATGTGCCACTCCCTCCAAATGAAGTGTGACAAATTTGATAGCTTCTTCCTCATACATAGGATTCAAAGACAAGTATGTATCAATCTTCTATAACCAAGATCTAGCAGAGCACTTGTCTGATCCATCATAAGTGGGAATAGTTATTTTCCCAACCATTGTATATCTTTCCGGGGCTGCTCTGGCTGAATTCTCTTTCCTTTCCTTGGATTATTCTTCATCCTTAGATCACAAAATTCCCGGAAAGTTAGAGACTCTTGTATTGCATGGCTGAGTTCTTCATACTCTTTGTGGTAGGCTGCAAATTCATGACCTATGTGGGTTGCGTCTTTTGCCTCATCTGGCTGCTCCTCTTCCTTTTGTAGAAACTTTGCTCTGAAATTCTTGGAAGGAGGATTAATTGAAGTCCTTTCATGGGCTAAAGAGCTTCCCTCTCCCTAATTTTCCTTGTTCTGGTTAATATTTTGCAAGGCTTGCACTAACCCTTGTCATGGATTCCCTCAAAGTGTTTTGGAGGGTTCTTTCCATATCCCTCTGATTCCTATTGAGTATTTCCTGAAAAAAACTCATCTCATCTGAAGGAGGAGCTCTTTGTTCTCTATCTCCCATGGCATTTTTCCTTGGAGTTCTCCTCTGGTAATACTTGGTGTCTTTCTCTAGCATCAAGATCTCATAGGCTAGCAAGAATTTTGCTTTGATACCACTGTGATGTCCCCTTGTGGGAAAATTAATACATCTAGATTTTTAGAGCAAAAATTAAAAATTCTGAAATTACCCTTTTATTATGAAAATATGACAATACAATGTATGGACACAAGCCCAGATTTTATTGAACTTAATTTGCAGGAAAAGCCAAGGACACAATGCATAAATTATTCAACTGAAACCCTAGCTGATTTTTACAAATAAATTGCAAAAATTATAGCTGACCGTAAAGATGAAATTATTGGCTAGAAAGATGTCCAAACTCGCTGCAATAATCCCCCAATGATGATGTCAATGAAAGACAGAAAGTTGCATTAGCTCCGATGATGACATCAACTCTTAGGAGGTGACACCAACCCTCAAAATTGTCCAGCAATGTGATGTCGGCACTCAAACAGTGATGACATCAGCTCCCAATGATGCCCTGGCTAATTCTAGAAAATCTGGAGATTACCCGAATGATGCCCTGATTATTCTAGAAAATGCAGAAATTCAATTGTTGACTTGATTTGAAGCACAAATATAGTCCCTGAATGGAACCACCATACAAGACTGGAGGGTTTTTGTCCCCAAGCCTTATTCACCGGAGGGTTTTTATCCTCAGATGTTGAAAGCTAAAGCGAAGCTCAAACTCACAATGTAAACATAGATGATTGAAAAGTGATCCCCAAATGAGCCCAATCACCCCACTTTTATAATTTCACTTTCACGTTTTTCAAGGAAAAACACTCATAAAGCAATCTCCTCCTTTTATTTTAATTTTGAGTTGCTTTAATAATAATCACCTTTTTAATAATAAAACATAAGTTGCCTTTTTATGAATATAACTTAAAGTTACTTTTTGGACAACTTAAGTTAAATTATTAAATTATTTCCTGCACCACCACTTTAGCCTACAGAAATGGAGAATAGGCTAAGGTTCTTCTAACTGGATTAGATTTGAGAACTGGATATGAAAATTTATGAAAAACTAGTGCTAATCATGAATAAAAATTATGGGAATTCATATATATTTGTAAAACATTTTTAAAAATTTAATATTACCAATTTAGAATAAATTTACATGCTTTGAAAAAGAAAATGAAAAAACTAACTTGGAAATTAAATTTTTCTCAAATATGCTCTATAAATCCACTATAAAATCCCTCCAATTCGTTAAAAGAATGCTCAAATGTTGTGTGATTAGAATGTGTGGGGGTGGGGGCTTATTAAGAAAAACATTCAAGTGTTTTAACGTTCAACTATGTTAAACCCGTGTTTCAAGATTCACTTGCACTTTCTACATGTTTGGGGGAGTTTGTGTACAAGAGTCTCCAAGTTTTGGCGAGTACTTTCCGCAAGTATGGAGAAAAACCCCACCCATTAGTTCGTGTACAAGCATTAATGGTGATTACTCGACATGTACTTTTTGGATAAGTACTCGCTTGAGTATGTAAGCTATGGTTAGCACTTCCATTTGGTTTATGTAATGCACCTTCTACATCATTTATGACACTGAGGAATGCTGTATTGAGGTCTTTCATGATACATGTATCATAGTTTATCTAGATGATATTTTTGTTTTTAGTGTTACGTGGGAATAATATCTATCTCATTTGAGACAAGGCTTGCATGCAAGTGTCAGAAGAAAAACACTTGTTATACAATATGAATAAATATGAGTTTGCAAAATTATCTCTAGTCTATCTTGGGATTGTGGTTGGATGAGGAGAACTAGGAGTAGATCTAAAAGATTGAGGCTACTACTAATTGGTCCATGCCTAGGATTGCCACAGAGCTCGGAAGTTTTTGTTGGAGCATTACAAGTACATAAGGAAGTTTATTCGAGCTTTTGCTTGCATCACAACACTTCTAGATACAATTGCAACAAGTGATACGAGTTTTCATTGGGTTAAGGAACATGATAGTGCTTTTGATTCTTTGAAATATAAAATCAGCCATGCACCAGTGCTTGCTCTTCCTAATTTGTAGCAAACCATTTGAAGTCTAAACGGATGGAAGTGAGTATGCTATGGGGGCAGTTTCAAGGAGGTAAGCCAATTTGTTATCATTTAGAGGTATTCACTTCAGTAGTAAAATGGTATCCTATGCATGATAAAGAAATCTACGTACTAGTTCAAGCAATAAAATAATGGAAACATTATGGTAGGGTAAAGAAACTATTGTGAATATTGACTAGAAACTTCTTCAATATTTGCAAGCAGAAAGTAAATTATAACAAGCAAGGCACCACAAATGGATGGGTTTTCTTCAACATCATTTGGTGATCGAGTACAAGAAGGAAAGCATGAATTTGAGGCAGATATGTTCTCTCGGCCACTAATAAAGAAGCAAGTTTTAGCTTTGGCAACATTTTTACAACTTTAGCCTTTCACAAAAGAGGCTTATGGAGAAGTATATCCACAAAATTGCAGATTTTGGGGAGACATTCCAACAATGGCAGGTCAAGAAAGTTTACAATGGAGGAAAGGATGGGTGTTACCACAAAGAGGGGCTACTCTAAAAGTGGGATAAACTATACGTGCCAAAGGGAGAAAGACTAATATTGACAAGGGATGTGAATATTTGCAAAGTATTGGGATCATTTTGGTGTTAGAAAAACCATGTCTCACTTGCACATGTATGTGTACTGCCCAATGTGCAAGTAGTATTTGGATTCATTAGAGGATGTAAAATTTGTTATACAAGCAAACATAAAGTTAGGAAAGGGGGATTATACATGCCTCTACCGATAGCTACTAGACCATCGGAAAGCATCTCTATGGATTATGTTGGAGGATTGCCGTGTCTAAACATGCCCGTGACTATCTATATGTTGTTATAGATAGATTCAGAAAAATGTGTGTTTCAATTGCATGTAAATACACAATGGAAGGGCATTAAGCAGATAAGCTATTTTTTTCTAATGTTTGGGTGCATTTTGAGTTTCCTAAGTCTCTTGTTTCAATTAGAGATTCCATATTGTTCAGTATGTTTTGGACCAACCTTTGGAGCAAAACAGAGTCAAAACTCCAAAGCAGCACCACTTTCCATCCTCAAACAGATGGGCAAATGAAAATAGGACTTTGGTATAGTTGATAAGAGGTTACAACAGCAAGTATCCAGGGAAATAAGATGAGTCTTTAGCATATATCTAACACTCATACAAAAGGAAATACAAACATCCACTAAAAAGTCACCTTCTGAAGCATGTTTGGGACTTGGGTTTCTTACCCACTAATCTACTTGATTTTGCAATGGGACAGCAAGAAGTGGAAGGACAAGATTTAGAAGTGAGTAAGAAGCAAAACTCATTGAGAGGATTAGACAAACCCATCTCAAAGTGAAATAGCAATTAGAAATGTCTCAATCCAAGTACAAGTCTTGACATGGCCAGCTCCAAAAGAAGCATACACTCAAAGTAGGAGATAGGATTTAGCTGTATTTGAGGAAATAAAGACTTCAAGGACAAGCTAGTAAGCGTGCGGGCCGTTCGCCATCTTGGAGCAGGTTGGTTAGAATGCTTTGCTGCTTTATCCGCGTTATTTCATGACGATGTACATATTAGTAAAATGCAAGAATTTGCACCTATATGAGTTATCCATGTTTGACGGAGGAGGAAATAACTACAAACTATAGAAGGCTTTCCACAATAATTTTGGTAGGTTGGCATCAAGGGAAAAAGACGCCAAGACCAGCAAGATGGTATCTCAAGGAAAAGTGGGAGAGTTGTTCCCACATCCTTCCCCACTAAGCTTTTGTGGAACCGAAGGCCTTCCTAAAGGAAAGTATGATCCATAGGGATCAAGAAAACCAATCCTCTTCATTGTCCAATAAGAGAACCTAGTTTCAATTAGCAGACAAGGCTTAAGAGGTGTAATGTCCCCTTTTTGGGACATTAATTAATTAAAAATATGGGAGAACTTTAATCCACTCTTCCCATGGATTAAAGGATAAAAATTGGGAAAATGTCATTACTCCTTTTATTTTAAAATTAAATAATTAATTCTCCTCTTATTTTTTATTTTTAAATATTAAAAGAGGGAATTAATATTCTATTTGGAGTTTGACTTTTCAGAAAAGAGAGCCATATTAAAAGTGACCCTTCTACATGAGAAAATGCGCCAAAGGAAGGAGGGAAACTTGGAGATTTGAAATGCTAAAGCTATATAAGAAGATGATGGCGACCCCTTGGGGGCATGTTGATGATTTTATTAAAATTTCTTCATGCTTGAAGAAGGGATGTATGCCCTTTGAGATCTCAAACAAAGGTGTTCTTCAACACCACCATTATTGTGGAGAGTGTGAGACCTTCTAAGCTTTTATTGAGTGAATGTTGCATGATATATTCATTCTATGATTGGCGCATTTATTTGAGAAGGAAATTTGCATGTTATTGATTATTATTGAGGGGTTTGATAGTGATTTATAATCTGTTGTTACTGCTGCATTTATTAGAGCTAAAGCGACTTGCATGGGTGGTTGTTTTGGCATGTTTGGGTGTCTTTTGAAGTAGTTATTCAATCTGATCTGTATTGGCAAATTAGAAGACAAGACTATGAAAATTCACGATTTCACTTAAGTGAGCTTTAAAGACCTGTGTGGATTTTCAAGTGGATGGATGATTTGCAAATTAGAAGACAAGACTATGAAAATTCATGATTTCACTTAAGTGAGTTTTAAAGACCTGTGTGGATTTTGAGAAGACTGGATTGTGTGAAAAGATAAGACAAGGCTGCTAATATCCACGACAAACTTTAGTGATTTCTCCTTCCAAAACAAAACTACGTGGAAAATAGAAGACAAGCCTCCCAATATTCACGATATCACTTAAAAGAGATTCCTTAGAAAATTGTGTGGATTTTGATGAGACTGGATGATTGCAAATTAGAAGACTCAACTATAGAAATCCATGCCAAACTTAGAATATTTTGCCTTGACCTTTAACGCAATTTCTGAGTGATTTTGCCTCTTGAATGATCTTCCAGACTGCTGCGTTTTCTTCCTTGGCCATGGCTGCTTTGCAAAAGGAAGACAAACTTTTCCAGATCCATGATTTGCTTGATCTTTTAACTTGGATTGAATCTCAGACAAGGCAAAAATCCCGAGCTTTCCTCTTGGTTGATCTGGTTACCTTCAAAAACAAGCTATGGCAGACAAATTGGTTTGCAATTAAAAACACTTGGATAGCTTTTCAAAACCCTAGGCCCGGGAAAAGATCTGGCAGGAAGAAAGAAAAGGCTATGGGGATTGCCAAATTGAAAACAAAGAAAAACCAAAACCAGAACACAAAAGAAATAAATAAAAACAACTTTGCCTCCAAAGTGGGCTTGTCATGTGGACATCTTTCCCTCACAGATGACAGGAGTAAAGATGAGATCCTAGCATCTCTGGTTTCGTGTCTTGTCCATTGGGTTCGGGGTCAGGCAAACAAAAACAAAACAAAACAAAGAAAAGAAAAGAAAACAACAAAGTTTTATTTATATACAAACAGTTTTACCCTGTATCTCAGTTCTTGAACAACTTCAAATGTTGCCCGTTGAAAGGCAATGGTAACTCAATTCCATCCCGGTAGGCAAGGAAGAAAGTATCCATTTCGGCAGCTCTCTTGATCGTGAAGGGCCCTTTCCAGAGTGAATCAGATTTGTTGTGCATGCCCTTCGGTTCATGTCTCTTGTCCCACTAGAGTACCTAGTCTCCGATCTCGAACTTCCTTTCTTTGGCCTTCTTGTCAAACACCTTGGGAAAGTCCTTATCAACTTCATCTTGTGGTAGCTCATCCTTTCTTCTCTCTGTGGTGGGTAAGTCTGCCTCAACTTGCTCCGTTCCAAATTTATTTGCTGCATTTATGAGGAAGAACTATCGCCATGTTCTTTGTTCTTCTTCAAGTACTGATCATGCTTGTTGAAAGTCCCCACCAAGGAAACTAAACCCTTGGGGATTTTCTCACTTTTTGGTTAGATTATTCCACTCATCATCATCATAACTGGATCAACTTTTCCTATGGCTGCTTGTCGTGGTGGTGATTTACTCCCTTCAACATACAACTCCGCCAAAGTTGTCTTGTTCCCGGTTCACGGGTGTTTGTTTGTCATCATTGAAAGTCTTCCACTATTCAACATTATTAGGGACTTAGGGCGGTAGACCATCTCCACTTTATAGTTTCCTTGTCTGAATATGGACGGTGGTCTATCTGGATTCAATAGTGCAGTTGTGACCGCCAAAGAGTCTGCCTTGGAATTTTGATTTGTTAGAATGAAGTCAATAGAGAAGGCTGCAAAATTGAGTGTGGCAGAAAGCACTCTATCTCTGTAATGCTTCATCTTATCTCTTTTGACTTGATTTTGCCCTTGAACTTGCTTTACTAGAAGTTCAACATCTCCTTGGGCTTTGAGGAGTCTTACTCCTTTCTTTTTAGCTTGCTCCATTCCTAGCAATGAATGCTTCATACTCTGCCATATTGTTGGTGTTCTTGAACATCACTTGTGGGAGTATGGGAATATATCATGATTTGGAGATATTAGTAGAACACTGGCACCTGATCCAAATGAACAACAGTTGGCTTTAAACTCCAACGTCCAAACTTTTTCCTCTTATGTTTCTAGCTCTGGTTGAAGTTCCGATTCTGGTACATTTTTATCCATTTCCAAGAAATAGACCCCACGATTAGATTCTTGAAAAGAATATGAGATCTAGGATCCTCAGATTTTGTCACCGTGTACTTGGACTTCTTTTTCGGCTCCAACTTCTGATTTATTCCTTTGATAAGAATATGAGCACAGACCAATCCATCTTTACTTCTCCTCCCAGCTCTTTGCAGAAGTTTCTACTCAACATCTCGTAGGAAACAAGAATATCTGCAACTAAGATTGTCATCTTTAATCTTTTGTCAAGAAAAGTGCGCGAAATGACTTATGCGTCTTTGGTTTGTCCGATTAAAGGGACTTGTCTCTCAATGGAATAACACATTCCTATGGTCTTTGTCAGGGTAAGCCGAAGATCATCTGCAACTTTAGTTGGCATGACATTGTCAGATGCACCTGAATCTAGAACGCAATTGCTTAACTTGAAACCATTAAGCAATAGGGAAACATAGAACGGTTCCACTCTTTCAGAAGATGGTGAGGATTTAACAACTACAGTGTTGTTCTGGGGAGGAGTATCTTTGGGCTTAGGCAAAAGGCCTTTTGATGTATTGGATTGTCCTGGTGATTGTACATATTTGACTAGCCTATTTAACTGCCCAGGAAAGGATCTCAAGTATTCAACTTCTGACATTTGAACTCTGGTTTTCTTGACATGATCAATAATGTCAAAGGAAGGAATAGATTCAAATACTTGAGCCGCTTTCTGTGATTGAGATGAAGAACTCACATTCTTATCTCTGGGAGCTAAAGAAGAAGGTAAAGGGATGCTCTTTCTTTGTTCATCAGCTAATGCCTCAGCTTGACAAGTTTGTGATCATGCAAATACTGCATATGTATGACCATGATCATCTTCATGAAGCTTCTCATCGTCATGTTCAAATTTGTAGTTTAGGTAATTAATGTTGGAGTCGCCACAGACCTACAAAATCATCATTCTCAAACTGATCAGCGTCAACTTCCTGGTCTTCTTCATTCATCTCCACGTTGTTTCTGGGAGAAGCTTCAATTGCTAATCTTTGGGAACCAACAATGCGGTTCCGTTGTTGAAATTCCGTAGGGGCAATATTGTTGCCTTGAGCCATTTGAGTCATTTGTTTCTTCATCTGCGACATCTCATTTGCTAACTTTTGCAATAGTGAATCGGATGTAGTAGTAGAAGATGAACTTTCAGCTCTATAAGTGTTGTTCTTTATCTTTCCAGCCATGATGAGGTCGTCTTCAATTTCAACCGCCATGTTTTGAGCTGCTAACAAGTCAGCAGGATGTGCTCTTCTCAGTTGATATCTTATTTCAGGAAGTAAAGCATTGATGAAGAATATCTTTTGATTCTCGTCATTTAGAGAAGCATATGCTGGAATTTTGTAATCTTTGGAATTTTGCAATAAAATCCCACATGTGCTCTTGTGGCTCCTTCTTCACCGAGTCGAGTTGAGTTATCAATGTCTTGGAATCAGAAATAGCTTGAATCTTTTCAGAATGCATCTCTCATAGTGGCCCGATTGGTTATCGTGTGTCGAGCTAGCCGGTAGAACCATTCTCCAGCCAAGTCATGTAGAGTCTCTATGAAGAGTCTGACAAATACATCTTCATGTTCGACTGCAAGCACTCCACAGATATGAAAAATGCAGCCAAGTGGTCATTTGGATTTTGCTTTCCATCTCCAAAGAATTTCGGAAAATTCTTTCTTGTCCCTTTAGGTAGATCATGCATAGGAGTCAGATTCAGAGGTCCAAAGGCTGCACCCCATGGAACAGGTGTTGCAGGGGCAAGTGGCTGATTCTGCATCATGATGAACGGAGTGCGTCTTCTTTGAGAATAGACTTGGTGAATAATTCCAGCTGCCGGATTATGCTGAAGATGATCCGGATCTGGATGAGTGTGTACTCTTCTTCCTGGTGAAAGACTAGATTTGCGACTTCTAACTTGAGGAGGATGATTGAAATTGAATTGCTCCTACAATCTGTAGAAATGATCAGTCCTTCCTTGTGCCTTCACAGATTGGGTGAATGGACGTTTAGCCAGGTTGAGAGTTGAATGGGAATACACTATGATCTGCAAAAGATAAGCTATGATCTGCAAAGAGAGTTGTTCCCTAGCGGAGTCGCCAAAAGCATTGTTGGCTAGATTTTCTGCACAACTGAAAACCTAGGCAGTCATGAGATAAATCTCCCTCATTTACCGGTGAGGCTCCCGTGTAAGATTTTGTTAGTTATGTTTTCTAGTATCTATTTGTTGTTATTACTTTAACTATGTAGCTCATGAACCATAGCTAGATAGTTTTAGAAGAAGTAGTCAGTAAAAGAAAGGAAAAATCTGCGTAAGAGAAAATAATAAGAAATGGGAAGAAAGAAGATAAGATAGGATAAATATATTAATGTCCAACGAATGACCACAAAAGTAGGTCAATGGGACTGTAACCCAAATAATATACAAAGTGCGAGTGGGGACAACTCAAAACGAGTTCCCAAGAACAAAAGAAATGAGGAAAGACAAAGCGAAAGGAAACCCGAAAGCCAATACCCCACAAAGCGGGGTAATGGAGCAAGCGAGGAGAAGATGTGCAACCCAATCAATAGTTTACAGAGTTGATCGCATGCACATAGATTAAAACAAATAGATCATGAAATACGAATTCAAGCAAAGGAAAGTTTCAGATCTAGATCTAGAATAACACAAAGTTTATGAATAGATCTAGAAAGAAATAAGAAACAAAATGCACCGTTGACACAAAGTTCTCTCGGAAATCTGCCTCCTCTCTATTCCTCAACTTTCAGAAAGCTATCAAGGGTTTCAACTCAAAGTCTAGAACACAAGAATGCTGATTACAAATTCTGATTTTTTAACCCGTAGGTTCTTCCTCTATTTATAGTGTATAAAGGGCAATTACAAATAGGAAGCTTTAAATGAATTCCCGCATGTGGAAGCTATGAAAAGGGAAACAATTGGCAATCTTCCTCCTGGAATTCCTCTTTGCATGACATGCATGATTTATAACTGAAAATAAAACCTTCTATTTTGCATGTTTGCCACCTATTTCCAAGTAATTGACTTATTTAAGTAATGACTATTAGACCGGTCACCTAAGCTTTATAATTTAATTGATTACTCAATTACTTTGTCGGAGAAAATAAAAGAAAGAAGAAAGAGGAAAAGAAATTAGAAGAAAGCTGCAACACTTCCAATCTTGTTCTTTTTCCATATTCTGCATGCGATTGACTCTTTTGCCTTTGATTCTCACCAAACAGGATCTGGAGGCTATGCATGACTATGATTTGCTTGCAGGTATTGCCTTTGACCTGTCTTCCCTTCTATCCTTGAAGTTTTTGCAATTCTTCTTTAAATCGATGCACCCGGCAATGTTTGCGTAAATAATTCGTAAAACTCATAATTTTTATTTTTAATTGCATATGAGCAATTTTAAATTCTGGAAAGCACTCTGGGTGAATGCAAATACAAGTAAATTCAATGAAGGCTTCAACTGGAAGATTGGGAGCACATGCACAAGATCCTGGAAGGAATTTTCCATGCATTGACTTCTACATGGGCTGCGTTAGAAACAAGAGGATGAATTTTTGCGAAAGCTTTGCAATTATGAGATTTGGATCTATCAATTAAATCGGTGATAGGTTTAGGGCCTATGTCTGTATCATTGACTTCAACAAATCTGGAAGCTATGCATGATTTTGCTGATCTTTCTCTTTCATCATGCTTCAACATGGTTGGAACAATCTTTGTCTGAGCTCTTTTTCTTTTAATTATGCCGGAATCCCTTGCAATTGGATCCATTTGTGCAGATCTGGCAACTTCTTTAGATTCGGAAGATATATTCAATGTACCTGACATTGATTTGAGCACCTGTGATGAATACCTACAATTTTATTCAGACAAAGATGGAGTCCATGGCACGAATACTTGATTTTTATCACCAAAATCTGCATATAAATCCTGTTGCCCTAAAATTTGAGGTTTCTTTTGCATGCAAAGAAAGCAAAGCTATTATTTAATTCACCAGAGCACTTATACCAACATGCAGATAATTATCATAGCAAAAATCAAGTCATTCCAACCCTAGACTCCAAACCTCGAAGCTCCTTGGCAATGAAAAACACTCTTTAATGCAAAAACCTCCTTCCTTTGGCGCCAAAACCTGTCCGGGCTGCAATCCTTTGCAAAAAGAATTAATTGCTTCTTCATTATGGCAGTCCATGCTTATATAATCCTCAACATACTATTTTTAATAATTTCCTTCCTATTTCTGGCAATTTAATTAATAAACAATCATGTTTATTCACCAAAATTAGGCGCCCAATTATGCATGTTGCTGGTTGCTTTTAAATAAATTTATTTTATTTATTTTTAGCATGCATCCTTGACTTCTCTTTAGCTCTTCCACTTGCATTGACTTTCCTTTTATTTATGGCGCCAAAATTGGGTGAATAAACCATTAATAAATATTATTAATTGCATTGTTATTCACCCAAGGTGGGTCGCATTTTTTAGCAAGGGTAATTTCCAAAAATAGGAAGTCAACTTTGATGGGAATTTCTACTCTGGACTGCAGCTCCAAAAATCCCTTTTTTCACTTAAGTTGTTTGACTTTCATAATGGGATTTTTTACTTTGCAAGGTAGGTAAAAAATTCTCGATGGTGCTTTAAGTGATTTTATTTTATAATGGGATTTTTTACCTGCAAGGCAAATAAGAAATTCCCACCTACCTGCCACCTCTAATATTCCCATTGCAACTTAAGTGACTTTGACTTCATGGGAAAAAGTACCCTGCAAGGCAAGTAAGAAATTCTGCTTGCCTGCCGCTACCAAAAATTTCATTGCAGCTTACACTCATTAATTCCAGAAAATGCGACTTGCCTGGGAGAGGCTTTTTGTGCATGACTTCATCTTTTTTGGTCAGAAGCTTGCATTTTGAGGTTGATTCCTTCTGGTGCTATGTCAGTAGATGATCTCTAGATGCTTTAGGCAACTAAACAGACTATACTTGGCAAAGGAAATGACCTAGGGAATTTCACGAGAGAAATTGAGAAAAATGCAAAAGAAATAAATAAAAGCGAAAAACGTTGCCAGAAGTCACAGACAAAGCTTTGAATTCATTCCTAGTGAAAACCCTATTGAGATGTGTGAATATTGGCATGCAAAACTTCAACAGGATTCAACCGAGCACAATTTACTTCAAACGGGCATTATTTATTTAATAAATAATTAAATAAAAATTTCTCTGTAGACAAAACTTGGCAAAGGGATAAAATGAGTTTCAACATCTGGGTATTTGTCGAAATTGGCTCATATGATTCACTGGGAATATCTTAACATAATAGAGACATCTTTTGGCAATAAAAACACAAAATGACCCGTTATTTTAAAAGAACAATTTTTTTAATATGGGGTAGTCTCAGATTTCAAGGTGAAATCTGGGACACCACCTAGTGACTGGTTTTCAGATTTTGGGGCTGTTTTCAAGTGGTTTTAGTGATCTAAAAATTCAGATTCATAGTTCATTGGAAAGGCCTTAGTTTTTAGATAATTGTGCATTTTATTTGGTGGAAAAATATGGAATATTGAGTGAGATATTAATTTTTGAATGTTCATTATTCTTAAGCATTTTTTAATTAATTAACTACTGCAATAAATTTCATATCTGAAAAAGATTAATTTCCTAACTAATTCTCCCATCTAACCCACTACTTTGGCCTACTCCAACCCCATTTGAGTTGTATTAGTGCTGACATTGGGTTACTTGAGGTCGAGCTTAGAGGATTTAATCTTTCTAGAATTGACTTGGTTAAATAATTTTGCAGATTTAAATAATATCCCAAAAGAGGATATTACAGTGGTATCAGAGCATCTTTCCTCTACTCTTGTGGGGGTTTGAGTTTTCAGATTTGAATGCAGGGATAAGAGATCCGGCGTAATCATGGAGTTGATGAATGAAGGAGAATTGAAAATGTAGCTTTACAAATTGGGGAAATGGCTTGATCCTCCACACCTTTCGAGGGATGGGTTGCTCAACATTTTGGAGGAAGCTGCAAATTGTTTGTCCATGGTTAAGCAATCGGATTATCAAGTGGTGTCCTTTGCAATGAATTCTTTGATGAACCATTTGGCTAGTCCTAGATTTTTGAGACATTCAAACTCGGATGTGAGACTTGTAGTTGTCACTTGTATCAGTGAAATTATGAGGATAAAAGCTCCGGAACCACCATACAGTGACAACATCATGAAGGAAATATTTCAGCTCATGGTGGAAAGTTTTAAGGGTCTTGGTGACACCACAAGTGCTCTTTTTGCTAAGAGGGTCACTATTTTATTTGCCTATATGAGAAAGAAAGGAGCAGGAAATGTCACCCGTAGTAGAAGCACTAGCTCAAAGTATGATAGATCCGTGTAAAGAGAAGTTGAGACCATATTTGACTAATGAGGAGCTTGCTTCGAGTGAACTATCAAATGTAGATCCACAAGATATCATGCAAGGTAAAGATTTCTTATTAGTAAAAGATGTTCACTTATTTTCTAATGATTGCATATGTGATAGTGAAGTTTCAGAAGGATGGATCAAGGGTCTTGAGCCTAAGGAAGAAGTAAAATCAAATCCACAAGAGGGTAAAGAGAGTTTAGTGGTTGGAGCCACCATTCCAGGTGATAATGTTGGCAATCGGTTTGAGCATGAAGAGGGTATATCAGAACTTCCTCATTCAGCCAAAGGGGACAACTCACATGGTAACATTTCAAGGTATGAAGAGGTTGATTTATGGTTGCATACTTTTTCATTTCAGATTTGTATTCCTCATGAGAAACATGTAAGAGACAGGGATAAAATGAGGATTATGGGCTGCAAAATGGAGCAAGAAGACTCCTTGGGTCAAGGTCACTCATATGGGCCCTCTAAGGTATGGGAACCAAGTGATTTTCCACTTTCTACAAAGATTATCAGTTCTGATTTTGTGATTTTTACATCTGATTTAATGGGAATAAGTGAAAGTTCAGAATTGTCTATGGCAAGCATAAGTGTTGGAAAGCATGATTGGGCTTTAGGAGATCCGGAAGTAAGAAGGAAAAGTATTTTTCAAAGAGTTAATGATGACTTTCTGATTGGGAAACTTGTTATGGCAACTACTAAGGGTAAGCACTTTGATTTGTTGTATCATCATCATACTTTGTCCTTGCCTTGCTTTGTTCATTATGAATATGGTGCTAACAATGAAGACAAGATGAAAGGTGCTAAGTGGATAAAGAATCTTCCTAAGGCAGCCCCGGATCATTGGCAAGAAGGCCAACACCTTCTAAAATTCAGTCCAAGTGAAAGTAAGGGCAACAAAGGAGTGATTTCAAAATGTGGTAAGACACTTAGTTTTATTTCCACACAATTCAGTTTTGATTACATTACTTGGGCTAATGCATGTGAGGAAAAGATTGTGGTTTGGGTCTTGAGGAGAAATGACAAAGAACATGTTTGGTGGTTCCAAATACTTATGGTCTCACAAGGTAACATTGTTGTACCATCTTCTTTTTGTGTGTTGTTTTTCATATTGGTTGGCCCAAAAATTAGTACTGCTGATTTCAACATCTTTTGTTGGCCCTACTCTTGGTTTGCCGCCATACATATAAGGAATGTCATAGCCGGGATGAATTTTCGAATTGTTGAAGTTTGGTGGGTCAATTATGAGTTGTTTTTAGTGACCACATCATTGACATTCTGGAGCTACAGGAAGAATTATGGATATTATAGTAGCTGCACCATTATTCCACTTGTTATCCACATCATGCTCGTTGTCACAAGCAAGAAGGCAACCATAAGAAATGGTAATTTTCAGTTTTTAAACCTATTCTAATCACTCATGATGAATGTTTGGTTGTTGTTACTTTGTTGGATAGTTGGACACACATTTCCCGTCATGAGTTGGACAATTTTTTGGGGTTATGGACAACGGTAAGTATGCAGCCCAGAATACTCTCTTGGGTGTTCCAAGCATTCACTCTTGGGAAAGGAAAAGTTCTCCCACCTCAAGGTAATTGTTTGAGTACATCTAGTGTATGGCACCACTACATGATGAATTTTCAAATAGGCATGACTGATTTTTGTGGTGAAATGAGAAAAGATTTGGCATGTGTTCTCATACTTTTGGGATACCTTCCTTGCACAATTGGTTAATACAGAAAATGCATGTTCATGTGGCTCATACCTTGAGGATTCATGCCCAAGAACCTAAAAATCAAGTGAAGAAAAAAGAGGGGAATATTCTACTCTTTTCTAAGATTGAAAGGGATTGGTTCAAAGCTGCCATATGCTTATTTAAAGCCCCTAAGGTTGCTGTCATCAATTATTACAGCCACTTATATTACTCAATTGCTTTCATGTTCATGATTGAAGAGCTCTCTTACACTTTGTGGAACATTATTGATGCATGGGCCAAGCTGGAAATTGTTTGTTCTTGCCAAATTCATGATTACTTTTCAGATTTCTTGTCAATGTTTGGTATGACAGCAGTTGGTTTTCTTGGGCAGCCTTGGGAATTCAAGGAAGAATGGGGCAGCCATTGCAAGGTGTTGTTTTTGCATCAGCTCTCTCATTTGACAGGCACAAGAGCTCGTTTGTGGAAGTTTTATAGCATGGATACATTGGCTCATGGGTTGAGGGCTTGCATATTGCTTGAGGACAAGCAATGTTTGGGAAGGGAGGACTGTAATGTCCCCTTTTTGGGACATTAATTAATTAAAAATATGGGAGACCTTTAATCCACTCTTCCCATGGATTAAAGGATAAAAATTGGAAAAATGTCATTACTCCTTTTATTTTAAAATTAAATAATTAATTCTCCTCTTATGTTTTATTTTTAAATATTAAAAGAGGGAATTAATATTCTTTTTGGAGTTTGACTTTTCAGGAAAAGAGACCCATATTAAAAGTGACCCTTCTACATGAGAAAATGTGCCAAGAAGGAGGGAAACTTGGAGATTTGAAATGCTAAAGCTATATAAGGAGAAATGGCGACCCCTTGGGGGCATGTTGATGCTTTTATTAAAATTTCTTCATGCTTGAAGAAGGGATGTATGCCCATTGAGATCTCAAACAAAGGTGTTCTTCAACACCACCATTATTGTGGAGAGTGTGAGACCTTCTAAGCTTTCATTGAGTGAATGTTGCATGATATATTCATTCTATGATTGGCGCATTTATTTGAGAAGGAAATCTGCATGTTATTGATTGTTATTGAGGAGTTTGATAGTGATTTACAATCTGTTGCTACTGCTACATTTATTAGAGCTAAAGCGACTTGCATGGGTGGTTGTTTTGGCATGTTTGGGTGTCTTTTGAAGTAGTTATTCAATCTGATCTGTATTGGCATATTGTGGCTCCATTTTAAGTGATATGGGAAGGGTTTAATAGTGTTTATGATCTGCTGGTTGTTGCTGCATTTATTCCAGCTATGGCAACTTGATTTGGGTGTTATTTTGGCATGTTTTAAGGGTGAATAAGCAATATATATATATATAATCTGATCTGTGTTGGCTTATTTTTCTGAGTTTGGGCAGCTATTTTGGGTGTGTTGAAGGCTATAAAGTGTTGATAATAATTTATGCAAATTATCCTAACCCTAGCAACTGGTTTTCAAATTTTGGGGGCTGTTTTGAGGTGGTTTCAGTGATCTAAAAATTCAGATTCATAGTTCATTGGAAAGGCCTTGGTTTCTAGATAATTGTGCATTTTATTTGGTGGCAAAATATGGAATATTGAGTGAGATATTAATTTTTGAAGTTTCAGTTGTTCTGGTGCATTTTTAATTAACTACTGCAATAAATTTCAGATCTGGAAAAGATTAATTTCCTAACTAGTTCTCCCATCTAACCCACTACTTTGGCCTACTCCAACCCCATTTGGGTTGTATTAGTGCTTGACATTGGGTTATTTGAGGTCGAGCTAAGAGGATTTAATCCTTCTAGAATCGATTTGGTTAATTAATTTGCAGATTTAAATAATATCCCAAAAGGGGATATTACAAGAGGAGTACATATTGTGTGGTGACAAAACGATCGCTTCATGCAATGTAGAGTGGTTGTTAGAATCGTTTTGTATTTGCATAACAACATCTGTGAAATTGTTGGGATGGTTTTGTAACCACTTGTCTCTGCGCAACCGGTGTTCATACAAGTGCGAAACAATAGGGGATGGTGTCTCTTCATGTCCAAGACAGGTTGGGGATTCTTTGGAGCAAGAAAAGACATCCCCGATCGTGTTAAATATGAGGCACAAGTTCAAAGATAGATCCTCGGAGTGTGAGTGATAGATTTGGTGTTTAGTTGATTGTAGAAAGGATCGGAGAAAGTAGCAAAGAGGAGATGATAGAGAAAGGTAGCATGATGTCGATTTACTTGTTCTACTAAATAAATTATTTATATTGTAGCAGTGTTTACAATAGAGTATGGGTCCAACAATAGGACAAATTCATTTATAATCATTAACTTTAATCACCATAATAGTCGAAATAAAAAAGCTCTCCAAGTGTGTACCCAAAGTAAAAGTAACTAGAAAAAGTTAAAATGAAATGGGCCAAGCCCACAATGTTATGAGTAAATCATCAAATTAGAAAATGTAGGCTTCTTTGTGATCTCTAGAATTAGCGTGCAGATTCAATAACAACATCAAGCACACTAAGTCCCTTACTTTCCCGAACAGGCTCCATTTATATCCAAGTCCGAGCACTTTGTTTATCAAAAGCACCATACTTGTCCAACATATTATGCACTTTAATAGCCTTTTTGACCTGTTCTCCATGAGATCCTCAATCCAGATTGGAAGAACAACGTCATGTCCAGATTCGTAGAGGACTATCAACCAAAGAAGAGGAAGAGGATAAATTACAATGTAATGTCCCCTTTTCCGGGGCATTACTAAGATGTCTATTATCTACTTCATTTTGCATTGTAACCTCCTTGGTACGCCTCACGCTACAAGGAGGAGGTGTCTCTTAGTAGTTAATGTGCACATAGGATAGCAATTTCTTAATATTAAATTAAAAAAATAAATAAAGTGCACATAGTCTTAGTTTATTAAATATTTTATTATGTTTTAATGAGAGTTTATGTTTTCCCTCTAAAAGGGATAGGTCAGTCATTGAATGTTGCACCCCTTAATTATATAAAAGGAGGTTGCGTGATTTTTAGTGGAGATGCTGATTGATCATTTAATTCTATTCCATGCTTGGAGAAAAGGGATGTATGCCCTATGTTGCTGATTGCTCTCACTCTCATTGTTGAAGTGCTTATTTGCAAATTTATTGCAGCTGGTTTGAAGATCAAATTATAGAAATTACTTGTGCAAATTAAGTGTGATCCTTGTACTGGCTGTAGCGACTTTATGGTTAAAGTTTTCTAGCCTTGGCGATTTGATTAAATGCATGTGTTGAGTGTTGGTTGATCTCATTCCTTGGCAGCGACTTGCTTGAATGGTTTAAGATCTGTTTGTGGTGCATGTTTGACATCTCCTTTGCATAGCGACTTGCTTGAAGGATGTTTGGCAAGTGTGGTTATTAGATACTTAAGTTGGCAACCTGTTTATGAAGGGTTTGGAGTATATTTAGACCTGCTGCAATTCTTTTTGCTATAGTGACTTAGATTGTAGTTTGGTTTAGCATGTTTGGAAGGTATATGAGCTAGATCTGCAATTTGTGTTGTGTTGGCATTTATTTTAGAGCAAGGAGACTTTAGTTGGGGTGTTTGGGGGCTGGAAAAAGGGCTGAAATAATTTATTTAATTTCCTCTAACCCTAGCGACTTGGAATGAGATTTCTGGGTCTGTTTTGGTAGGGTTTCAATGCTCAGAAAAATCTGATTAATCGTGCATTAGAAAGCTTTAAAATTCTAGTTTATTGTGCACTTTATTTCATGGCAAAATATGGAGTATTGATTAAGATATGAATTTTTGAAGTTTCGCTATCTGGGTGGCATTTTTATTTAATATCCGCTGCATAAATCTGACTGGAAAAGATTGGGTTTCTAATTGGTTCTCCCATCTAACCCACCACCTTGGCTAATTCCAACCCCATTTTGGGTTGTAATTACGCTGACATTGAGTTATTTGAGGTTGAATTAAAAGGATCTCATCCTTCTTGGTTCGATTTAGGTTAAAGGGGTTGCAATTTCATATTTATCCCTAAAGGGGATATTACATACAATCAGATTTATTATCTTCTTCCATTCTAATGGAAACATGAGAGGAGTGAGAAATCCCAGATCCACATCAATATCCATCTCGTACATCATTCCTTTCAATTATTTCTCGTGTAGCATAGATAGCACTCGTTATTGCATCTTGATCATTTGAAATCTACCCTAATAATAGTAGGAAGAGAGTTTTTCCAGCCATTTTAGAGTCGTCAACATCAAACTAAAATCAAACACGCTGCTGAAAATTAGCATCCTTGATTCATCCCATTCTGCACTAGATATATCCATGTCAACATTCTCTTTATCATGAACATTCCACTCAAGAGCCGTGTCAATTTTTGGGAAACTACCAATGTCCACAAGATAATCAAAAGAAGTTTTTAAGTAGCCTTGCTTGAGAAATTGTTTAAGCTAAGCCTCCAATATATTGAGCTGGATATTGACCTACACATGTAAAATATTAAAGGGCGACCTCATTTGTGAAGCCAATCAGTAATGTCCCCTTTTTCAAATTAGTTCCAAATGAAGACTTCTTGCCATTTTTCTTCCCATGGCCAAGAAGAATTTGAGCAAGGGAAGTATGTGGGTTTCATTTATGTTTTCTTTCATTTCTATTAATGCTTCTTTTTGTATTTTCCCTCTTAAGGACAGGTTGGCTGGGCTAGAAAGCTCATAAAGACAAATTAAAAATAGAAGCATGCACTTAAAGTGGTCGGTCATGGGGGAAAAGTCACCCTTATGACTCTTGGTGCCAAAAAGGGAGGATATAAAGGTGGATTGAATGGCCTAAGGAAGGCATGCATGTTTATTTCAAAATTGATATCTTGGGTTTGTGCACGGTGTGCCCTACTCTCCACTGAAGACAAAAACCTTTGGTGTGGCTCTACTTTGAGGACGAAACCCTCATTGGATCCTATTGGGGATGAAAACCCTCAATAGTCACAACACTTGGGGATGAAAACCCTCATTTGTTGCATTGGTGGCTTCATATGGGAGTCACAAGTGGACTTAATTGGCAGATTTTAGAACAACGAGGTATTCATCTCGTGCATAGGGCACTTCTACTTCAACTAGGGAATTTTCTAGGTGTTGGCACCCTTCCTTCTTTGGAGCGACCCACTTGGGAAGTTCGGGATCAGTTTTGAGGGGGTTTCCATGGTTGGAAAATCTGATTTCACTTTCATTGGATAGCTGGTCTCGTAAAGATCATTTTGAGTATTGGTTTGTGTTGAAACTCCAAGTATTGATGGAGTTATGAATTTTAGAAGTTTCAGATGTATTTGCGCTTAAAATAAATTTATAAAATACATATTTGCTCCAAATTTCATTTTTGCAAGTTTATTTGAGAATTTGGGATATTTCTATGATAATTTTCGGTCCATATTGTGTGTGAATGATTGTTCTAAGTATTGGAACAGTTCGCTGCCCTAGAAGGATATTAATTAATGTTCAAGGTTGATTTTGATACCTTAAAGGTGTAATTTCCAGTTTGTTGCTAGGGTTTCTAATATTGTTGGATCTGCTGTTATAAAACCAGATTATTTTCAGTTCAATGTTTGTGTATTTTTACATCTGATTTCTTAGGGTTTGTGGCTAAACCCTTATTTTTTATTCAAGCCCTAGAAAGGGACATTACACCAATAAGGTTCAAGCCTTTTCCTAGGAAGATATCACAATATCTCTTTTGAAATGAACCACAATTTATTTATTTATTTTTGATGAGTAGTGCCTCAATCGGGCACTAGATTACATAGATTGTTAGCATCTCTTGCCCATCTTTGGAGGAAGCATATAGCGGATTTACAATTACGAGTAAGCGTACAACTAAATTAGTGATCACCTTCAACCTAAGCAGCTACGAGTGAGGGGTATCCATGCCGTCGATGTACAAATAATACAAAACTAATCAAAACTTTTGTAAGAAGACAGAATACGCTTTTAAGTACAAATAATACCAAAGACAATATCGAGCCAAGTGATTTTTGTATTCACACGTATAAACCAAGCCTCTAAACAAACTTTCCAAACAAGACAGTAAAAGGACAATGAAAGAAGAGACAAGCATTAGATTCCTCTTCTCCACCATATTACAAAATAAATATCCAATACTATCTCTTATGCAACAACAGATTCATGACTAAAGTTTTTGTCACAAAATCAACCACATGAAACATTATTTTTGGGTTCAATACACGAAGTCCAAACTACAACAAACCTTTCCCTCCAACTAAAAGATCGCAATTCAAACATCTCATATAGAGAAGATAAATTTATCAAATAATTGTTTAGCGATGATTCAAGCAAAGAGGACCTTTGATCCATCTAACCAAATCTCAAAAAGAATCATCAATATCCATGACAAGGCTAGAGGTGGGAGAATTCAATGCCTTGAGCAAAATAGAATAGGTTCTCAAGTATGTGTCGGGAAAGTCAAAGGTGGACTTAAAGTTCATTCCATTGGATTCACTTGCCATTACAAAAGATGTCTTCAATTTTTCTGATGCCTTTTTCGTGCCAAAAATGCAAAACATCCTCTAGTATTTGCCAAAAGATTATTATTTTAGGATAAGGTCCACGAAAAGATCTAAATCCCTAACATGTCCGGTGCCAAACCAATGAAAAACAGGTTACCTACTCACCAGATGTTTAACAAAGTATCAAGCCTTCCACAACGATTGAAAAATAGCAGGGGCGGAAGGTTTAACAAATAAAGGAACCAACTAATCGTCAATGTTGTTTTTTGGCTGTTCAATCCTACTAGCTTACTATTTTTTTCCTTTGGTTTTATGCATGGTTCTTAATCTTTATCTTACCTTGATAATAAATTTATTTATTGAGTTTCAAAACTATTACAATCAAGGAACGCGACACTAATCAGTTGCTCTCGGCCATCCTATAAGGCATTAGGTTTGACCACGGCTAGGGGTTGAAATGTGGGACCTTTTTCCAACATTAACTTATTATTTTAATTAATCATTTCATCTTGGTGGTTAAAATCTAAATAACTTATTTTTCAACTTATATCCTTTTTGGAAAACTTGTAATTAATAATTGTTGACGCTTTTATTAATAATTAATTCTAAACAAAGGCTTTCCTTGTAACTTAATTTATGTAGGTAACTAATGTGAATTTCTCTAACAACTTTTTAAAAAAAAGGGTAAATAAAAAAATATTACATCGTTTAATATTTAATAATTTACATCTACGATTTTTAACATTATTAATACTACTTCATTTAATATTGCCAAGCATTGAGGGCTCGGTGCATGTTGCTCTAAATGAGATTGATCGCTGGCGCTCGCCTTGTGCTAGAGCCTGGCTCCTCAAAGCTCCGAGTCACTGGATATTTGTTGGTCCTTCTAGATTACAAAAACTATATATACCTCATTTAATATTTAATAATTACATCTACAACATTTAGTATCCAATATCAAATTTCTTCAATGTTGACATCTCAAAAAGGAAGTGAGGCCTACTATCATATCTCTCTATTCTCATTCTGATGATTGATCACAGAGTGTAATCTGAAACACTGATGGAAAATTCCTACACAATTTTTCTAGAAACACTATTATCTATTCTTAGACTCTGGACTTATTATATCTCTTGTAGGTGAAGACCTTTCGCTCGATTTTACCCATCGGGATAGTATTAGAACCATTATATCTGACCAGCACGTTGTAAGGCTCAAAGGATCTCATAATCCATTTGAAAACCAAAGAAATACCCTGAATTTTCAAGTTCTTGATACTAAGTCCCCCAAGAATTTTAGATTTGCAGCATATATCCCAGGCAATAGCATATCTCTTTTTAGCACCCCTGTTGTTATACTGAAATCTTTGTAATCCATCGCTGATCCTAAGAAGATTAAGAATCTAGGCATTTGCCACCTCCAACTGGCTTTTCCCCATCATAGGGTTTTCCAGACCAATATCATTTTGTCCTTGTTGCTTTTCATTGTTCGTGCTTGTTAGGATTTTCCAGACCAAAATCTTTGTTTCCTTGTTGCTTTTCATTATCCGTGGTTGTTGTTTATGTTAATTTGTTTCATGTGTTAGTTCAATGAGTACTGATTATGTTCCTAACAGCTTACTAAATTTTAAGTTCCTTGAGCATTCCAAACTGTCACTTTGAAATGAATTAGAGTAGAGCAGCAATCTTATGACACTGCAAATTCTATTAAGGCATAGAACTTGGGAGTTTACAGATCATGTATATATAGTCTCATTGAATAATTTTATACCATCTATAGACCTTAATATAATTTCTTTCATTTAAAATCTCTACATGAACCTGCATTTCTAGGAACCTAGATCAGCTAAAGGAGCCCACTTTTCACGATTCTATTGAATTGTCACTAGTGCTGGAAACTTTTTAACTGGGATAAAAAGATTAGTTTTGGTGTCAAGGAGATTCAGATAAAAAAATAAGACTTGAAGTTGATCTAGCTCATCGAGCATACTCCTTTTTCTGTTTCTGATTATCTTTTGATATTGAAAATCTCAGGTTCAGACTCTGACAGGTTGCCCACTGCTCATACTTGTTTCAACCATTTGTTGCTGCCTGATTATCGTGATAAAGACAAGGTATCTGTATATGTTATACTATACAATGAGAGATTCTTTTCCTTGCCATAAATGTTATCTTGGTCCATATAATCATTTGTTTATCTGCCTCGTCCTTTGACTATCGCTAAACCGCTTGCATGAATAATGTCTTATGTTACAGCTTAAAGAGCGATTATTGACAGCAATCAACAATTCACAAGGCTTTGGGCTCATTTAACAGAATTGAATTATTTCAATGTTTGAAATTCAAAGTATCTGGTGGTCTGTAATCATACTGTAAATATATGTGCAACAAAAATATGTAAATAATTAACGCTCCTCCAAGCGTCTAATTTGCATTTATATAAAATATTTGACATATATATCAACATCAGCTGCAAATATACCAAGTCGAGATGAAATGTTATCTACTCTCTTGTTTTTAGATTTCAAGTTAGTCTGCTCACACTGCATCGTAGTAGTAGTGGATTCTTCTGGATTCAACCGTGTCAATGAATTTATGTCCAAAAAATCTACCACTACACTCGTGTTCTTTGAAATGCAATGCATCAGCTCTAATGTCTGGCTGGGAAACAGTGCCCTTCCTAGCATAGACGAGTGAACCAAGCTAGATTTTGAACAATGTTGCACAGTCATTTGACGGATATCCAGCTGAGGTTAAAATATTTTTATCGAAATTAAATATCATACGGTGCACCTGGCAGTGATAGCTGCCGGAAATTCACAAGAACTACGGCTAATGAAGTTTACTGATCCGGATCCCAGGAGGTCTAGGGAACAACGTTCTAAATGAGGACCTAGATGTCTTATATGCGTATGCGGAAGCAATTGTATTTAGAGAAATTGTTGCAGATACAGTCAGAGTTCCCAAAGAAGGGATACCTTGCACCACGCAACCAATATCCGAGTTAGACCTCACCAAAGCAAGATCTCGGCATCGCTCCCTAACAAGAAAACGAAAGCTTCTTCTATTAATGTAGGGAATAATACAAGGGCACAATGGTGCAATACTTCAAATACAGTTTTAAATCAAGATTATGCAAGAATTCTTCTAAGAATTCCAATCCTAAACCTATCCCAAGCTTGCAGATTGTGCAATGCTTCTACGAAACAACACTTGGCTTAATATATCTAGGGACAATGCCTTGATTCCTCGTTCTTGGGAATTTTATACTTTCTTTTAGACTCAATGCCTACAATCTTGCAGCCCCCTTCTATTTAGAGAAACCATAGAAGCTTCTAACATGCAAACAAAGATACCTTGCAGAATAATCCTCAAGACTGCCACAAATTGCCATTGATTTGTACTGAAGTTACCTTCCGTTGGATCAAGCTCAATCAGATCATATGGTTGGTCTTTAGTCATGATAAATGGATCAAAAACTGCATGTACCCCCTACTAACTGTATCGATGTTGACATGAAATCCTGTTAGACGCAGATCTCGTCATTGGAATGAATGGGAGTGATTGTGCATGAATACAAAGGTTTCACAACTTTGATAGTGGCTAGTGGCTAGTGGCTTAGGAAGTATCTTGTAGTGTGATTAAGCATTGATGCCTAGGTTAAGCATTGGCGATTCGTGCAAAGCATGTGTGGATGTTCTGCACAAGGCATGCAAAATAGTTGTTGGAGTCTAGTAGCCAACCCTACACAAGGTCATGAGTGCTGGCACCTCACCTAGACAGATACGTAGGCGCTCATTCAAATCACGCGCAACCACCGAGCTCCTCCTTTGTATTGCTTACTGCAATGTGGGTTAGTGCATACATAGTCATCATACATGAACGAAGATACAACATAACAACCATAAGCAATGGCAACACAAATAATAAGGAAATCATTCAACATAGACAATCATCAATAAGATTTGAATCCCCATTACCCTAAACTCGATCTAGTAACCTTTACAATCCACACACAATTGTCCATCACAAACATAAGGCATTCTATTACACAAATATGTCGATTCCATCCTTACATCATTACATCGATGCGCGCATACTAAGCGCATTGTTTATAACTCGCATACTCCTCAAAACAACATGCATAGCTCACACATATTCGCATCACTCGATCAAATCACACATACCTATTACATGGAGTGTAATATCTATTTATACACAGTGGGGACTTGCCCTTCACCGCTTTCATGCCTTATTCCTAATAATAGATGTGCTAATAATAGGTTGCATGCCTTTACAACTTTTCTTTACTTGAGCTATAAATAGTCCGACCTCAACATGTTTTATTCCTATAAATGACACCTTCTTTGCGCATGTGTTTTACCTTCCTTGCATGTGCTTTTCCTAATCTCGACTTTGCTTGCATATCACGTTATCTTGCTTTTTCTTATTTTTAGCATCTTCTCCAAAATCGACTAAGTCTCAATCCTCGTGCATATGCATGAACCTTGGTGCGTTGACTTCCTTTCTGTGTTGCGCACCTTCGCTCATTGATCTATCTTGACCCTCTACTCTGCTTGCGCATTCCATTTGTCCTTAGCTCATTCTTCTTGCACTACTGAGCACGGTCTCTAACCCCGTGCATGGTTGATACTTAGCCATTTTCTCTTACCAACATTACCCCACACTAGGAGTATTGTCCGACCCTCGACAATATCATGAATAAAGAATAACTCCTCTCAAGCTTATCGAAGAATAAAGAATGTAGGGCAATTACCTGAATGAATCAAAGAATAAAGATTATGTCATCTCCGCGTGTAATCAACACTTGGGCCTTGGGTGGAAGAAGTTCTAGAAATTCCTCGTTTATCACAACTTGTAACTCCTTCCAGCTCTTGAGCTCCTTGGCAGCCTTGCCAAGGGTTGCTTCCACTATGCCCGACACCTCCTCTAATGCTAGCTCATATGCTTTCTCTTTTAACTCCTTCACTACCACATCTAGGTTCGAGATCACACCCTCTAAAGTATCCGTTTTGCGCATCATCATAGGGTGGATTTTTTGAGCCTTTCTGCAAGAGTATCCTTCATAGCTTTAATTAGCTCACTTTTCTTTGTGACGTGTGTCATTACCCGCTTGTGCTCGACCTTGTTAGTCATGGTTTGAATTTTCTTCAATTCTGTCACCTCGCTTGCTTCACGCGCTAAGAATAGAATCAAAATATTGGCGGTTGTCGAATGCTTGTTCAGCCTTCTTAACGACCTTTTGATCTCCGCGATTAGTGCCTCATACTCTGCAATTTTCTTATCAACCCCTTCTTTGTTCTTCATCTTTATTTCGGGAAATTCTTCTATCGCTTTTCCTTGGTCCACTCTTCATTTTAACCAACATCAATGGAACTAGGTCTTCCAAGTATTCGAGCTCTGTTGTATACTATGTTTGAGTTTACTCAACCAACTCGGCGACTAACGAGAGGTCATTGATTGACCTCCAACCTTCGATGCCTTCGTTCTCCGGTCAAATGTTGCCAACTCCGGTGAATTTAGTTTTGAGTATCAATGGTTGCCAAGACGTTATTAGGTAACACCGAAAATACGTCCGTAAGGCAAATGTTTTTAATTTTCTGGGCACTTTTGAGACTCTGTACACCACGATACGACACTTAACTTCAACAATAACAATGAAATTTTCATAGACTGACTACTTGACTATTTGGATTGATGACATAATGACTATATAACCTAGATATAACAATGACACTTACTAAAAACTTAAACTCAAAAAGTAATAATTAATTACTTTCTATATTTAATACTTTGATACACAAACTAAACTAAAAGACACGAGCTTATAAATAATTGAACGCCCACTAATATTGACACACCACGAGGACAATAAAATGACAATGAGAAATGAAACCGAACTTAATAAACCAAAGACTCATTACTCATCGACTATAAACATGACAAGACTAATAACAAGTAATATTTAATTATTATTATTTTTCTTTAGAGTTAAACACTTAAACATTTACCACAAACATAACACGACTTAAATAAACTCTCACACCTTTCCTTTGTTTTGTCTCCACACAGTAGAATGCATGCTATCAAGTATTACTTTAAGCGTTGATATCTGGTGTCCACTCGTATCACAAAGAATAGACTGGTTGCACCATGCATATAACAGAAAATGACAGATTTGGATGGTCAACTCACCAAACTCAACGAGTCTACGGTGATTTTTCTTTTCAACTGAGGCAAGTCTCTATAGAGACGTCTTGATGACGTAAGTGAGGACAAAGATGCAGATCGCTGGCTAGTATTTAGTGGATCTCTAGACAAATTAGTCGCTAATCCATCCACCAATGAATCAAACGAAGGATGCACAGGTCGTGGTCAATAATGGACTGTGATTCAATGCACAGATTTGGAAAACTCCTCCAAATGTGTCATATGATGCAGCTGTTAGAAGAATATCCACAACACGTTGAAGATGCAACAGGTGCATAAATTGTTTTCCAACGCAGATGGATGTTCCTTCGTACAGATCGCCCAGCCAGAATAGCCCTTGCTTTCTTCAAGCCTCTTAAGTTACATTGTTGACTCCTCTTACATTATACTTTATTCATCCTCAGGCTTAAAGCACAAAGCAATTGCCCCTATTTCACTGTGTTATTTGTGCATATATACGTCTCCACATAGATAGAGGACTGCACAATATAATATGATTTATTCAACTATACTGGGCAATAGCCCAATGGCCCAATGGATCAATGTCTAATGAATGACTTCAAACCTCTATGGATTTCACATAGTCAAATTAATACGCTCTGATACCAAATATTTGGTAAGAGCCTTTCCACAGGATGTACGACAAAAATTTGAGACAGTAAAATTCTTATGTATATTTCTTTTGGGACTACTTACCCAAATATATAGGCAAACATATCCTACAAACAAGTAAAGCTATAACCTCTCACTAACAACTCGTAGCGTACTCTCCTTAAATCTCTTGCCAAACTCCTATTTACGTGAGTTGTTTATTAACAACTTCACGTATTACAATATCATTACATTCCATATAAATATATTTGCTCATTAATGTGAGCACTAAATATTATTTTCCTAACACTCGCACATCAATCTAACATAGAGTAATCAACTTCATTGCACAAATGCGCTTGTTACAACAAAACAAAGCATAACAAAACAGAAAAGGAAATCTAATCGAGTGTCAATATTGCCTTATTATAAACACAAAAGAAGCTTTATTTATAGTAGGGCTTCAACCTACTCTTATTGAAGTAACCAGGTAACATAGTGACATCCAAAGGCCTACAACCGACATGCACCTAATTCAAGTTTTTGGTTACTACAAATGGTCCCGATTAATGCACCTTGAGTTTTTCGGATGGCGTAAAACTTTGAATCATATAACAACACCATCTTCCCTACTACAAAAGGCTTATTCTTAATATATACTGTCATGTCGAGCCTTGTGTCTAGATTTCTCTCTTTTGACTCCAGTGGCGCAATGGCACGTCGATCATCCAATTGCATCAGTTTATCAATGTGCTCCTCTACTACCTTTTCGTCATCCAATACTCCTGCGCGCACAATACGTAGGGAGGGTAACATAAACTCCACAGGAAAAACTACCTCAATGACAAACACCAACTGAAAGGGTGTGGCTTTATTCAACCTCTTATAAGTTGTTCGGTATGCCCATAACACTATTGAGACCTTTTCATCCCAATCTTTCCTTCCTACATCACATATTTTTGTCAATGTTTTTCCTAGAATCTTATTGAAGGCCTCTATAGTTCCATTGGCTTGTGGGTGATAGGGTGTAGTTTTATTGGTTGTTACCATAAACTCGCCAACAATATTCGATTGTCTCATTCAAAAAATTGAGTTCTTCTATCACTAGTAAGGCTCAATGGGCAGCGATACCTACTTATGATGTTTTCCTAGAGAAACCTAGTTGTTGTTACAATACAATCCTCTTGTAGGCAGCCTCTACCCACCTTTTCAAGTAATTTGTACATGTAATGATGTAATGTGCGCTTATCCGACGTGTAGATGGTGCATTGGGCCTCTGAAAGTCAATTACCCACTTCTCAAATGTCTATGCACTTGCTATAGGGCGTAGAACATCTCATCTTGGTTTCCTGGCTTGCCTATCCTTTGATAATGGTCGCAAGCCTTGACAAATGACTTAGTATCCTTATACAACATTTCCCACCATAAACTTGGAAGTAAAATCTTGTGCATTGTGGCATCCCCTACATAGTTTCCTCCAACCATCCCTCCACACGATTCCTCCATTATAGATTCACGCTCATGTTTTAACACACATCTACGTGCATACCTTATCTCTACCCATCTTGTACAGGTCTCCTCCAATAAGTTGATAAGATGTTGCGCAAATAACAAGTTGCTTCTTTTCCAAAGTCTTCATTCCTTCAGCACAACTCCGGTGCAAAAGAATATTGCAATATCTTCCAAGTCACCGGTGGTGCATAGTTTAGTTTGAACAACTGGGCATCTAACATAGTGTATTCTATGCTTTGTGCATCCTCTCCAGAGTTAATCCTTGATAAGTGATTTGGTCTGAATTGCTCTTGTCGGGCTTTACTATAATCGAAAAGTCAAATTCCCGAAAGAGAAGGATCTAACGGAAAATTTGTCCCTATAAAACCGACTTATTGACCAAGTACTTCAATGTCATATGATTAGTGTAGAAAATAAATAGTGCCGCCAACAATTACTGCCTAAATTTATGAATCCTGTATATCATTGACAAAGTTTTGCGCTCCGTAGTTGTGTAATTTTGCTCATGGCATTAACTTCTTCCTCACAAAATAAATTGGATGATTGACATTACCTTCTCCTGGTTGCACTAAGATTTGCTCCAATGGTCGTCTTAGAGGCATCCACTTGTACATGAAATAGTTTGTTCCAAGAAGGGAAATGCAAGATATGAGCAATAGTTAGCTTCTCCTTCAATGTCTCAATACATTGCTGCTACGTGTCACCTCAATAGAATTTTCCTTTGGCTTTTAACAACTCTTTTAGTGGCGCGGAAATCTTTGAATACCCCTCGATAAACTTTTGGTAATAGCCGGTATGCCCCAAGAATCCGCACACTTTGGTTGGTAGGCTCTTCCAACCCCAAAATAATTGTAATCTTGGCTAGATCAACCAACAATCCTTCCTTACAAATGATGTGTCCAAGAAAAGTGTTGAGCGATGTCACGAAAATAAACTTGTTGATATTCAGGAGATCTTAAGATGACGCACCTTTCAAACATCAATCTTAAGCAATCACAATAATCCTTCACTAGTCCATACACCATGCAGTTATCCAAGTAAACGTGAAGAAACTTATGAATAAAATGTTGGAATTCTTGCACAACTATGCCCGAGATCACTTGTTGATGCATTCTACACTCCAAAGGGCATAACTACGTAAGTGAAACATCCCCACTCGGTTCTGAAAGGTGGCCTTATCCCGATCCTCACGCGTGATCCTTACCCGAGGATACCTTGAAAACCCATATGTAAAAGCGTAGATCTCGCACCTTGCTACTCCTTCCAAGATCTCCTCAATGAATGGTGTGGGGAAAGGATCAATAACACATGAAGCATTTAGCATTTTGTAGTCCACACAGATCTTTATCGACCATATTTCTTAATGCTAATCCTCACGGGGCTTATCCGTTCGGACTCCTCAATGGGCTTAATAATTCTTGACTTGAACATTTTAACAATTTAATCTTTTACCTTCATGCACAGTTTGGATTCATCTGCTAAGACCTCTTTCAAACCGGACACACGCCATCTTTGAGCTCGATTTTCATTTCTCCTAAAGATGGATATACACCCTTCAAATCATGATAGCCTTTGGGAAACAAATCCTGAAATTCGCGCAGTAGCTCAATTATCTTTGCAACCTTAGGTTCGGACAAATAATCGCCATAATAGCCTCCTTAGGCACGTCTTCGATTCTAATGTTTACTCTCTTAGTTTTTAACGACACATGGTATGCACGCACTTTCTCATCCGTGAATTCCATAACCTCACGTGCACCCTCTATGTGCATGATATCTAAATCTTCTACTTCTTCATCATCTATGAGGTAGACAAGTTTTCCTTTCTCTTTTTCTTTCCATGTGTGCCCTAGCGAGTTTCCTTTGTTTCCACCTTATCATTACGCGCTTGACATCAACATCACCAAATGGTTGAGTTATGAGTTCCTCGGCTTTCGTGCTATCTCTCAACATAATGCGCCCGATGATCTACAATGCTTCATGAACCGGTGGCTTAGTAGAAAAATAATCAAAATTATGAACAATACCTTGATCAGTCACACCATCTTGTTGTCTCTGCTTCATTCAACATGTACATACCAAGCACATGTGCATCCACTCAAAGTAGAATAAAACTTGTGTACCTAAAGAGATAGTGGTAGAGCTTCTTGCCCTTGCGCCCAATGTCTTTCACACTTTTGAACATGTACCAGGAGAAGTCTTTGTTAGGTAAAACATAGTTTACCTAGGATAATTTAGCGTAGGTAAATTTATTATTACTATGGTAAGTTTTTATTGTGTGGTTATAAACCATATTTTGTTTGTATATGGAAATAGTATTCTGTATCATATTTTTGTTATTATTTGGGTTATTTTACTTCCGTATGTAATTTGTTGCAATTGTGCAACATCCTCGGTTGTGTGCATATGGTTGTACAATACCTATAAGTATTGCAACACTTCTATTGTAATTTGATTTTATTGCATATCAATATAATTACGAGGCTTTCATCCCTCTTCTAGATTTGGTATCAAAGCGGATAAACAAGCTTGTGAGTAAATAAGGTGTGCAGAGAGAGTGTAGAAGAGATAGAGGATCTTAGAGAAGCATTTGCAACATTTGGAGAGCATGTGCAACCTCTTGCAACTTCCCAGCCCCATCCTGCATCCCCACAACCTCTTGTTCATATTCCAGAGAAAGGAAAACAATTTTTTTGCACTTGTGCTCCTTGTACCAAGAAAAATTATTTGCTGAAAATTATGATTTCAAAAAATCGATCAAAAGAATTTTTAAAAAATAAAAAAATTCTCTTTTTCCCCATTAGGGATTTTATCACTAAATTTAGTGACAGTGTTAGCTACAACTAACACCAACAAAATGCTACAATTAGAGGGGTTTAAGCCAATTTTAGGGGACAAGGAGCTCCTAACCAAGCCGGACACCGAGCCGTGCTCTTTGTATGCATTGGTGTCGAGTTGGAACTCCAAGACCGAGTTGTTGAGTTGTGGAGCTCAATTACTTCAGTTTAGCATGCAATGGAAACTTGTTGGAAAATGCGTGAACCGACATCGGTTAAGGAGGAACCGCGGTCACCCAAGACCGACGCAGTCACCCAAGACCGACATCGGTCAGGTATGACCGGCATTGGTCAAGCGAGGAGGAACCAGAGCGGTGGTTAGGGCTAACCAACATCGGTTACCTGTGCGAGGATGTTTTAATTAACTCTCGGGAATTAGATCTATTTTTAGCATTAAAATATTTCTATTGATTGTAATTGCATGGCTAAGTGCCCTAAGTCTATAAACGACTATATAAGCATAAAAGCTAGGGTTTAGAAGTAAGAAAAATGATGATTAACAAGAATTAAAAAGAACTTGCAAAAGTTGGTGAGAGAGAGAATTCTTGGTGATGAAGTAAAAACTTGAGGAAAAGAAAGTACTAAACATTTGAGAGGTGTGGAAGATTGTAAATCTTCATTGTATATCTTGTCAAAGCTTTGGATAATAGATTGACTTGTTTCTTGGTGGACGTAGCTCACCTTTGGGTGAACCACGTTAAGCGGTGTTCGATTATGTTTCTTGTTGTGTATATTTCTTCCGGTAGAATATCTGCTTTTATTTGCATGTATGCTTAGATTTGATATATTATGCATCTGACGATAACCAAAGTGTGTTAACCCCAACAATTTGTATCGAGAGGTTTGTTTGAGGGTTTTGTGTGTTGACAAAGTTACTCACGAGAAAAGTTCAACCATTGAATTCTTAAGGATCTCAATATAGCCTTATATACAACATCAACAAATCAAGATGGAACTAATGAAAAGTTCCGAGAACTCATAAATTTGTTGAAAAATATTCTCCTCATGATAAAGTCGAATCTGCATGGCGTATTGATTCCTTCACATAGACTTATCTATGTGTATTGTCTGTAGGTTTAGCAAGATAATCATATTGTTCTGTTGTATATATTGTGTGCCCCTACCCATACAATTCATTCTTCTCTCTGTGCGTATCTTCATTCGCCTCCACTCGAGACCTTTCCTACACACCGTCAAGTTTGAGACGTCTATGAGTATTTAGACATGGCACATATGAAGCAATAGTTGCATGCGAGAAGATAGAACCGTTGAATGTTATTCCATTCACATTGCATGAAATATGCAATCATTTGGAATATGTCCGCTTTATATGACATCTTGATCTACTGATTGATTACTGCTTGAGAAGATCGTGACAACATTATCCAAATTAGTCTTTTGAGGACATGAAGTTATGATTTCCATCAAGCATCACTCAACGGTTTCGACAAATCACGTGGCTTCCAATACAAGAGCAGGTAGTAAGAATTTAGTGAGTCTTCTTTCTTGTGTAATTTTTTGATATTTTCTATCCTCTTTGATAATGGAAACATATGTAGCACCACTTGATAAGTTCAATGGTGTCAATTTTCACACATGGAAAGTGAAAATTCAGATGCAACTTATGAATAAGAATTTGTGGAGGATTGTAAACAAGAAAGAAACATTACCATCAGATGTAGCGAAAGAAATATAATGGAAATTAATAGATGATAAAGCCAAATCCATTATTGGCTTAGCTCTTTCAGATATTGAATTGCATTATGTTGATCTTGAGAAACCATCAAAGGAAATGTGGGACAATCTAAGTAAATTGTTTGGTGCAAAAGTTGTAAATGCAAAGTTTTCTTTAAAACTTCAGTTGTTTAGATTCAAAATGGATGATGGAGTCACCATGTCTAGTCATATTAATGATTTCAGATCTCTCACTAGACAATTAGCAGAAGTTAGTGCTCTTGTTGATGATGAAGATGCAAAATCCATACTACTAAATAGTTTTCCTCCCAAGTACAATAATGTAGTTTTTACACTTGGTCAAATGCCTTCTAAAACTCTAGAGGACATGATTTCAGCTCTCCTAGCTGAAGAAAAGAGAACCAAAGAAGACATAGATGAAGAAAATCTTTATACAGTAGAAAGAAACATAAGAAATTTTCAAAAAATGAAGGAAAAGTTGAATGCTACTACTACAAGAAGAATAGGCATACTTCTTTATTATGCAAATCTCGTGCTTGAGATGTACTAAGTGGAAAATTTGGTAATGAAACTAATATAGCAACAAATGAAGAATCATCGGGAGAAGAAGAAGTTTAACCAAATGAATGTGGATACGCACTTGAAGACTTGTACTAAGTAGTCATTGACTAGAGGATGGAGGATACACAGAGGATGGAGGAAAATTGGCGTCCTCTCATCAGTCACCACTGATGAGGTTGCACATACTGATTTGGTTACATGTGTGAGTGTGTTTATTTCAGATGATTTCAATATGGTGTTTTCGAATAATGTGTTACGAGAGACTTCACATTGTGGGGGGGAAATAACACAATGTTTCATCTTTTATGTATTGGTTGATATGTTTTGCACTATCATGGATTCCGAAAGGTTATCTCCAGAAGAGAAACTATGATGAGAACCAAAGAATGCACTGGCACATTGCGATATGGTTGTAGGTAAACCATTTGAAAACCTTCACCCCTTTGTGGTTTGTGGTTAACCACTGGAAAACCACCTCACTCTTGGTTTTTGGTTAATCGATGGAAAACCAAATTTTGGTTTGTGATAATCCAAAGGAAAATCACATGATCATGAAATCAGGTGCAGTGTAGCATGGACGTTTTCCCCATGTTAGCACTAAGGGGGGGAATGTTAGGAATACTTTGGTTTAGTGCATAACATAAGTGTTGATATTTAGCGATGGTAAATTAGTCGATGTGAAATGTAATTGTTAGTGGGTACATATGATTAGTAAGTGGCTAGTTTTTATACCTATATCTATTATCGAGTTAATTATTATACTCAATTCCTATTGCCTACCTTTATGGCTATATAATAGCCAATCTATTGTACGTTGAACATTATGATATGAACAATATATTGTGTTTATTTACGTGACCAAATTCAAGAGTCATTGGGTCCCCTAGGGTGACACATCGTGAAATTATAGGCTACATTGTAGGATAAGACGTTATCTCTGTTGATACCTTCTCAGATCACGGATGTTACTATGGCATCGAGGGATCTATCTCTGATCGGTAAACTAATGGGCCCAAGACCCCCTTTGGAAGATATTAAAAAATGGGCTCGTATCAAGTGGGCCCCTTGTGGACCCCTTGAGATTGCAACTATGCCAAATGGTTTTATCCTTTTTACCTTTGGACACAAAGAGGACTTTTCCAAAGTTCTTCTTGGGGGACCCTAGTTCTTTGGACAATGTGGTTTCTATCTCCGGAAATGGTCTCCTGGTTTCAACCCTCACACTAAAGCAATGACACATGATTCGATTTGGGTTTGACTGCCAGGACTACCGCTCAAGTTTTGGGATGTTGCGGTGATTAAAGGTATTGTACTTTCCTTAGGTTCCCTTATTGCAGTTGATCAAGCTATTAAAGCACGATCAAGACTCATTCATGCTCGATTTTGTGTAAATGTTGATGTTAGTAATCCTCTACCTAATTCTATTGATCTCCTCTTGGATTTTGGTACTTGGACCCAACCCATTGAGTATGAATATGTGCCACAAGCTTGCTCCATTTGTAAAATCATTGGCCACAGAGCCCCTGCTTGTCCCTCTAAACCTACTCCAAAACAGAAAGCCCCTATGCTTTCTCCTAAGCAGAAAGGGAAATTTATCCCCAAAGTTTCTCCAGAGGTGGGCACTTCTAATCCTTTTGAAGCTCTAATGGAATTTGGAGAGATCCTTCCCTCGAGAGGAATCCCTCATCCAAATGAATCAGTGGTTGCGGCGGATCTCCCTACCTCTATTCCCTCTTCCCCCTCACTTCATGATCTCCCTGACCCTCCCCCGATTGTTGATCCTACTCTTTTGTTTGCCCAACCCTCTAATGATGGTGTCTCTACAAATCCCACTTTCCCTACTCCCATTTCTCCTTTGTAATAAAATACCTCTTTGCACTCTCCTTTACCTTTGGTGATTAAAGATTGTAGGCATCCCATAATAACTAGAAGCAATTATAAAAAAATTGGGATCTGGGACTCAACAAAAAGAATGGAAGACCTTCCAAAATAGTTAAGCTTCAGCTTGAAACTACTCAAAATATTGCTTAGGGAACTCAAGGTACTCTCTCCATTGAGGGTGGGGGAAATCCAAACCTAAAAAATGAAGATTTTTCTTGGAACATTAGGGGAGTCAATGCCACGCCCTTCCCCCAAAAGAAGAGTTATAAAGGAAATCGATGAAACATTCTCGGGATATCATCATGTTCTGAGAAAATCTCAAAGAGGATAATATCCTTCCTAGGATTTGGCCCAAAGCCTCCTTTGCCTCCCATGTTTTGGTTGGTAATTTTGGAGGGATTTGTACCTTTTGGAATCCTTCTATCCTTTTTGGTGAATGCATCATTAATACACCCCATTTCTTGGGTTTTTTTTTCAAGAAATTGGTTCAAACTTGGGTTGGATTGTAGTCAATGTTTATGCTCCTAATTTGGAATCACAAAGGGATAACATCTGGGAAGCTCTGTTGGATTTCAAAAATAGTTGCAAACATCTGCCTTGGCTCATTTCTAGGTATTTTAACACCCCTCGTTTTCCTTCGTAAAAACATGGTGGTGCTCCAACTAGTTGTAGCATTATGGAATATCTTTCCAACTTCATTAGACATGGTGAGTTTATTGATTTTGACCTACATGGAGCTTCTTTTACCTGGTCAAATAGAAGATTAGGGATCAATCATATCCAAATTCGATTGGATAGCTTCCTCGGATCCCTGGATTGGCTGTCACACTTTAGCGACTTCCAACTGGTGGCCCTTCCCAAAGCTGCTTCCGATCATAGCCCCTTGCTCTTGGATGCAACAAAGTTTCTAAACACTAAGAATCCCCCCTTGATTTGAGTGGCCTGGCTACATAACCACAACCTGGACAACCTCATTGAGGATTGGTGGAGGGTGGAAATTCAAGGATCAACTATGTTCATATTTGCAAGGAAACTTAGCTTCATCAAGAAACAACTTAAACTTTGGAAATCCAAAAATTTGGGGACATAAGAGAAAGGAAACTCTGTTGGGAATACAAGATCGAAATAGTGTTTTGATTTAATAACAAACAAAATCATGCACAAATGATCTAAACAATTCTCCACAAAATCTACATGGTGGAAGTATAAACTAGAATAATCCAAATCACACAAAAGTACACACATAACAAGCATGTACTTGTGGTTCACCCAATGTGGGATACGTCCACCAAAGATAGAGATCTCATATATATATATATATATATATATATATATATAACAAGAGATTACAATGCAACTCTTACGCACAAGAGTACATGTATCTCTACAAGAGTATCTCCTCCTCCCATATCTCCAACCGGATTTTCCTGAGTACACTAAACCGTGCCTCCATACCACCACTTGTGTCTCCTCTAGATCTCTAACCGGATCTACCTGAGTGCACTACAACCGTGCCTCTCAAACATAACCAGATCTCACATACCGAAGCTACCCTGCATCTGCCACTATGCAACCAAGCTCTCACTATATTGTGAATCTGCAAACAAGACCTCTAGAAAGATCTACCATATCTAGATCTACATGGATCAATAATACAATATGATCTCATGGATCTACAATACAAGACTAGATCTACATAGATCTATAATACAAGATCTCACCAACATGTGGATCTACAAGAAGAAACTCTATGTGCTTTGCATATTATGCAAGCCATTATAATGAGACAATAAATATACAAAGGAAATACAGTAGAAGACGTTACCCTCTTCTCACCATTCAGATGTACCTGTTA
Source organism: Taxus wallichiana var. yunnanensis (assembly GCA_018340775.1). NCBI lineage: Eukaryota > Viridiplantae > Streptophyta > Pinopsida > Cupressales > Taxaceae > Taxus > Taxus wallichiana. Next base: position 949,671,663 of record CM031235.1, read on the forward strand.
TTTCCTTCTATCCATCTCCTCTCCATGGAAACTCTGTCTTCATGTAAACTATTATTTCTTTCTCTTCTTATTCTTCGTGTTCATCCTCTCAATCTAGGAGAATCAATGATTTAATTAAATCCTTCTCTATTTTTCATATAACACTCTCTAACCCTAGTTTTCTAGCTTATATAAGATTAGAAAAACTTAGGGCAACTTAACCATAAAATTACATCCAATAGATTTTCTTTAAAATAAAAAATAATATTAAAACTCGTGATTTAAAAATAAAGTGTTTCGCATAGGTAACCGCACCGGTTAGACCTAAGTGCGGCCCGACTCCCCTTTTTCTGCCGATCGACGCTAGTGCCCACATTTTTTTAGCTCGGTAGTTGTTGTTTCTTTGCTTATAGACATGTTTTGTGAGGTGATTGGTTATATCTTGGACATTATATTTAGATATTTGATCTTATTAGGCATGTGTGGACATTTAGGCGTATAGCGCCAATTTAGATTAATTTCTATATTGTCGCATTTTCTTATAATGTCATGGATACTAATGGATATGATGTTGTGTTTGGAACATAATTATAATAATGGATAGTTGTTGCATGTGGAATTCTATGGTTATATGTCACGTATCATCTTGTCTAACTTTTGGAATATTGAGTATAATTGTGCACGTTGTCGCATCTTGATTTCAGTAGGATGTTAGGTTAGTTTAGAACGCATTGATATCTTACTATGTCATTGAATTATATTGTATCGGACAAGTGCGGTTAATGTGTGCAATGAGTGTGCAGGTGACAGGTTTAAAGGAGAATGTGGGATTCAGGCCAGCTACTCAATCTTGCACAAGCAGCCCACGGGCTGAGTCCTAGCCATGTTCATTGTGTGAAGCCTTAGTATAGGAGATTATTATTTTGGGCACTATGAGTGACCCCAATTTATGTAATGTATTGTGCTTTGAATTATTAATTTTGTTTAGGGTTGCTAGTGAAGTTGTAAACTTGTTTTGGGAGTTAATAATTCCACTTTCATTTAAATTGTTGATTTTGTTTAATGAGTCACTTAATCACAAGGGTTTAGGGTCACATGTGAGACCCTTGGGTGGTCCCCACACCCTCTACCCTTGTGCCAAAAATGCAAAACCCGAAATTAGGGTTATTTTGGGCATTTTTGGGGACCCCTTTGTAGCTTGGAGTTCCCCTAACACAAAAATGAGCCCTTGGACCCTACCTAATGGGTAGGGGGCTTATTTTCAAGGCTAGAGGAGTTTTACCTCCCTTTTTACCTCTTGTTTGGTCACATCCATGTAAGGGATGTGGATTTGAGTGCTTATTAAAAGTTTCACTTATTTTGTCTTGCTAACATTTAAGGGAATTTGGGAGAAGAGGGCAAAAAGACAATTTTACCCTTTCTCTCTTTTGTTTTGGCATCTTTGACCTTGATGAGGGAGAGGGGTGACACATGTCACCCCCTCATTTGTGAGGATGCTTGCTTGCTCCTCTTCAAATTCCATTCATGGGAAAAGAGAGGGACTTTTTGGAACTTCTTGCTTGGGATGCTTGTGGATTTTGGAGCTTGGAGATTGGCTTGAGTCAAGGTGTGAGAAAACTTGAAGTTGGAAAGCTTTTTGGAGAGCTTTCCTTGAGGTAGGCTCTTATGTCTTTTTGTTGTGTTGTTTTTCCTTTTAGTTGTTAGATTGGTTGCTTGAAATTGTTATTTGTTGTATGTAGATTTTGGTTGCTTGTTTGTTTTACTCCCTCCATCATATGGCTTGATGGAGTTTTGGAGTGTGGGGGAAGAGAGAGGGAATTTTCCCTCTCAATCCTCAAGGCTTGATGGACAAGCCTTGTAGGGTCTTATTGTTTTCCCCTCAATGGTTGAGGTGGGGAAGTTGATTCATTTGGCTTGAATCTCCTTCCCCATTCTTGGTAAGGAAACCCCTTTGGGGTTTGAAAATCCTTCCAAGGAGGACTTGGAGAAAGGGGAGGAATAAGGAGGGCTTTGTTTGAATTAGGAGCAATAAGGAGGATATGGAGATGTTTATTTTGTGTAAATAATTTTGATGTATAACTTTGGAGAACTTTCTCCTCTCTTCCCCACTTTTGAGGAAGAACATGGGTTCTCCTCCTTGTAAATTTTGGAGTCTTGTTTTGTTTTTGTCCTATTTTTGTGTGCTTGTAGCATTGTTAGTTTACCCTCTATCTTGTGCAAGATTTGGTTAGTTATCCTCCTTCCCATGGGCTTGGGGGAGGCTAGCATGCATCCCAACCTTGGGAGAGGCATGTGATGATGCCTATGGTTGGGTGGCAAACAAGCTCTTTTCTTTCTCCTTGCATGGTTTTGGGAAGACATGGAAGTTGGCTCTCAAGTTGGAGTGGGTGGACTCTTGGGCTCTTTTGTTCTTTTCTCTCCTTATGAAAACTCTATTGTATTGTGACTCCTTTGGATATGGTTATGAGAATAGTTTCATCTCCTTGTAAATTCTCCATTTTGTATATCTTGCATTCACATGTAAAACTTGAGATATGGTGATTAAAATGAGAAATCTCTCTCCCAACTTGCAAGAAACTTGTAATAGAAAATTCTTGGTTGTTTGCATATTTGGGAATATTTTTACATCACCCATTTAGTCTAAGTTTGTGGAAGAGAAGTAATGTATCAAATATTTCAGTCAATTGTATCTTGATGTATCTCTCATATTTTACTTACAAAGAGGACATATTACTTGTTGAATAAGTCTACATGTGTGTAAAACTGAAATAATCTTTGGCATTACTTTTGGAATGAAATCTACTTGGCTATATGAAGCTTGTTTTGTTTTAACATTGGTAGAAACTATTATTAGTTTTGAATCATACATTTCCTTGTAGGTTATTATGGTGTTAGAAATCTGATTTTCTTTTGTGTTCAAAGGAAGGCTTACATATTCTTGTTAAGAATCTCATTTTGTTAAAAATTAATAAAAAAATTTGAAGTAAGTTTTGTTAAAAACATTGGAAATGAAGTAAAATTTTAACATTGGATTTCATGAATAATATTGATTGAAATATTTCTTTAAAAAATTATTTTCTTTTCTTCTTCTCTAGGGCAAAATAAATAGTTATTAAATGAAAGTTGGATTTTTTATGAGTAGTTTAGAAGTTGTTTTATTAAGTACAAAAAAAAAAGTATTAATCAAGTTATTCATTTTATAAATTAAAAGTATTAAAAGGAAGTTGGATTCATTATACTTCTTTTATATATTTTTATATGTATATATATATATAAATGGCAATCAACATTGATTTATATTGCAGAAAAAATACTTATATATCATTTTATATTTTCATTTTAATAAACAAAAATATTATATATATATATATATAAAGGGGGCGTTTACCATATATATATATAATATAAATATATTGCATTATATATTATACATTATTTACATTTTATTTTGTTTGGGGGAGGGGGCCCCCCCACCCGATCCCCCCCACGGCCTGTGCCTCCTGCCGGCCCCCTCACGGCTGCCCACCCCCTGCCCCTGCACTAACTTTCCCCCTTTGCCACTCCCCTCCCCCGCCGCGCCCTCCCCCTCGGCCTCCCCATCCCCGGCATCATCCCTTCCACACCCTTACCACGCACTATGCTTCCCCCTCCACGCGTCGTCCCCCCCTCCACGCCTGTCACCGACTTCCACACCTATTTTCACCCCTCCACCTTCCACACGGTCTTCCCCGTAGCCCCCGCCCCCCCCCTTCATTATAAACCTAAACCCTTTGCACATGTATATATATATATATATATATATATATATATATATAAATAATATACATATATATTATATATACATACGTGGCTTTATTTTGATATAAGTTAATAACAAAAAAAAAAAAAACAATATGACAATGCTTTCCTTGGAATCTATATGAATCCAAAAAACTGCACATTCAAAAGCCAAAACTAAGACAAAATGAGAAATAGAATAAAGAAAAGAAATAGAAAAAAATAAAGAAAGATAAAGATGAGGTAGGGCAAATTAGGGCAAAAAAAAAAGAGATCAAGGGCTAAGATTGATCTAATCCTAGGGTCCATGTGTGACCCTAAACTTCTCCTTTTAGTCATAAGTTTTTAAGTGGGAATTAGGAAATAATTATAACAAGGGGGTGTAGACTTAAAATTATGAGACCCTAGGAAATTTAATAGAATGAAAATAATTATGATATGGTTGGAAAGCAAATTTTATTTAATTTTTTTTTGGGTAAATTAAATTTATATTATTTAATTATTAAAAGACCTAGGATATGGTTAAGCGAAGGTGTTAGTAAATATTGTCTTCTTGAAAAAAAAAAATTACTCAAATTTGTAGGCACTTTTGGTGTAGTTTTTTTGTCGTCGAGGCGGGCACTACATTGGTATCGAGCATGGGGTTCGCACTCACGGACCACTGGGTAACTAATTAAAATAGTTAATGGTAATTTTAACAACACAAAATTAACTAAATGAATAAAAATAAACAGTTAAAATAAATCATCCACCACCATTAAATTTTAAATTAATAAATTGCTCACTCACCTCGTGCGCAGGATGGCGCCCAAGCGAGGATGATTAGCTAGAGGTTTGGGGCATAGTGCATCTACGTGCAGGAGCCACCGGCACCCGAATTTGGGCCTCGGATATTAGAGGCCTTGCGCCAGCTGATAGGCGTTGTGGAGCGGCGCTACCACCACCACCGCAGAGATGAGAGTGGAGACACCATTGGGAGGCGAGGCCGATAGGCGAGGATGCGCATTCAGAGCCACCGAGCACGATACATACATCGAGGTGGGAGAGGTCACGTAGCCTTTCCGTTCATCACGAGAGGGTAGCCTCATTCCGTCGTAGCCACTCACACAGTCTCGAGGGACCATTCGAGGATAGGCGACCCCCTTCGCCTGTTGGGCTTCATCGTCAGGATCGAGATACAAGTAGTGTGATCAGGGATCTTCTTCGTTTGTAGCCACCCACCTACACCAGCTCTACAGATGGCTTTGGGGTTGAGTCATGGCTCCTTAGTTTGGATAGTTGCTTTGGCTTGCACTCTTACGAGAGCAACGTCAAGGCAAGGTTTGCCATACACCTCCTCCGAGATGCAGCAGGTGTTTGGTGGAGGAATGAGGAGCGGAAGCTCCATCTGACTCGAGAGACAGTGACTTGGGAGATGTTCGAGGAGCGTTTCAGGGCTCGTTATATGTCAGAACATTTTGTGCAGAAGAGGATCGATGAGTTTCATGACTTACGACAGGGATCTAACACAATAGCGCAGTATGAGAGCAGGTTCCTGGATCTTCTACAGTATGTGGACTACCTGCAAGATGAGAAATTGCAGGTTAACAGGTTCATTCGAGGGCTTAATGCAGATATAGCAGGAGCAGTTAGGATGTTATCTCCTCCCACACTTGAGAAGGCCGTTGAGAAGGCCTACTTAGCTAAGGAGAACAAGACCAAGGCACAGGAGCATCGTGATAGAAACAAGAGCAAGTTTCAGGAGAGGATACAGCCTTCCCAAGTCGAGAGGTCACGAGTCTTGCACCGCACCCCCCTAGAGGAGGATTTTGGCCTCCGCCCAGCGGACCACGAGGGCTCCACCACACCCACGGCCAGACAGACACAAACACAAGCAGGGCCACCCAGCGCGGGGGGCTGAGGCAGGACACGGGATTTCGAGAGAGGTGTTTCTAGAGGAGGTTTTGGTGGAGCCGGGATAGGAGGCGGGGCACTCGGCGAGGCGCCAACTCGCACTCAGCGATCTGCTAGGGTTGGACCGGCGGGATCGGTACACCCGAGTACGGGAGGGACCCCATCTCGAGAGGGATACAGGAGGTTGTTTTATTTGTGGATCTCCATATCACTATGTGCGCATGTGCCCACACAAACCCAATACCATGGATGCTCGAGAGAGCTTTCTTTATCCGAGCGAGATGGTGGGTGATGTAGGACGCGCTCATCGTGTATATGCAATGGCTGGTTGACAACCGCCGGGCCGAGCATCGAGCCACGTCATTGAGACGACAGTGTACCTATCGGGGTATTTTGTCTCGGTACTTTTTGATTCAGTGCTTGATTCCTTTATATCACCTTCTATAGTGGACCGGTGTGGGCTAGTGGTGGCTAGGCAATCGAGATAGTTGCGAGTTGAGTTGGCCTCACGGGGCCAAACTCACGTAGTGGACTCGTATGTGGAGAGTTGCGTACTTGATTTAGGAGCCTTCTCCACTACTCTTGACCTCACGAGTTATCCCTCTAGGTTCTATCGGGTAGTTTTGGGTATGGATTGGCTCGAGGCTCATCGAGCTAAGGTGGATTGCGAAATAAGGTCATTGAGTGTCGGGATGATCTTGGGAGTGTAGTTGTGATATCAGGGATGCAGAGACCTATCTCCTTGCACATGATTTCGGCTAAGCAACTCAAGCGGAGCATGCGTAAGGGTGTCTAGTTGTTTGCTATCACCATCATCATGATCGATCTGAGAGCATTCCAAAGCATTCACCCTTAGATGATCATGCGTTTTGAGGAGTATGAGATGTGTTTCTAGGTGAGCTTCGGTTTACCACCCCGCAGAGAGGTGGATTTCACCATTGATTTAGTACCTGGATCAGCACCAGTTTCTAGGGCACCTTATCGGATGACGACCCCAAAGCTTCATGAGCTCAAGATTCAGTTAGAGGAGTTGTTGGATAAGGGTCTCATTCACCCTAGTGTATCTCCTTGGGGAGCGCCAGTCATATTTGTGAAGAAGAAGGACGGTTCTCTCAGAAGCTTTGTGTAGACTTGAAGCTCAACAAAGTCACAATAAAGAACCGTTATCCGCTCCCTAGGATTGATGACTTGTTTGATCAGATGCGGGGAGCGAGAGTGTTCTCCAAAATTGATCTCAAGTCAGGGTATCATCAGTTGCGCATTTCAGATGCAGACATTCATAAGACAACATTTTTGCACACGTTATGGGCATTATGAGTTCACAGTGGTTCCATTTGGTTTGACCAATGCCCCAGCTGTCTTCATGAGCCTCATGAATGGAGTATTCAGGACATTTCTGATCGCTTTGTCTTAGTGTTCCTTGATGACATATTGATTTATTCTCATTTCGAGGAGGAACACGAGGAGCATTTGAGACATGTACTTCGGGTTTTGAGAGAGCAGAAGTTGTATGGGAACTTGGAAAAATGTCACTTTTTTCAGACAGAGATTCAGTACTTGGGTCATATCATTTCAGGCGAGGGTATCTCTGTAGATCCCTCTAAGATACAGGCTATCTTGGGTGGCAGCACCCACATCGATTCTTGAGGTGAGGAGTTTCATGGGTTTAGCCAGGGTATTACCGTAGGTTCGTACAGGACTTTTCTAGGATTGCTCACCCTATCACTTCTCTTCAGAGGAAAGGGAAGAAGTTTGATTGGTCAGAAAAATGTGAGCAAGCCTTTCAGTTGCTTAAGGAAAGATTAACCACGGCGCCCATCTTAGCAGTTCCAGACCCGACAGAGGATTTTGTTGTTTGTACTGATGCATCACTAGAGGGTTTGGGAGCAGTTCTTATGCAGGAGCGTCGGGTTATTACTTTTGAGTCTCGTAAGCTCAAGGACTATGAGCTTAATTATCCTACTCATGACTTGGAGCTTGCAGTAGTTGTACATGCTCTAGTGCGTTGGCGACATTTCCTTTTGGGTAGGCCTTTCATTTTGAGGACAGATCATCGGAGTTTGCAGCATATCTTCTCACAGCTGAACCTCAACGCTCGTCAAAGGCGTTGGATGGAGTTCCTATGTGAGTATGACATGGAGGTTCAGTACATCAAAGGGAAGGAAAATGTGGTTGCAGATGCACTTAGTAGACGACGACATGTGCTTGCTTCTTTGACACTTCAGTCAGATTTGAGAGGCAGGATTCTTGAGCACCTTCCAGAGGACAGATTTTATGAGGGAGCTAGACAGATGTTAGAGTCTCAGGGTTCTTTAGAGGGCAGATATTATGGGTGTGTTTTAGAGGCAGATGGTTTGCTTCGGTTCCACAAGCACATCTACGTGCCTAAGTCAGGTGATCTGCGTAGCTTCATCCTCACAGAGGCTCATCGAGCCCCATATGCGGCACATCCAGGAGTGAAGAAAATGCATGCCGATCTGAGGGAGTTATATTATTGGCCAGGTCTTCGACGGGACATAGCAGATTTTGTTGCATGTTGCCTTGAGTGTCAGAGGGTCAAGGCAGAGCATTCACATCCCGCAGGACTTTTACACCCTCATGATATTCCCGAGTGGAAATGGGATGTGATCTCCATGGACTTCATAGTCGGACTTCCTATGTCATCTTATCGTCATGACGCCATTATGGTCACCGTGGATAAGTTGACCAAGGTTGCGCACTTTTCACCAACCAAGGTCACCTATAATGCACAGGCCATCGCCAAGGTATTTATGGAGGACATTGTTAGGTTGCATGGGATTCCGAAGACCATCATCAATGACAGGGATACTATCTACACTTTAATTTTCTGGACTTCTTTTCAAGCCGCTCTGGGTACTCAGATTAATTTCAGTTCAGCTTATCATCCAGAGAGACAGATGATGGGCGGACATAGAGAGGTTAATCAGGTGTTGGAGGACATGTTGAGAATGTATGTCATGGATCAGCAGAGGAAATGGGAAGATTATTTGCATTTAGTTGAGTTTGCTACAACAACAACTATCATAGTTCCATTGGTATGGCTCCTTACCAGGCCTTGTATGGACGACCTTGTAGGACACCTTTGAGTTGGGATAGACTAGATGACAGGATTATTTTGGGACCAGCCTACCTTCAGGATTTAGAGCAGCAAGTTGTGCAGATTAGACAACATCTTGAGTAGGCCAGAGCACACCAAAAGGCGTATGCAGACACCAAGAGGATTGATCGTCACTTCTCAGTGGGTGACAAAGTCTTCTTGAGAGTTCGTCCACATAAGAGTCCATCCGTTATGGAAAGGGTTCTAAGCTATCGCCTCGCTTTGTGGGGCCTTTTGATATTTTAGAGGTCATCGGTCCAGTTGCCTATCGCCTAGCTTTGCCACCACGCCTTGCATGGGCCCATGATGTTTTTCATGTTTCTGTACTACGTAGATATGTACCTGATGCTTCTCATGTCTTGGATTGGTCGGCATTACAGGTAGAGGATGGAGGACAGTGGAGATTGGAGCCCGTACGCATACTGGAGCACTAGAGGTTGGCCCTTCGGGGTCGAGACTTGGACCAGGTTAGAGTATAGTGGGACCGTGCGATGAGACAACATTTACTACGAGAGGATGCGATACCTTTGAGGGCTAGATATCCCTATCTCTTTCAGTGACTTCCAGGAGGAAGTCTAATTTTAGTAGAGGGGGATGTAGTGCCCACACTTTTTATAGCTCAGTAGCTTGTTGTTTCTTTGCTCATAGACATGTTTTGACAGTGATTGGTTATATCTTGGACATTATATTTAGATATTTGATCTTATTAGACAGGTGTGGACATTTAGGCATATAGCGCCAATTTAGCTTAATTTCTATATTGTCGCATTTTCTTGTTATGTCATGGATACTAATGGATATGATGTTGTGTTTGGAACATAATTATAATAATGGATAGTTGTTGCATGTGGAATTCTATGGTTATATGTCACGTATCATCTTGTCTAACTTTTGGAATATTGAGTATAATTGTGCACGTTGTCGCATCTTGATTTCAATAGGATGTTAGGTTAGTTTAGAACACATTGATATCTTACTATGTCATTGAATTATATTGTATCGGACAGGTGCGGTTAATGTGTGCAATGAGTGTGCAGGTGATAGGTTTACAGGAGAACGTGGGATTCAGGCCAGCTACTCAATCTTGCACAAGCAACCCACGGGCCGAGTCCTAGCCATGTTCATTGTGTGAAGCCTTAGTATAGGAGATTATTATTTTGGGCACTATGAGTGACCCCAATTTATGTAATGTATTGTGCTTTGAATTATTAATTTTGTTTAGGGTTGCTAGTGAAGTTGTAAACTTGTTTTGGGAGTTAATAATTCCACTTTCATTTAAATTGTTGATTTTGTTTAATGAGTCACTTAATCACAAGGGTTTAGGGTCACATGTGAGACCCTTGGGTGGTCCCCACACCCTACCCCTTGTGCCAAAAATGCAAAACCCGAAATTGGGTTATTTTGGGCATTTTTGGGGACCCCTTTGTAGCTTGGGAGTTCCCTAACACAAAAATGAGCCCTTGGACCCTACCTAATGGGTAGGGGGCTTATTTTCAAGGCTAGAGGGAGTTTTCCCTCCCTTTTTACCTCTTGTTTGGTCACATCCATGTAAGGGATGTGGATTTGAGTGCTTATTAAAAGTTTCACTTATTTTGTCTTGCTAACATTTAAGGGAATTTGGGAGAAGAGGGCAAAAAGATAATTTTACCCTTTCTCTCTTTTGTTTTGGCATCTTTGACCTTGATGAGGAGAGGGGTGACACATGTCACCCCCTCATTTGTGAGGATGCTTGCTTGCTCCTCTTCAAATTCCCATTCATGGGAAAAGAGAGGGACTTTTTTTTGGAACTTCTTGCTTGGATGCTTGTGGATTTTGGAGCTTGGAGATTGGCTTGAGTCAAGGTGTGGAGAAATTTGAAGTTGGAGAGATTTTTGGAGAGCTTTCCTTGAGGTAGGCTCTTATGTCTTTTTTGTGTTGTTTTTTTAGTTGTTAGATTGGGTGCTTGAAATTGTTATTGTTGTATGTAGTTTTGTTGTTTGTTGTTTTACTCCCTCCATCATATGGCATGATGGAGTTTTGGAGTGTGGGGGAAGAGAGAGGGAATTTTCCCTCTCAATCCTCAAGGCTTGATGGACAAGCCTTGTAGGGTCTTATTGTTTTCCCCTCAAATGGTTGAGGTGGGGAAGTTGATTCATTTGGCTTGAATCTCCTTCCCCATTCTTGGTAAGGAAACCCCTTTGGGGTTTGAAAATCCTTCCAAGGAGGACTTGGAGAAAGGGGGAGGAATAAGGAGGGCTTTGATTGAATTAGGAGCAATAAGGAGGATATGGAGATGTTTATTTTGTGTAAATAATTTTGATGTATAACTTTGGAGAACTTTCTCCTCTCTTCCCCACTTTTGAGGAAGAACATGGGTTCTCCTCCTTGTAAATTTTGGAGTCTTGTTTTGTTTTGTCTTTTTTGTGTGCTTGTAGCATTGTTAGTTTACCCTCTATCTTGTGCAAGTTTTGGTTAGTTATCCTCTTTCCCATGGGCTTGGGGGAGGCTAGCATGCATCCCAACCTTGGGAGAGGCATGTGATGATGCCTATGGTTGGGTGGCAAACAAGCTCTTTTTCTCCTTGCATGGTTTTGGGAAGACATGGAAGTTGGCTCTCAAGTTGGAGTGGGTGGCCTCTTGGGCTCTTATTGTTCTTTTCTCTCCTTATGAAAACCTATTGTATTGTAACTCCTTTGGATATGGTTATGAGAATAGTTTCATCTCCTTGTAAATTCTCCATTTTGTATATCTTGCATTCACATGTAAACTTGAGATATGGTGATTAAAATGAGAAATCTCTCTCCCAACTTGCAAGAAACTTGTAATAGAAATTTTTGGTTGTTTGCATATTTGGGAATATTTTTACATCACCCATTTAGTCTAAGTTTGTGGAAGAGAAGTAATGTATCAAATGTTTCAGTCAATTGTATCTTGATGTATCTCTCATATTTTACTTACAAAGAGGACATATTACTTGTTGAATAAGTCTACATGTGTGTAAAACTGAAATAATCTTTGGCATTACTTTTGGAATGAAATCTACTTGGCTATATGAAGCTTGTTTTGTTTTAACATTGGTAGAAACTATTATTAGTTTTGAATCGTACATTTCCTTGTAGGTTATTATGGTGTTAGAAATCTGATTTTCTTTTGTGTTGAAAGGAAGGTTTACATATTCTTGTTAAGAATCTCATTTATTAAAAATAAAAAAATAAATATTTGAAGTAAGTTTTGTTAAAAACATTGGAAATGAAGTAGAAATTTTAACATTGGATTTCATGAATAATATTGATTGAAATACTTTCTTTCAGGCCATTATTTTTTTCTTCTTGTAACTAGGGCAAAATAAATAGTTGAAATGAAAGTTGGATTCTTTTATGAGTAGTTTAGAAGCTGTTTTATTAAGTACAAAAAAGTATTAATCTGTATTCATTTTATAAATTAAAAGTATTAAAAGAAGTTGGATTCATTATACCTATTTTATATATTTTATATATGTATATATATATATATAAATGGCAATCAACATTGATTTATATTGCAGTAAAAATACTTATATATATATTGCATATATATTTCATATTTAATAAATCATTTAATTAATATTCTTCTCTTCTCTACTATATATATATATAAAACTTACCATAATAATATATATTATATATATGCATTATATATATATATATATATATATATTATTTAGGTTTTATTTTTAAACAAAAAAAAAAACACGCAAAAAAAAATAAACATAACAATAATGGGGGTGGGGTGGCGAACCTGCGCCTACCACCCCTGCCCTTTCCATGCACACCCGCGCCCCCCTCCGCGCCTTTCCGGCCACTACCCTCCCCATCCCCGCGCCTCCATCCCTTCCCTTCCACGCCCTTGCCACGCCCTACGCCCCCTTCCACGCATCGTCCCTAGCCCCTCCACGCGCTTCGTCCCGACTATCCACGCCCGTTTTTCACCCCCGCCACCTTCCACACGGTCTCCCCACACAGCAGCCCCCTTCATTATAAACCCTAGCCGACTGCACATGTATATATATATATATATAACACACACACATATGTTTTTGGCTTTATTTTGATATAAGTTAATAACAAAAAAAAAGAAAACAATATGACAATGCTTTCCTTGGAAATCTTTATGAATCCAAAAACCTGCACATTCAAAAGCCAAAACCAAGACAAAATGAGAAATAGAATAAAGAAAAGAAATAGAAGAAAATAGCAAAGATAAAGATGAGTTAGGGCAAAAAAAGGGCATAAGAAAAAAAAGAGATCAAGGGCTAAGATTGATCTAATCCTAGGGCCCATGTGTGACCCTACACTTCTCCTTTTAGTCATAGGTTTTTAAGTGGGAATTAGGGAAATAATTATAACAAGGGGGTGTAGACTTAAAATTATGAGACCCTAGGAAATTTAATAGAATGAAAATAATTATGATATGGTTGGACTGGAGTTTATTTAATTTTTGGGTAAATTAAATTTATATCATTTAATTATTAACGGGATATGGTTAAGCAAGGTGTTAGTAAATATTGTCTTCTTCTTCAAAAAAATAATTTAGTCAAATTTGTAGGCACTTTTGGTGTAGTTTTTCTGCGCGTCCCGAGGGCGGGGCACTACAATCTGTAGATAACATACCTATTCTCCGAAGCTCCAAGTTTGCAACCGTCTAACTTCAAAGATGAATATGAGTCCTCGTGCTCATAAATGTCAATAACAAACATCCATGCTAAACGATGCAACTAATACCAAGTGCAAATATCAACATACATGTCATCAACATACTGCACAAACTAACCAAGATGAAAGCAAGACAAGGGCACCATCTTAAAATGGTAAATAACCATTGTTGTCAAACCTGTGACCAAACCGACCACGATTACCAAATGAATGACCACGGTTAATCCTAACCGACACCGGTCTCTGTAACTAGCATATTTTCTCTTTTAACCCTTAAAACTCTAAAAAAATTACACTATCATCTTCACCCAGCTGAATCTAACCATCAACTGTAATCCCATAGGGATATCCAGGCACCACAAAATAAACCAGAAGTGACATCACAAAGCAATAAAATCAATATACCTACAAATCCGTGATTGTCCTCCAAAACCAACTAGTGCCTCTACCACTCTGAATAGTAGCAATCTCCTCTCACTCTGCATGTGCATCATGTATCCAATCTGTAATGCCAACAACCATGGATTGCTCCCACTGAACATGAAATCCCTGCACTGCCTCTAACACCAAGCTCAAAAGCTAATATGTCAGTGAGAAACAAAATCGGATGAAAGAAAATATAAACTGATTCCCTTCTTATCAAAGAATGCTTCTACATCACAGAAGTTTGGACTTCTTGTGAAGTAGGTGAATCAACTTCTTTTCATCCTTTGTACTCAACATCTCTCGTTACTTGTAGAATGTCTAACCATGACTTTTCATTGAGGATCTCATCCTTAGACTAGAAACCCTTGTCCTCAAGATTCCACACAACCGGGAAATAAAATTCAAACAACACCAAGAAACCATGGTGTAAATTTGTGCACACAATCCAAACATAATATCAGTTGCTCCAAATGAAAGAAATAAAACATGAACCATATAGAGATACATGACACAAAGTCTCATGAACTAACCAAGCCAACTCTTTCCTCTTTACATCCAAACCATGAAGTGATCTACACTGTCTCTTGCCATGTACACTTTGTGTAAGAAACTTGATCCTCCAAACTAGGACAAAGAACCATCTACCCTCTCTTGCTGCAAAAAACCCTATACATATAAGTTGCCACAAAGACCAACCACAATCATCCCCTAACCAACCATGGTTAGCTGACCAGTATTGGTTCCTCTCGCGACCAACCTCGGTTCTCAAACCAATGTCAATGTTGTTGGAACAAACCCAACACCACACAATTTGGCATAGCACACCACACCAGGTGCCTACTTCAATCGAAACCGATAGTTGAGCTAAGCCAATCATTTCAAGAAGCATCCAATTCTCGTACAAAAACTTAACAAAGCGATGTCGTGCATGCAATAAAACTACATAGAGATGAAACACATCCCTTACCAACACCAAGACACTCAACCACATCTTAAACTTAAAGAACATGTTTCTCTAATGGAAACCCCGTCTTCGTTATGTGCTACTATATTCAGCTTCTCTTACGAAGCTCATGCATCTAACTGCACCAAAGGATGCATAACTACTCCTTTTCTCATTCTTAGATCTAGATCTGCAATCCCAAACATGCATGTGCAACCAAAATAATATAAACACAACAATACCAAGGTAAAACCATACTTTAATAACCGGATCGTGATCGACCAACATGCTTGTGCCTCCAAGAACTAGGGACACCTCAGTAAACAAGATACATTCTATGCATCTTTTTATTTCTTTAGATCTGTGATTTTCTATTTAAAACTAGGTTGTCCAGCAACCAACCATGGTCACCCTGTAACCGACCACGGTTACCCTGTAACCAACCACGGTCACCTTGCCGACACCGGTTGCCGCCTAACTGACATCGATCACTTTGTAATTTCCAGCAACCTTACTCTTCCAGCTCCCACTTGAGATTCAATCTCTTCATGCGATTTTCACATCAGGAAAAATAAACCCTACTCTCATACATGTCAGTAATAACTACTAACAAAACCATGAAGCAAACCCTTGCTCTAAAAACTAAATCCATTGCTCTGATACCAGTTTTTGGGAATACGAGACTACAGAATAGTGCTATGATTTAATAAAAAAATCATGCACACAGGATCTAAAAAATTCCCCACAAAATCTACAGCAGTGGAAGTATAAACTAGAATAATCCAAATCACACAAAAGTACACACACATAACAAGCATGTACCGTGGTTCACCCAATGTGGGCTACATCCACCAAAGATAGAGATCTCATATATATATATATAACAAGAGATTACAAACCAAATTTTCTACACAAGAGTACATGTATCTCTAAAAGAGTATCTCCTCCTCTCAGATCTCCAACCGTATCTGCCTGAGTACACTAAACCGTGCCTACATGCCACCACTTGTGTCTCCTCCATATCTCTAATCGGATCTACCCGAGCACACTACAACTGTGCCTCTCAAACATAACCGAGATCTCACATACAGAAACTACCTTGCATACTGCCACTTGCAGCCCAAGCTCTCACTATATTATGAATCTGCAAACAAGACCTCTAGAAAGATCTACCATATCTAGATCTACATGGATCAACAATACAATATGATCTCATGGATCTACAATACAAGACTAGATCTACATAGATCTATAATACAAGATCTCACCAACATGTGGATCTACAAGAAGAAATTCTATGTGTTTTGCATACTATGCAAGCTATTACAATGAGACAATAAATATACAAAGGAAATACAGTAGAAGATGTTACCCTCTTCTCACCATTTAGATGTACCTACTATTTCCTTCTGTCCATCTCCTCTCCATGGAGACTTTGTCTTCATGTAACATGTTCTTTCTTTCTCTTCTTCTTCTCGTCTTCATCCTCTCAATCTAGGAGAATCAAGGATTTAATTAAATCTTTCTCTATTTTTCATCTAACACTCTCTAACCCTAGTTTTCTAGCTTATATAAGCTTAGACAAAATTAGGGCAACTTAGCCATGAAATTACATCCAATAGATTTTCTTTGAAACAAAAAATAATATTAAAACTCGTGACTTAAAAATAAAGTGCTTACACAGTAAGCTGCGTGTTAAACCTAACCATGACTTGTTCCCCTTTTTCTTGAACAACGTCGGTCCTACCTTATTTCTAGTCACTTTCCATTTCATGCTAATTGTGAAGCAATCTAGCTCCACAACCTAACGAAATAACAACTCTCCTTGAAGATAGCTAAGGTTTCTGCACATATTGAATTAACTAGTAGAACCCCTTCCCTTCATCAACAAGAGTTAAAGTTCTTTGAGTTAATTTCATAATACTCTTGCTAAAGAAGAAATTTATTGGAGGCAAAGATCTAGGGCTCTTTGGCTACAAAATGGAGATCGCAACAAAAAAATTCATGTTACAGCCAGTAAACATAAGAGTAGAGATAAGATTAAGGAACTCTTAACTATGGAAGGGAATCACTTGACCTCTAAGAATGATATATCGGTGAAGCTGGTTAATTTCTATACTAACCTTCTCAAGGAGGAAGGTCCCATAAATGATGAGGATGCTATGGAAATGCTGCAACACATCCCGAGGTTGATTACTAATGAAATTAATGAGAATCTTACTAAGCCTTTCTCCCTCGAAGAAGTTCATAAAGCTGTTTTTTTCCATGAAAGGGGACAAATCACTAGGTCCTAATGGATTTCTTACAAATTTCTATCAGTCCTTCTGGAACATTATCAAATCAGACTTGCTGGAGGCGGTCAATGAGTTTAAGGAAATGACTCTCTTCTAAAAGAATGGAACAATAATTTTTAGCTTTGGCCCCTAAATCTCTTGGGTCTAAGTCTATGTCTAATTTTTGCATATTAGTCTTTGTAATACCTCCTATAAAATCATTACTAAGATGTTGGCTACTAGGTTGAAGCCTTATATGGACCTTGATTTCGATTAGTAAGATGGGTTTATTGGGGCCACCTCATTCAAGGTGGAGTGATCATTGTTCATGAATCTATTCACATGACCCAACATTCTAAATCAACATGGATGATACTTAAATTGGATATGCAGAAAGCTTTTAATAGGGTTAGTTAGTCTTTCCTCTACAGAGCTCTTGAAAAATTTGGCTTCTATGATAGATGGTGCAACTGGATTCGAGGATGTGTCTCCTTTCCACACTTATCTATTTTGGTGAATGGTTATCCGGATGGTTACTTCACTAACAGAAGAGGTATTATTCAAGGTGACCCTCTCTCACCATTTCTCTTCATTTTGATGGTTGATTTTTCAAGTAGGGTCTTGGGGGCTACCAAAAATGTTGCATCCATTTCAGTTTGAAAATCATCTCCGGGCTCAGACGGAGACTCATAGTCAATTTTCCTATGATACTCTCCTCTTAGGCGTGGAATATATTTTTGAAGCTAGAACAATTAAGAAGATTCTCAACTATTACCAATTAGCTTCGCAGGTACTTATTAACTTTACTAAAAGCAGTATTGCCTTTATAAATACTCCTAGTCGGCAAAGAAAAATTGTTTCTATATTTGGTTGTAGCATCTCTGATCTCCTGTCCTCCTATTTCGGTCTCCCTCTTTTCAAAGGTAAAAAGCTCAAGAATCGTTGGGCACATTTGATTGAAAGATTCCAGAAGAAGGCGGTGGGGTGGAAAGGCTCACTTAAGAGCCAAAATGGTAAAGCTCGCATCTTGTTAAAACAACCCTTCAAAGCCTCCCAATATTTTTTATGTCGCTCCTCAAGATGCCTTCGGTGGTTATTTCTCGTATCGAACAAATTCAAAAAAATTACCGTTGTCCGCTCAAGAACACAAAAGAATACATATGGTGTCTTGGAATGTTTCATATAAACCGGGGCTTGGTTTGAGAAACGTTTCAGAGATGAATGAGGCCATGTTGGCTAAGCTTGATTTGGGTGCTTTCCTTGAAGGAAAGAAGCCCTTGGGTGAAAGCTGCTTGTCTATAAATATCTCCCCATTCTAGAGATTTTTATGTTTTGATATCTCACGGGGTTACGCCATCTTGAATTCTTAATATGTTATAGTTAAGTTTAAATATGATTTAAACTTAGGCTTAGAATATGGTCTCATTGACTCTTCCCCAATCCCATGTAATTTTAATATGGTTTAAGGCTTATAGTTTTTTTCCCCAAAACTATATCAATTTTAATATGATGTTTATATAAATTATTATATAAACCTTATTCTATATTATATATATTTTTATTTAAAAATAATAATATAGTTTTCAAATTATATAGGATATAGTTATAGATTAACTATAAACTATAGTTTTTCAAATCGAATCTTATTAAAGGAGTCCAAATGACACACATAGATTACTTTTGAAAACACAATAAGGTTAAAATAGTAAATGAATTTTACCAAGGGGCATGATTCCACATAAAAAATACAAGTTAACCTGGAGATTTATAGAGGGGAGAATTACTTTCACCCTACCAATGAAATAAATTGAAAATTTTATTTCTATGGAGTTTGTCTCCTTTTTCTTGTATTTAACTTTGTGTTTTTATTTTGAATATCTTTTTAACCTACACATATTAAAACTATAGAAAAAAATATTTCAAATATTTTACCCTTACCTGTACACAAGTTTTCACGGAAGGTAAGAAATTTCTAAATTTTCCACTTGTGAATTCACCTTGATTCTTCACAAAGCAAAACTTTTAGGTTGCACAATGGAAAGAAGGGGCTAATTATTTTAAATACCCTTCTAGGTTGGTTGAAAAAAACCGTACAAATTAAATAAATAAAATACACAACATTTGATCTTAATTTATTTAATTTACCTCGCTCTGTTACCATGTTAGAATTTGAGGATTCTAATAAATATGGATTTAATTTATTACATAATGTTACAATAAATATTTAAATAAAGATTACATCATAACATAAGTAAATAAAGAAATACTTACGTAAAATAAATAACACATGTGACACAATATTTATTGTGAAAAACCTCAATAGGGTAAAAACCACTTTGAAAATAACATTTTACTTGAGAGAACTTATTTTACATCAAGTAAGATCATCTCCTCCGTTGAAACCCTATTTACTAAGGGTAAAACCAAATCACTTGATTTGCACACCTTTGATATATTTCTCGAATATATCAAAAGAGGACCTAAAGTCCTTTTTATATAAGGTGATCGAGTATGTCTTCTCGACCCGCCTTTTCAACCTAAAATGGTTGACACATACACCTAGGTTTATAATATTTAATATTAGAAATATAATCATTTCATGATATTAAATATTTAACCTAAAGTATATACCTAGGTTAACATATTTAATAATAGAAATATAAATATTTCATATTATTAAATATTAACCTATATATTAGTGATGGACCCATATACATTAAGGGTTGGCCAGACCACTTAATCATTATGTTCCAACATGTTCATGAATCTATTCACATGACCCAACATTCTAAATCAACATGGATGATACTTAAGTTTGATATGCGAAAGCTTTTGATAGGATTAGTTAGTCTTTCCTCTGCATAGTTCTTGAAAAATTTGGCTTCGTGATAGATGGTGCAACTGGATTCAAGATGTGTCTCCTTTCCACACTTCGTTATTTTGGTGAATGGTTATCTGGATGGTTACTTCACTAATAATAGAGGTATTAGGCAAGGTGACCCTCTCTCACCCTTTCTCTTCATTTTGATGGTTGATTCGTTAAGTAGGCCCTTGGGGCTACCAAAAATGTTGTAGCCATTTTGGGTTTGAAAATCACCTCTAGGGCTCGATGGAGACTCGGTCCAATTTTCCTATGATACTCTCCTCCTCGGCATGGAATCTATTTTTAAAGCTAGAACAATTAAGAATATTCTCAACTATTACCAATCAGCTTCGCAATAACTTATTAACTTTACTAAAAGTAGTATTGCCTTTATAAATACTCCTAGTCGGCAAAGAAAGATTGTTGCTATTTTTGGTTGTAGCATCTCTGATCTCTCGTCCTCCTATTTGGGTCTCCCTCTTTTCAAAGGTAAAAAACTAAAGAATCATTGGGCACCTTTGATTGAAATATTCCATAAGAAGTTGGTGGGGTGGAAAGGCTCACTTATGAGCCAAACCGTAAAAAGCGCATCTTGTTAAAACAACCCTTCAAAGCCTCCCAATATTTTTTATGTCGCTCCTCAAGATGCCTTCGGTGGTTATTTATTGTATTGAAAAATTCAAAAACACTTCCTTTGGTCTAGCTTTGAAGAACACAAAAGAATACATCTGGTGTCTTGGAATGTTGCACTGCAAAACCAGGGGCTTGGTTTGAGAAATGTTTCGAGATGAATGAGGCCATGTTGGCTAAGCTTACCGGGTGCTTTCCATGAAGGAAAGAAGCCCTTGGGTGAAATTTCTTGTCTCTAAATATGTCCCCATTCTAGATATTTTTATGTTTTGATATCTCACGGGGTTCTCGCCATCTTGAATTCTATTGCCGGTTGTCAACAAATACTTCATCTGGAACTAAATGGCATTTGAATAATGGGTTGGCCATCGATTTTGGAGCGATTGCTGGAATGGTGAAAAGAATCTTTCGGATGATTCTTTCTCGGGATCCGATTCGCCCCTCCCTCTCGGCTATATGTGGTAGGACTATTAGTGGCTACATTGACAAAAATGGCAAAAATCCTTACTAGATCATTCCCTCCCGGGATGGATGTAGCTTTTTTTTTTTGCGGTGAATTGACAACCTTAAGGTTTTTCTATCCTCTCAATATATCAAATTATCTCCATCTTTAGATGTGTACATCTGTCTGGACACCCTCTCTGGTTGCTTTTACATCAAATCCACCTATCTCTTTTACACTCACACCTCTTGTGTCCCACCTCTCTGTCATACTTAGATCCCTAAAGTCATCCCAAAAATTGTATTCTTCTCCTGGCTTGCCTCTCAAGATGTTATTCTCTCGAGGAGAAATATCAAGAGAAGGGGCTCTCGTCCCTAGTTAGTGCCCTCTTTGTCTCAATGCCTTGGAAGACTCTTCTCGCCTTTCTCTCATTCACTTTGGTGTCTCTTTTTGGAAATATTTGGGATTACATGGGTTCTTCCTTCCTCTCTTTTGGAGATGTTTTCCAAATGGAAGTACCCCTTTGTTCACCAAGTTACTACCATTTCTGGAACTTAATTCTTCCCCATATACTATGGGACATACATAAAAAACGAAATAGGTGTATATTCTATTGGTACCCAAATTGATTCTCCCTCAAAGTCTGAGTAGCATCACTGGTTTGACAAGAAGCTTAGAGACAGATAGATCATGGTGAGTCATTTTATAGTCTGGGGATGAGATTTAATTGGCCCTCTTTCACTCAAATGTGGAGAAATGGATAGTACCCTCAAGAGGATTTGATCTATCATCACTATTTTAGGTTGTGTCTTTCAGCCAAGGTAAGAGAACCCTTTTGTAGCCTATTGTTTATGGAGGAGATGGAGATATCATTCCTAATGAAGTTGTTAAAGAGACCTTGAAGAAAATATGATCAATGCAAAAATCTAACTCTCACGAGTTGTCACTCTAGATAGTGGAGATATTCTCTAGGCAAGGTTTAGGCTACTAAAGACATTTGGAATCCTGATTATTTCTACATGTTTTGGTAGTAAAATTTATGCATTTGTATACACATATGACAAACAGGGTAGTATGGGTAGGATTAGTTGTTTTTAAATAAATTTTGGTGGGAGGTGAGGCAAAATGAACTTGATTTGCCAAATCTCTAAGAACTCTTACAAAATGGAAAGTCTAGACAACAAAATACTTTAGAATAGCTAAAATGTTCCTTTAACCAGAATATGTGCTTCAATGGAGGCCCAGACTAGCACTTTTTCACATAATCTATGAGATTTTAACATGAAGGCTCGAGTTAGAAGACCTAATAAAACATCAAAACCTAAGATCAATCACGCCTAAGGTACACCCAGAGGCTTACAAACAATCTCTATCAACAAATGAAAGAAAAGTGATTTTAAATCATTTATTTCACCCCCAAATGAAAGATCTTCTAGAGAAATGAGATTGCAGATGCCACTAAACTATCACAAGGATTGAGACTGTGTGATTAAGACAGATTTTGATACAAGATTGCAACAAGAACAAGAAAAACTATTTGCAGACATTCAAAAATGAAACAAACACATTTTTCTCAAGATCAACACAGAATAACTCGAGTTTGATTAAATTTATCAGCAGGGGAAAGTTTCTAGAACAATCTTAGAGCTTGTCAATGGTTGTACACTTGCAACCACCTTGACATGATCAAACTTAATACAAAAGAGATATACATGCTTCTCAAAAGATAGGCTTTGTCAAATTTTCCTCTTGGGAATTTTCTTCGACCTCTAACACTCCAACCTCCAACCATTTACACGAAAAATTTGTGCCATTTATAACATTTACAACAGAGCCCCTTCTTCCCCAAAAGACAAAAATATTTAATGTACCAGTGCTCGCCATGATCTCGATCGCGATTCCTAGAATCAGATCTGTAAAAATTTATCAGGTGCTCATGGGGTAGATCTCTTTGAAAATCTCAGCATTCAATTCCTTCATCTAGTAGAACACTCCTCCTTCAACTCGCCAACCACTTCTGCCCCTAATTTGTCAAATCTGGTTCCTTACGTGCTCGGGAGAAGAAAAACGGAAAATCAAATTGAGCCTGATAGTCAGACCATTTTAATGGTGAAAGATGTCTCCAGATCTCTCCCACCAAACTTAGATATCAAAATTAACTCCCCTCTCTATTTGGCGTGTAGGAAATACCAAGAAATCATGAAGACTCACACTTTCAAGCGTGTTTCAGTAAAAATGGGGGAAAATCAGATTTAGACTCACAATTTCCATTGATCTTTACTTTGAATTTGGGCCGTCCACATGGAAGATTCAACTTTAAAACAGGCCCAGGGGCTTCCTTTGAATTTTTACAACCTTTTGGAAAAATGGAAAAAAAAACATTTTGCTTCGCACCTCCGCCCTTGGGAAATGAGCCTGACACGTGTCCTAAGGTGGGTCCCAGTGGAACCATGGCCAAATTCTACCATTTTACCTCCTTTTTGGAAAAGGGAAATTTTTCCAAGTTTTCCTGCAGCTCCGCCCTTGAAAAATGGGCTGACACGTGTCCCGATGTGGGTCCCAGCGGAACCGCGCTTCCTTTTTACTTTTAACTTTTTTCTCCCAAAAGGAAATTTTTCCAAATTTCCCGGGAGTCCACACTCCACCCGTTGACTAGAGAAAGCTTTGACTTTTCCCTTATCGGGCTTGCAGGCCATTTTGAGATTTTAATCCCTTGATGACAATAGGCAAAAATCAAATTTGCCTTTGATGGTCCGCATTGTAGACTTTTTTCAAAGCCAACCTTGACCTCTTTCTTGTCGGGCTTGCAGGCCATTTTGATATTTTAATCCTTTTGATGTCAAGAGGCAAAAAATCCAATTTTCCTCTAATGGTCCACTTCCCCACCTCTTTGACTTTTCAAACTACCACATGTCACAATGGTGCATCTTGAGATGATCCCCAAAAGTTGAGACCTTGAACGAGCGTGAGCTCGCCACATGTCATTATGGAATAACTTCAAAAACTTTAAGGCTTCTAGAATGATTGGCGGGGTGCACTTCCATTTTAGAATTTTACTCCATTTTTTCAAAGGGGCAAAACATCCAACTTACCTCTGAAGGCCCGCATCTCCGCCATTAGCTTTGCCATGTGTCCTCTTGTGGGGTCAAAGTAAGAATTTTCCTGCCTCTTAAATTTGCTTCAATCGAACAAGGGGGCCACAAGGCGGGTTCAAATTTTTTGCCAAAGTAGCCAAAAAGAACAAGTTCAAAAACAGACCCGTCGTGCCCCATCCAATTAGAAGAAGCCACATAAGCACCAAAAGAACCAATCAGATTTGAGCGGGGCTATGGGACCAAATTTGTCTTTTTGCCAAAAAAGCAAAAAGCGATAAGTTAAAGCATTTACCCGCCATCCCCTGACCAACCAAAAGAAACCACGTGACCACCAAATGCCGAGGAATAAATTTGACAAGAAAAAGGCACCCATCAGACTGTCAAAAATAGAAAATCACCATTCACGCCTAGAACCCGATTTTTCACCAAGGATGAAAATTATTTTGAAACAAAAACAAGTGAATCATGGTTCCGAGCATCTTTTCGACCATGGATTTGGATTTTCAAAGGCATACAAATATAAATCAATCATTCTCGAGCTTCCATGGTCGAGGAAAAATAGGAAAAATGACAGAGCCCGTGGATTTTGAAGAAATTAGGGCAAAAACAAGGTAAACTCAGAGACTCCTTCAAGGAGGGACATGACAATGGATTTTGAAAACAACGCGAGGCATTCAAATGGAGGTAAAAGCTTTCAAAACACCCACATCGAGAGATAAAACGTTTCACAACACGCAAATCAAAGGAAAATAATGGCAAATGGGGCGAGACAAATCTGAGCACCAACATATTCAAGGAGAAATCTCAAGGTTTGTGGCAGGTCTTCAACATGGTGGTTTCTAGTTTACAATAAAATATAAATTATTGCATCTAGGAGAAGCATAAACAGAAAGTAGTCTTAGTTCTTTCGAAATCTTGGCTTAGATAGCTCTTCATCCCCCAGGTATCTCCTTCCGAGCTTTCGGCTCGCGTTAATACTTCTTGGTCACCCCCTCCTTTGGGTTGGCTGAAGCTTAACACGAGATGGTGTAGCCAAGGGTAACCTGGGTGCCTCTAGTGGAGGTGTCATTCTTAGAGATGACACTTTGGTAACCCCTAGTTTCCTTAGCCATTTGCTTTGGGTTTGGAACTAATCATAGGGATGAAGCCCTAGCCATACTTAAAGGTATAGAACGGCACTTAGTATTGGCTCCAGTTAGCTAATTATTGAAATTGATTCTCTAAACATGGTAAGAATCCTCAACTCAAATGAGCACCCTCAATGGACCATCCGTAGCATCATTGAAGATATAAGATCCCTTCAATCTCGTTTTCAGACGATTAAGTTTCAACATATCTACCGGGAGGGAAACAAGGTTGTTGATTTCTTGGCTAACATTGGTGTTTTCTCGGATGTGTAAAAAAATTGGATGGGAGATTTCCCAGAGGATCTACTTACCCTTGTTGCCAATGATCATCGCCCAAAACATAGTTCTTCTTGGTTGTTGATTTTTATCTTCAACTTATTTGTTGTGGCTTCATTTAGATACAACATCACTAAGATGGGTACCACCTTTTTTGGTGGTGGTAATAGCAAGGATATGACATGTGTGGATTTTATTGGCATTTATGAAAGAAATAGAATGTGTTCGTGTGATGGAATGGTTCGATTAATGATTATACACACACACACGACTATATTTTTAATAAGGTCAAATTTCATATCAAAATCATGGAGACACGTGTGGAAGATTTGATTGATGGTGCCCGCCATTGCTATTTAATCAGCTTCTACCTCGAGCTTTTGGAAATCTTTGTCACAATTTCCCAGTTCATTATGGGTGGCACTATCAAAAGAATTGAGCCCACTTCTTGTGAAGAGGTTAAGGCCGACTTAGATGTCTAGAATATTCTGAAGGCGGTGGTGTTACAACTTTCATGGAGAGGTTGACTGGTCACTCTATTTGAGTGATCAATAGTGTGTTGGCATCTTGGAAGAAAGGTAAAGTTAAAGTGGGCAGGATGAAATTTCTTATTTCTCCTAATTCCATTACAAATGTGATTGGGATCCCGCAGAGGGATACATTTATTTCAAGCGGTTGCTTTAGGCCAATCTAGATGATTTCTTGTGTCATGGTGAAAAAATGTGAAAGTATCAATCGGGCTTTGACAGGACTTACTTCCACAACTACGGGATAGTGTTGATGAAAAATTGATGCGGTATTTTATGCTTTAGGGATCGTACAAATTGATATATGTCCCTCAATTGTTTCTTCTATCTCATCTCGATACACAATAGGAAGGTAAACTTCGATGTTTTTCTATTTCGATTGCTTGAGCAATCTCTTAGATTAGCTAGAGAAGAGGAAGGGTCTTTCCTTCACCAAGGCCTTATGTATTTGTTATTAAAAATGGCAGCTTCCCAAAAGGATATCCGGAGGTTCCCCCCTAAGCTCGGGAAATAGTGTCGAATCACCCCTATTCCTTCTCAACATTTGCCCTCCACTCCTTCCTCTTCTCGATGTCACTACCCGTCATCACCATCGTCATCTTCACCTTTTTTAACTCTAATTTGGATATCATGATCATAATCCCGAGTGGTCATGAGGTCTCCCCTCGCTTCTCTGCTCATGCTTCTCCCTCTTCCTCTCTCGGTGGATTTTAACCATGTGGATCCCTCGGAGAGCTCTCCCATTTTTGTTGAACCATTTTCCATCCCCACCTCTCCTTTTTCTCCGCCCTTTTCCATTGCTTCTCTGGCTTCACCTCCTGTCTCCACGGACATTGTCATGGTTTTTATCGACTCTGCACCGTTGGTCACGGATGCCCCTTTTATTGCTCCCCTTTTTTCCAAAACTACTTGTTTTGGATTCCAAAATGTTAAATATTGGAATTATCTAGACTCCAAATCACACATATTGGATTCCAATCACATATATTGGAATCAAAATCACATATATTGGAATCCAAAATATATTGGAAATATATATTGAATTTATTGCACTCCAAAGTTCCATATATTGGAATCCATTATATATGGGCTAACGTCCACTAGGCATTGTATATGCTTTGGACTAAATAGAACATGTATATGTTTTATACGGGCTAGCAACCGCTAGGCAATTATTTATGATTTGTTATGTACAGAACATGTTTTTGTTTTATAAGGGCTAGTGGCCACTGCCAACCATTATTTATGTTTGTTATATAAAGAAAAAAATTATGTTTTAAATGGGCTAATAACCGCTAAGCATTATTTATGATTTGTTATATACATAACATGTTTCTATTTTATATGGTCTAGCAGACGCTAGGCATTATTTATGACATGTTATGTACAGAACATGTTTTTATTTTATATGGGATATCAAATCTTCTTGTTTTCCTTCAATGGTTGCAACAAAGGCCACAACATGGTGTTAAATTTGATGCCCATTTAGATGTTTCTTTATTGTTTTTATCCTTAAAATAGTTGCAAATATTTGAAATAACCATCACATATGACTTGCATATTATAGATGTGACCATCAATTTTTCTAGAGATTTATTTATATATTAATTATATTAAAAATAATTAAGTATATACAATATAATTTTATATTTATTTTATGAACAGTGTAAAAAATACTATTTTACAATTTTTCAAGGGCAATTTTTTCGATAATTCACCACATAAGTTATTCAATCATACTATCATCTTATAATCAATGAAAATATAAATCCTCCCAACTTATATTTTGACAATCTCATCATAATATAATAGAGTTATGCGTAATACTTTCATAATAACATATGTATGTATATATTATTGACAATGTTAAGCAATACCATCATAACAACATTCTATGAAAAGATAAATAGTTATTTAGCATTTTCTTGCTCCAAGTATTTGATGCCCTCTACCACATTCAATCCTGAGACACTATTTGTGATATTTTTTTTTACAAATCGACCATCAACCATTTATCTTTTGTACAATCTTTGTGTTTGCTTTTCATCCCCACCATAAAATTTTTAGGAGGGTTTCCCTTTGCACCTAATGTAATACACAAAGTGTTTTTAGAATTGATGAAAAATGTTTCTACTCCAAAATTTTCTAGGTCTCTTATTTATTCCTCGACTATATTTGAATGTTCCTTTCCCCAGTGAGTTCTTGGATTCAATGTTATATGATTGTCCCATGTATATATTTTCCATAATTGAATTAAGTAAACCCAAAGTTGATATCTTTTCTAACATCAAATATTTTTTAAAATGATGATTAATAAGATTTACCATGTAAGAATCCCATTTCACATTTATGGTATAAAAACATAATTTACGATAAATTTTTTTCATGGTTATGCCACCTCCACAACATTGATAATAATTGTTCCTCTAAAACCATGAAAATTAATACACATCACACACACATATATGGGTGGGGACTTGCCCTTCACCACCCATGCACCTTCCAAAAATAGGCTACATGCTAACAATAGCCATACGCCTTTCTTTACAAGAGCATGTAAGTGCTCTAATAATAGAACTCATATAGTTAACTCTAAGTAGAAATCCTATTATTAGATCAAAACCATATAGCGCTCGAATCCTCCATATCCCAAAATAACCTTGTAAATAATCACATCTTATAAACACTCATCTCCAAAATAGCCTTGATTACAAAAGTGGCTAACTCCACGAATTCAAATTTTAAACTGCTCATTTAGAAAGTTCATGATTCAATTACAAGATCCTGCGCAATTTCTTACGAAATCATTTGTGCACATTCTACTTGAGCTATATTCCCATTGAATAACATTTTCGATATTCCATAATCTTTTCTTGGGGATTGTTTTCCTATGCACTTTTATTTCATAGTTTTTTTTGAGTTCATGTTATTGATCTCGTTTTGCAAATATTTATTTCAAATTACATATCAATCAATTCAAATAAATAATATTTCATTCCCGAATCTATTTCTTGCTATTGAAAATGTGAGCATAATGTATTTGAAATAAACATTAATCAATTCATAATCGATTTCATGTTGTGGAAAATGAAAGCTTAAATGGATAAACATAGTGGTTTCTATGGTGATATGGTAAGTACAATATCAATTATTCTTTTGTCTTATAATTCAAATTTAGTGGTCATTAGGCTACACTTATATTCATCAAACCACCCTTTGGTGAAAACAATCCTCAACTATTGATGAGGATTTGTGACTGCTAGGCTATGCCATCATTGGCCAAACTACACTTAGTTGGAAAACCTTTAATGAGGCTAGCCAAGTGTTGTTTTACATATATATGAGCTGGATCAAGCCATATGTAGTTTTTTTTATGATGATGTTGAAGCCAAAACAATGTTAATTCAATGTAAGTAGTCAGTATGTAGTAGTGAATCAGTGAAACATTGTAGACAATATGCAATTTGTAAATCAATGAGATATTGATGAATGTAAGGTTTTTAGTCAAACCATTATTGTATTGAACATGGATGCATAGAGTCCACTAAGCTCTATATACTTCGTTTTAAATTGTTATCATAGCTTACAAATGGATTTCCTTAAACTTTTTCTTCGACCCTATGCCAAACATATAAACTAATGTCTGTTAGTTATCATTTCCTATAAATTTTGGGCCTTATAAATAATTTTGTTGTAAAATACACATGGATATCATACCAGGTTGTGAGTGTTTATTCATGTTGGATACCTCCATGCCCTCCACAGTTACATTCTTCGGTTGTTGGTTGTCTACATAATCATTTATTGTCTTATAAATTTGTGGGGCTTATTAGCGGTTTTGTTTGTAAATTCACATGATTAACATACCTAGATCTGATGGCATATTCATGGTGATGTGCCCACATCCTCCACATCTGTCATCTAAACTGTAAAAAACATAAGTTTGTTAAAAAAATTGAAAACCATGGAATTGAAGATAGAGCTCATTAAACATATTTATAAAATGATTGAAAGTAAATCACCATGTTGAATTGGTTGTGTAGCATCATGGTGAAATGGTTGTACATCAAATTTTATAGCTTTGTGGTTGTCTACATATAAACAATAATTGTATAAGTAACATATTTAGGTTAAAATCCATTAAACAAAATCACTTGTTGAAGTTGTTTTCGGAGATGAACCTTTCTTCATATGAGAATAGTAATGTTTCAAAAACATTTCTTGACTATGTGTCTCAACAATAAAAACAATAGATAGTTTGGAATCCACCAATGCATGGAGTGTGACATTTGCCACCATAAAGCACTAGTACTAGAGAATTTTTGGAACAACATCGAGTGAACATCTCAACCCAGAACTCATACGATCTTTCACAAAGAAAAGGATGGATGTTTCCTTGTAGGCCAATTTCACTTGCAGTTACCAATTTTTGTGGCAGTTTCTCCATCCAATCCATAGTGACCTCTTCTCTATAATCATCATTATTATTGTTGCGGTTGTGCACACAAGATATTGTGTACATAAGACACAAACTTTTGAATATCTCGTTGCTATCGTAGAGTCTGTAACATCCATCCAGAATTGATACTCCAATGTCTTTAACCTTTTCCATGTATCTTTTTATTGTGTCACTTAACATTTTTTAATAACCAATTGGTATTAGAACAATAATAATACAATCCAACACACTAGTTCGATAACTATTAGAAGCTCCATTATGACATCGAAAGAAATATCACTGGCCAAATTACAAAAATCAGCGATCACACATTCAACATTGAAAGGATTAGTCAAGGAATAGTTGATAAAGTTGATGGAAGTTGGAATGGATATGCACATTTACAAGAAAAATTGTCTGTGACTTCCATCCTTGCTTGGTATATTTCCTTCCAGTGACATCACATAGTTGTCTAATATTGTTTGAGCCACGATGGGAAGAACTTCTTCCACCTCATGATATTTTTTCCATTTTTCCATTTTCCCCTATATGGGAATCAAATTTTCTTTTTCCATTTCTCTCTTCACCCAACAAGTATATGAAAAAAACTGGTGGTAGTGTGATTCATGCAATTTAAATTTTTTTGATTACATTGGATTCACTGTAGGATGTCAATACAATATTATCTGGATGCTTATTTCTCAAATAATGTAGAAATTTTTCTCTCATTTTTTGTCTCCTTTTATTCTCCGGTAGTAAGAATCAAATGTCTCTACTATTACACTAGCCTCAAAAGACCCAGTTGATTTAGTATTCCTTTTCAACCCATGCAATTTTGATTTAGATGGGTCTATCTCCAATTTAGTCAAATATGTTCACCTCAACATAGTAAACAACTTGGCATGTTTTGGAGGTGAAAGAAAACCTTTTCTATGCAAGAAATGAAAAAAATAAAAGATGTTTTCTCATTTCTATACAATTTTCTAATACTGTAAATATACCATTTTGAATGTCTTCTGCATTTGAACAACCAGTTTTGTCGAATCTATTAGAATCCCCAAATTCCAACCATATTTTGAATAGGAATATGGTCCACTTGTTTATGGAGGCATGCATTTCCCATTTCTTGAACAAAGAAACATCCAACTCCATATCCAAAATAAGACACTTATTGTTTTCAAAGTCAAAGCATTCCACCTGGACACGCAGTGTCCCCAAATCAATAACTTCTGATGATAGAACAATACCAACTTCCTCGTGATTTTCATCTATAACAAAAAAAAACAACCACATGTCGACATGGTAGTTTTCAGGGGAATTAATTTCCACAAACCATTCCTCATCTCTTTTCTTCCAAAAATACCACATGATGAATGGAATTGTTTTGAATGGAGCGCGAACAATGGAAGACATTTTACCTATATTTAGAGTAAAATACATTAATAATTAGGTCATTTCCAACTTTAAAGTGTTTTTCTCATTTTTTATTAAGGAATTTAAATACTACCCTAGTGACACCAACCTCTAGAGTTCTTTACTATGTATCATAAAAAGTAATTAACTTAATGGTTAGTGACCACTAGTAGGCTTCGATAGGACATCTTATGTATCATTCAACTAGTTACAATAATTCATATTTTGTGGATCAAATCAATAATAACAATTTTTTTAAAAAGTTGAAATCAAATTATGATGCATTGAAAGATACAAAACCATTTGCACCTTTTGAAAGTATTACATATGAGCCGGACAAGCTATAACATTATATAGATGGCATGATAGGAACGTTAAAAATACACACTTTAGTGGTAGATAGACTTCTAGTCAACATATAAAAGAACAACCTAAAACATTTTTTTTTAAGCCATTTACACCTTTTTAATGATAAACCGTAGAGGACATTAAGATGTAATATTTGGTATTTCAAGAGAGTTTTGTGGTAGCTTGGGATTTTTTTTTTAGAAGACGATGTGATTTATGTGTATATCGGTCATACTGTAGTAGTGAGGATTAGATGCTATAACAAGACTAATGAACATGTTTAAAGGATAGCGGTTGGAAGATCTAATGTTTGGTATTTTGAGGAGAGTATTTGAGCAACAAATCACATTAACGAGTTAGTGATAGCTCATCATTTTTTTATATAAGACAATGTGAAATATATGTATATCGGACATACTTTATTCATTATGTCTAAATGTCTATAACTACTCTAAGTATGATATTTTAAGTGTAGCACTTGGTGGGAAATTCCACAACAAGCTATCAAAAAAAATGGGAAGGATTACACTTTTCCTAAACGTAAGTATGGCCCTCTTCACAATAGTCATTTTTGTGGAAACAATGCTCTCTATAAGGTCATGGTGGGTTAAACCTATTTGAGAAAATATTTGATTATTAACAATGTTTTTTTAGTACCACTAAAACAAGGGTCTATTCTCTCTTACTCTTGACTATAAGTTAGATTTACAATACTAATTGAAGAAATTTATTCCAAATTGTTTGAACTTATGTTAACTTATTTATAGTTTCTAGTCTTCTTAGGCTATGACATTTACTGTTCGATATGTTGTATCCATTGAGGGTAAAAAGCACTAAGAATTTAAAAATAGTGATAAAATAACAAATCACAACCTAGCTTAGTGGAAGCTAGGGTCCCACCATTTCATCTTGTCATTGTAATCATTGTCTATACACTTTTGGCTCGCTAGTGATTTTCATTGATTATAATTGTATCATATTTGATAGACTATCCATGGTGGAAACAAGTGATACACTAAAATCCTCGATAGGGATCAAGCCATATGTATTGTCCATAAAATATATTGTTTGTAACATATAATTCACAATGTTTCGTATCGGAAAAATTGTTTACCTAATGCTTAGTTTCATTACTTATCAAAAGTAATGGCACATGACAATGCTAGTTTCAATAGTTTCTTTTATTGAAAATTGTGGTAAAATAATAAATCATGACCTAGCTGAGTGACCACGAGAGGCTCCTACCATTACGGTCATTGTAAACACTATCTGTATAAAACTTTGGATCACTAGTTTTTTCATTGATTATAATTATATCATGTTGGTTGGAATGTACCGCAGAGAGAAATAGTTATTACATTACATACCATATAGAGGGATCAAGCCTTACGTAGTTCCCATAAGGTATATTGTTTGAAACACATAATTCACATCGGATCTTATGGGAGAAAATGCTTAGTGAACGCTAAGCATTTTTTTATCGAAAGTAATGGCATAGTGGACACTAGGTTCAACAGTTTAATAATTTGAAAATAATGATAAAATAAAAGATCATGCTCTAGTTTAGTGGTTTTAGGCTCCCACCATTACTACCAGTCATTATAAATACCATATGTATATAGCTTTGGGTCACTACTATGTTTTCATGGATTATGTAGTACTCACAAGATGTATTGTTTGTAACATATAATTCACATTTGTTCATACGAGAGAAAATGCTTAGCGACCACTAAGATTTTACGTATTGAATGGAATGCCATAACGACCACTAGGATCAACTATTTTTTATTTCAACACTATGTGCATGGATTTTGAATGATAGTGTTATCCATTTATTTTAATTGTACCATATTTTTTAGGCTATGTGTGGTGGAGAGAAATTCTCATGCATTACATACCCTCTAAATGGATCGAGATGTATTATGTGTTTCCCATAGACTCAAAAGTTTCTTATTTTTGAAAATAGCCATAAAATAACAACCCATGGTATAGCTTAGTGGCCACTAGGCTCCTACCTTTACCTCTTATCAATATAAACACTATCTTTATAGTTTTGGATCGCTAGCCTTAATATGTAGTTCCCATAAGATACATGGTTTTCAACTCATATTTTACATCATTTTACTATCAAAGAAAATGCTTAGCGATTGTTAAGATCCTTTACTTATTGACAAAAATGGCATATCAAACCTAGTCTCAAAAGTTTCTTATTTTGAAAATAGCCATAAAATAACAAAAATCATGGTATAGCTTAGTGGTCACTAGGCTCCTACCTTTACCTCTTCTCATTTTAAACACTATCTTTACAATTTTGGATCCCTAGCCTTGGTATGTAGTTCCAATGAGATACATGGTTTTCAACTCATACTTCACATCATTTCCTATCAAAGAAAATGCTTAGCCCTTAAAGCTCCTTTACTTATTGATAAAAATGACATATCAGACCCTAGGCTCAAAAGTTTCTTATTTTGAAAGTAGCCATAAAATAATAAATCATGGTTTAGCTTAGTAGCCACTAGGCTCCTACCTTTACCTCTTCTCATTTTAAACACTATCTGTAAAGTTGTGGATCACTAGGCTTAGTATGTAGTTGTCCATAAGATACATGGTTTTCAAGACATATTTCACATCGTTTCTTAACAAATAAAATGCTTAGCACCTGCTATGCTCCTTAACTTATTGATGAAAAATGACAACATATCAAATCCTAGGCTCAAACATTTCTTATTTTGAAAATAGCCATACAATAACACTATTTGTATAGTCTTGGATCACTAGCCTTATTATGTATCCCAAATAGCTTGTTTGAACTTTCCACATGGCACATTTTAATTGGATAATTAATTTAAATTAGGGAACACTATATCTAACATTGTAGAAATCAATTTTGATAAAGAATGGAACATAAATGTCTATATATTATTCTAATAAACTTCAAAACTATGTTTAGGATTTATTTCTTCTATTTTCTTATAATATATTTTTTTATGCTTGTTTTAATATATGTTGTATAATATATTTTTTATTATGTTTATATTATTATAGGCTATAGAAATGAAAAAATGTTTAGTTTTAATTTTTAAAACCATGGAAAAATAAAAATAGGGAAATTTGAATTCCCCCATTTTCGGATATATTTGAAATTTCAATAGCCCGCCCTTTTGCTTTTAGAGGGGAAAGTGAAAATTTCAAATTTTCGTATCCCGCTCTTTTTCTATTTTTGAAATTTCTTTCATGGAATGTGCTAAACAAATTATTAAATACCTCGGAGAAATATTGAGTAGGGTTTCTATTTTTTTGGTCAATCAGAAAAGCATGTCTTCAAAATAAAAAAATATGCATGTCATAGATTGCAGGGCTGAGTGTTCAAATCCCATTTTTTTTTGCATGTGATTATAATCTTGTTTGCATAGAAAAGGCACACAAAAAAGCACATAAAGGATGCACACAAAGGATGCACACATGAAGGAGGATAAAACAAAGGTTGCGAAAATAATCACGATGATTGTTTGATTGAGGTAGCAGATGGAGGTTTCACAGACAACATAAAGCACAAAATAATCCCAGATATTACTAAACCGGTATTTATAGTAAAGGTGTACCTTTTTTATTGCGGGATCTATTAGTTTCTCTGTAGTCAACTGGTTCTGTGTTTTTTCATGGATAGTCCAATCGTGATCCACACAAGCCCTTTGTCCTACTTGAATCGTGCTCCATAATCAAGCCTTGCTTTCCAGTTGCTTTTGATCTCCATGCCAAACTACCTTGTTCTTCATGAAAATCACTTTTTTGTGCATTAATGAAAGAAATTTTAATCACTTTTCTACTCTAGTATTTATCTTTGTTTAACACTTTCCCATTTCCGCCATTCTATGTCTCTCTTTGGCTATTTTCATTTTGAATTTTTGTTCTCATTCTGCGATTGTTTTTTTAGGATAATGATAGCTTCTAACACAGATCACCTTATTTTTAATTTTATTTTGGTTGGAGAACCAAAAATAGTTTAATGTTGTTCATTAAGATGATGCAAAGAAACCTCACTAATTAATGCATATTACATTTTTTACATGGTTTCCACTTAGATATTTTAGGAAAATATATGAGGTTAAAAATTAATTCAAAACTATAAAACTATATTAAGAATTCAATTGTATGATAATTATTTCCAATTATATACATGTTTCCATGTAGAATTAACCAAATGTAATGTCTTCATCATTTTTATGTTATGTACATTGGAAGTTAAACACATTATATATGCAATAATATTATTAAATCTAATTTTAATCAATATGCATTTTATAATTAATATATTCTTCCTTTTGAGCCCTAATCTATGCCAAAAATTAACATAGCTTTGAGGCTTCCATGATATAATTGGTTGTTTCAAAACCTATTTACGAAACCCCAATTCTATTTTGAATTACATACAAGTTTTCCTACACATATATTTATATATCCATTATATAAATTCCATTTATTTGTTATCATTTGTATCTTTTCAATATGATTTATTTTCTATGAATAAACTCTACCATAGGAAAAATTTTCTACCCTAGCATCCACTAGGCTATAATTCTAATTTGGAAAAAGCATTCATTTTCCTTGGCCCCTCGTGGATCAGTTGTTTTTATATAGGCAACACAACATTTTTTGGTCCTAGTGATCACTTTTGTTCTTTGTCATTTTATTATATTTGCAAAGATTAACAATTTAGATTTATAAAACAACTTCATTATGAACATGATATATTTACCTTTAAGAATAGATTAGCGGCCTAGGATGCAATGAGTAGATGGTGTCGTATGTAAAAAACTTGTTTTATAGATTCTCATTCAATTTTCCGAGTTTCCATATTTTTCATAAATGTAAAATAATTCTGCCAAATCTTGTAAGAAGTAGATAAAACTATACGTATACCTGTATAACATATTAAAGATATGATTTTACACGTATATTTATGTATCCATTATATAAACACCATATTTATTTGTTATCTTTTATAGCTTTTCAATATGATTTCTAGCAAAGATTAAGAATTTAGATTTATAACATAGCTTCATTATGAACATGATATATTTACCTTTAGGAATAGCTTAGCGGCCACTAGGGTGCAACGAGTAGATCATGTTGTATTTAAAAACTTGTAGTATAACTTCTTGGTCACTAGTCCAAGTTTCTTTTCTTGTCCTAAATGTAAAAATATTCTGCCAAAATCTCATAAGAAATATAGAATTCTAGACGTATAGTTGTGTAACACATGAAAAACATGATTCTAAATACACAGCTTCATTATGAACATGATATATTTTCCTTTAAGGATAGCTTAGTGGCACTAGGGTACAACGAGTCCAAGTCTATACGTATACTATTATATAAATTCCAGATTTATTTTTTACCATTTATATAAACTCCTTTTTGAATACAATCTAAATGAAAAATGTTTCCTACTCTAGCGACCGCTAGGCTATAATTCTTATTTGGATGCAGTCTTCATTTACCTTTTGGACTCAAGGATAAGTGGATTTTGTTATAGGCAACACACTTTTTTGGGTCAAGTGATCACTTTTTATTTGTCTCGTGTTAAATACACAAAGACTAACAATTAAATTCATAACACAACTACATTATAAAAATAATATATTTACTTTTAAGAATAGCTTAGCAACCGCTAGGCTTCATCGAGTATATCACGTTGTATCTAAAAAACTTGTTGTAAATCTTCACGGTCTCTCATCCACTAGGTTATCCCAAGATATAACATTAAGACCTTACGGTTGGTTGGATTAAACAAATTAAATTAAAATAGTTTGAGCTAAGTGGGCACTATGCTAGGTACTTACACACTATAATATTTTGAGCTTAGTGGGCACTATAATCTATCCAGTTACCTAATTATATTTTGAGCTTAGCATCTTACTAGCTTATGACACAACATAATATTTGGATCTTAGAAGTCTCTAGGTTTTAGTAAAATAAAGTAAGATATTATAAGCATAACGGCTGGGTAGGTTATGCCAAAACATAATAATACGATCTTAGTGAATACTGGTATTAAGAGCTTAGCGGCCGCTAGGTTATGCCACAACATATTATTTGGGTATTCAATTCACTAGGTTATGTATCGAATGATATGTATCAAAAAGAAGATGAAAAATGTGATGTGTTTAAATTAGTTGAATTTATCGTATGATTTTAAGATTTTAAATTAAGATATTTCGAGCTTAGCACCCACTAGGTTATGCTACCACATACTCATTGGAACCTAGCGGTGGTTAATATAAACTAAATTAAGGTATTAAGAGCTTAGGAAAACTGGTATTATTAGCTACACTAGGTTATGCAACAACATATTATTTGGGTATTCAATTCACTTGGTTATGTATCACAAACATGATATGTATCACAAAGAAGATGAAAACAAGATGTTTTTAAATTAGTTGAATTTATCGTATGATTTTAAGATTTTAAATTAAGATATTTCAATCTTAGCACCCACTAGGTTATGCTACCACATAATCATTGGAACCTAGTGGTGGTTAGGATTTAATAAACTAAATTAAGGTATTAAGAGCTTAGCGGCCATTTAGGTTATGCCAAACATATTATTTGGGTATTGATTCAATTTTATGTATATTTATCATCAAACATGATATAAAAATGTGAAATTAAATTTGAATTTATCATATTTTTAATTTTTAAATTTTAATTTTTTTAATAGAGCTTAGTGCCCATAGGTTATACAAAAATTAAGGTATATAGGTTTTAATAAAATAAATTATTGATTTATTAAGGTATTAATGAAATAAGATCTTATGCCACAAAATATATTAATTCATTGATTATGATATATATATATAAGATATATATAAATTAGTTGAATTCATTCTATGATTTTAAGATTTTAAACTAGGATATTTCGATGATAAGTCTTAAAAAAGTACATGAGGAACCAGTCCATGATAAGTCTTCCAGATAGTGGACTCCCATGATGATTACAAGAAACTTATCATTACTAAATATATGCCAAAATATGGGGAAGAGCTGTAATCAGCTTCACTTCACCCACAAATACTTCCTATATCTATACACTTTGCTATACAGACAACCATTCCCCTTAATAAAAAACTAAAGACAAATGCATCTAGAAAGATTAGGTCATTCGGCTCTCTGGCTCCACCTCATCGATGATCTCGACATCCATGCTGTCCCCTTTACTCTGATCAGAGGAGGAGGACAAATCAACACAACATTCTGACATTTTCACTTTAGCACTAGCAAGGAGTTCTATACCCTAATTTTCCACAACTACCTCCAAGACCACTGTAATCACTTACATCCCCCGTCAAGGCATGGACATGATACTGAAGGCTAACTAGATGCTCTTCCAACTTCTCATTCTCCTTATGTAAGATAAACTACCCCAAAGAGTTAGACAATATGTTTTCCACACTCAACCCTTGCGCCATGTCAAAAATGTTCCTCCACCCTTTGGACTGGTTTGGGTCAAGCATTAGCTTATGCATATGCTCTCACAAATATCACATCATCTTCTTCTTCAATCACTCCATGACCACCAACTAGACCTTCTCGAGCCAATTCCACATAGTTGCATTCTAAATTTTCCCATCCATCCAAGAAGTAAACAATTCCCCAACATCCTTTCCTATCATAGCTCTCTCCTCTTCCTACTAGGACCACACTCCATGCTACCCAAGAAACCACCAACACCCCTTGTCACCATCGTAGAGAGACAGGAAGCACAATGACCAAAAATGAAAAGAGGAAAGGGGTAGTGAAATGTCCAGCCGACCCAGAGATATAAAGCCACCAACACAACACACAAAAGGAGGTAAGTGTGATGGTACCAAGATCATCGATTAGATATCCTAATCATAAATATCATGCTTCCCATTAAAACTCTTAAATTCCCAATGCCATCTTACATCTCGTGTGTGTATAACCCTTAATCGATTTCATCTATCGCATGAATGCAATCTATCGATGTCATAAATGACCATTAAAGCCGTAGATGCCATATCCTCTTGTCACCACCAAAAAAGGTTACCCCTCAAAATAATCTAACAATTTTTATTAAAATCTTATAAGTCACTACGTTTTGACAAATTAAAGTAAGTTATTTTGAGCTTATCGACCTCTAAGTTAATCAACCACATTAACTTTGGAGAAATGTATAGAAATCAAGATCTATATAAATTAGTTGACTTTATTGTATGATTTTAAGATTTCAAATTAAGATATTTCAAGCATAGTGCCCACTAGTTTATGCCACCACACAATCTTTGTAGCCTATCGGTGGTTAGGATTTAATAAATTAAATTAAGATATTTTCAACTTAGCAGCCACTAGGTTATGCCACAACATAATATTAGGATCTTAGCAGTCTCTAGGTTTCAAAAAAAGAAAGTAAGAACTTAAGAATATAATATTTTGAGCTAAAAATCAATAGTATTTAACAAACAAAAGAAAGACATTGACTTTGGAGATCTTTATAGCAAATCAAGACCAATATAAATTAGTTGAATTTTTGTATGCATTTAAGATTTGGAATTAAGATATTTCGAGCTTAGCACCCACTAGGTTATGCCACCACATAATATTTGGAGACTATCGATGGTTTTAGATACTTTGAGCTTAGCGTTCCGGTAGCCTATGCCATAACATATTATTTGGAGATTGAATTCGCTAGGGTTCAATAATTCATAGTTACAATATTTTACAACAGTTAACAAATTACAGAAGATATTTTGAACTTAGTGACACTAGTTTAAACAAATGACATAATATATGGAGGTTACGATCGATAGGATTAAACAAATTAAATTAACATATTTTGAACTAAGCGAGACTAGGTACTTCCATAATATATTATTTCAAGCATAGTGGTTGTTATCATTTAACATGTTACTTGAATGATATTTTGAGCTTAGCGTCCACTAGATTATGACACAACATAATATTTGGTGCTTAGCGCTCACTAGGTTTAAACAAAAGAAATAAGATATTATTAGCTTGGTTTTAGTGGTGGGTTATGCCAAAACATAATATTTGGATCTTAATGGTGATTGGATTTAGCAAATTTGAATCAACATAGTTTGAGCTTAGTGGTCATTAGGTACTTAAACAATATATTATTTTGATCTTCGTGGCCAATAGGTTTTTCCACAACATGTTATTTGGTGATTTCATCACTAGGGTTTAATAATTCATAATTAAGATATTTTACAACATCTAACAAATTAGAGGAAGATATTCATAACTTTTCTGGTGCTAAACCCACAATATAATATTCGAGTTTAGTTTTTACTAGCACCTAACTAGTAAGAGAATTATATTTTGATATTAGACAACAATACATTATGCCACACCATAAATTTTTGGAGCTTGGTGGTCACTAGGTTTTATCAAAATAAAGTAGGATACTTGTGATCTGAGAAGCCGCTAGGTTATACCAAGACATAAAATTTGGAGCATAACGATCTTAAGGATGTAAGAAAACTCATTAAGATATTAGGAGCTTAGCCACGACTATGATATGCCAAAACATAAAACTATTTGGAATTAGAGTAAAAGTGGGTTTTCCCAAATGACCCACATACTTGCACAAAAAATCCCTCATGGACCATGATATTACAATGAAACAAGAAGAAAAATCTCGTATGTATGCAAAAAAAAAAAAAAACTAAAAATCCCAAACCGACAAAGCCAAATTACATTTTATGGATATTCATGAGAGTAGTTGCTTCATCCTTAGCATCGGCAGTAGGGCTTCCTTGAACCAACACGTCCACTAACTTAATGTGTTCCAGGAAGTCTTCATTGATTTTCATCTAGGTCATGTCCATGTGACTTTTCCATTCCTTGATAGCAGATACTGAGTGTAACATAATCTTCAATGGCCTCGTGTGGATCAAGAGAATATCTTCTCTAAATGCTCCTTGTGTTAGAAGCTACAGTGGGGGAGCCCATTTTCTCTGATAGAGGAGAATCAGGGTAAACCGAGGAGAGATCCCATAACACATCTAGAATTTTGAGTCCATGCTAACTTCCATGCAAAAAGGTGGGAGGGAAGCCACACATGCTTCCATGATCAGGTGAGTTGAGTTGGTTTTAGCCATTACAATGTCCATGGAGACGAGAGGAGAAGCCAGAAGAAAATTGACAAGAGGTGGAGAGGAAGTAGATGTCGGGTCCAAAAGTGGTTTAGATACCTTAGGAGAGTGCTTTGAGGTGTTTGAAGGGTTACGAGCTGCTAGAGAAGATGAGGGAGACCCAAGAGCGAAAGAATAAGGGGAGACCACCAGACTAGCTCTGGCTAATGATCATGATGTCCGAATCAAATTCGGAAGGGAGACGAAGGTGGTGGTGATGACGATGGAAAGAGGGAGCTAGTTGTGAAAGAGGAGGGGGACACGACGCTACTTTCCTAGCTTAGAGGAAGTGCGATATTTCTTTTTGGGAAGATTTCCATTTTAAAGAGAAAATACAAAATGCCTTGGTGTAGGAAAGGACCTTCATCTTCTCTAGCTAGTTTAAGGGACCTCTCAAGTGATTGAAACAGAAAAAATATGCACAAATTTTACCTTTGATCATGTCAAAGATGTGCAAGAAGAAAAAATTGAGGTCCATAGATCACTTTGTAGTGTCGTTATAGCATGAAGTACCTCCTCAATTTCTCATCAAAACCCTATCCAAAGGTTGTGGAAGCAAGTCTCGTTCATATCCCGAGTGATACATTATCATATTTTCACTAGGATACAGAAATCATCCATCTCCTCTTGAAGTGAGAATTTAAAATAAATGTCCCCTCCATGAGGAGCCCCATCGTAGCCGCAATGGACTCTGTCAAAATATAAAAAACTTTCTTTCCCACTTTCACTCTTCTTTTCTTCCAGGTTAACATCACACTATTGGTCACTCGGATAGAGTGACATATATTCTTTCCATAAATGACGTAACACCACCATCATGAAAAATATTCCATACTTACTAGATCGGCCTTGACCTCTTCATAGGAAGAAGAAGGCTCAATGTGTTTGATGGTGCCACCCATAGTGAACAAGGCTATTGTGATAGTGATTTCCAAAGGCCCGATATAATCATGCTTAAATAGAGATGTTGAGCACCTTCATTCCAATCTTCAACACATGTCTCTAATATTTCTA
Source organism: Taxus wallichiana var. yunnanensis (assembly GCA_018340775.1). Taxonomy (NCBI): domain Eukaryota; kingdom Viridiplantae; phylum Streptophyta; class Pinopsida; order Cupressales; family Taxaceae; genus Taxus; species Taxus wallichiana. The sequence goes on from CM031235.1 coordinate 949,715,087, forward strand.
ATTGAAATCTGACGTAATTAGTAATAGTCATTAATTGGTCCCGCCCATCACACGAACACAATCTATGAATGTCCATAAATGCCCAAAAAACCCACAAATGTCGTATCCTCTTACCACCGCCAAAAGAGGTTATGCCTCAACATAACCTAACAAATTTTATTATAATGTTAGTTAATGTTCATCCAACCACAACATTAATTAGTTAATGTTCTTACAATTACTGCATTTAGTGGAGGTTGAAGGTTTGAATGTTAGCGATATTAGATGTATTTAGTTAATATATATTATAAAGGAAGAATTTACAAACAAAATGAAGCAAGGTGAAATAACTAACATTACTAGACATGATTTCATATTGTATAGATTATCAAACAACAAATCATAAAGCAATATCTTATTATAATTTATTTATTGACACATCTATTTGTTACATTTAGGTTCTCCAAGGTTGTTCATTCTACACATGGAAATGAAGTGGGTAAGCACATAGATGTTACAGGAGAACAAGTAGCACTTGTGATGGGAATTTGTTTGCGATATTTGGTGAGGTGATTTCACAAAACACTTTGTTTGACTAGAATGATACGGGGACGGTGTTGTCTCGAAAAAAAATGCATCCCCACGAGTCCTCTCCATCCCAGGGTTTGATTTTTTCAACGGAGAGCAGCGTGTTTAGTTCAGACTAAGATAAATTTAAATGCATATACAATTACATGTACATGGCAAGAATAATATGCTTATTGGGTTTGCGTTCTCTTACATGTGTAATTACATTCACAATTATAGGTACATGACAAGAATAATATGTTTTTCATATTTTAACTAGCCTCGTGGATGTTAAAATTTCTTATATTGAACCCTTACGTGACTTCAGATTGGTGTGGGTATATATATTAACTTGAATCAAGATTGTTTTGTTGTAGGTACATTCGGTAGTTGGTTGTTTATATTACTTTGAGCATAGTGGTCTCTTTCATTTAACAAGTTACTAAATGATATTTTGAACTTAGCATCTGCTAGCTTATGACACAACATAATATTTGGATCTTTGTGGTCTCAAGGTGTAGACACTAAAATCAGGTCACACTCCCCTTTCGTACCTCGACCAATAAGCCCCCTTTATTACATTTACCTAGCCATGACCCCCTTCACCCCACTTATATACCCCAATTGGGAACCTTACTCTTCTATTTTAGAAAAGCTGATCAAAGCTGGTGCCATCACCCTTCCACCCATAAAACTACACACTAGTTTTGACCTTGCTCGCCCCATGCCCATGTGGTATAAGGAACAATATTTCTGTAACTATCACCGATTGAAGGGTTATAGTGACAACAACTACATCACTTTTAATAATATTGTCCGAGAAATGCTCGGGAAAGGCGAGTTAACTGTGGATAATCCCAACGCCACCCTAACCAAAATCTATAAATCTTTAAAAAACCATTTCCCAATCATGCCCCTTCATCTAATCAAACCGGTGAGACATCCACTCATGATACCCATACTCGTGAGGTTCACACAATCTTTAATGGGGCACCTATCGCATCTCAATTACCTCACATCCCTTCCATAGAGGAAATCCTAGCCCAAAATCCTCCTTCCATGTCTGGACCAACCATCACTATTCCTTCACCAATATAATAACACCTTTCATCACCTACGAGAGGAGTTTTCTACCGACATTGAGACCATCTCACCCCGGCTTCTCCACTCGGTGAACCTTTACCTACCATACCTCCTCCAGTGTAGAGGAGCACCCATTACCTCCTCCACCCACGGGAGGAACACCTATCAGGTCCTCCACTCATAAGTGAGCTCCCATCATCTCCTCCACCCATCATAGACCCAGTGGAGATACCTTTACCTTGTGGCGAACATTCTCCATCCGCTACCCAACATCCAATAGACCTACTTTCAACTCTCTTACCCACCCACAGTGTGAAGTTGGCCAATTACCCGTCTCTAAGATGTATTTTACGGGAATTCCCATTAGGTCTTCACCAGATCCACCCAAAAACATGCCATTCTCACATTTGGCTGATCACTTAGAGTATGTGGATAGGGCCTTATTATGGGGTGCCTTTTACTCCTATCTCAACACAAATGCAGAGATCCCTCGATGACACCTCTACTATCTACCCAAGCACATTTCCACTGTCAAACTACATACAACCACTCTGTTGCAGCCCCTTCTACAATACCCGTTAGCACTCACACCACACCCTTACCCATAACCCGACCTATGCCTAAACCCAAACCCGTACCCACAACATTTACCTCCACACTAAACCTATTACCACTTTAGGGGTCACCCCGACCACCAAATTACTCATCCATCTATTAAACTAAATTTAACTACATCCTCCAACGTTAAAACCACACCTACTCCGACACCCAAGCTAAAGAAACAAACTCATCAACTTCATACCCCTACCACACCAATCGCACCCGCACTTTTCCCATCCTGTCTTAAGACCTCAGTTGCCCAACATGGTCAAGCACCCCTCACCCATTCATAACCCAATAACACAACCACCCATTCCTGCCTCAAAATTCCTAACCTACCCAGGCACACAACACGACTCATACCCACACCTGCAGTCTCTTTACCACCAATACCTCCGATACCTTCAGCCATTGCTTCACTACCTACTACACTTCAGTCATTGTCCCTCACACCCCAAGCATGACCTGCATCATCTACCTTCATAGCACCTCTGTTATCCCCATGGGTAACTCACCCTCTTCCTCCATATGCTTTCCCTCATAGACCTCGTACACCCACATCACCTTTACCCAAGAAGGTGCAACCCAAGAACAAAACCCCATTACCGTACAACAAGGTGGTCAAAACAAAACACACCCTCCTACCCGTCTATCTACTATATCCCTACCCAAACAAACCCGATGATACCTCAAAACACACCAAAGGTTTAAACCCATAGCTTGACATGTTCCTTCTCCTCCAAGAATAATTCCCGAGATAACCGACCACACCTATGCCCAAAACCACATTCACTTCCCATTGTGATCCACTAGCAGGGTCCTATGCCAAAATTTTAACCAACCTCCTTGAGACTTCTATTATCACATTACCACCACTCCAACCTTACGACCCCCTCAAACCCAAGCAAAAGGGGTTTGATGATACCAAAATTTGTGCATACCATCGTGTGTCAGGGCATGATGTTGAGAACTGCGAGGCTTTAAAAATTGTCCTTATCCAATTGTGTCCACCCGAAATCAAATTTGATGAAGATGACCTTCTTGACAAGCATCTTGCTTCACCTACCCCCATTCCCACACTGTGTACTCAACAACCATAACCTCCACCCTCACAGCTCCCAGAACCACACACAAAATTTGAAATTAACATGGTTCGCATCAGAGAACTTGCCATGCCACCACCCAAATGTCGCTGCGCCCAACTAACCTCACAGGGATTTTCTCCTCCCGTAGGTTTTTGCCCTTCATGTCGTTATACCACTTACCCTACACCCTCTCCATTTGAAAAATTCCCTTAAATCAACATGGTACACATTACTACATGTGTGCAGAAGGGTAAAGAAAATGTAGCTAACCCACCAACTAATCCTATACCTAACATATGATCTACACCCATACCTAAGATAACTATCCGCGGCCCCACATATCCCATTTCTAATGGCATCACACATCGCACCATGCTCAAACAATTACACCAATCATCCCTCAAAATGTCCTTATATGACCTCATCTAAACCTCGAATCCCATCATCAAGCCCTCATAGAGGCTTCAATCTATCGAGGTTTTACCCAATGACCCTACACCCATAGCCTCCATTATCACACCCCATCATGTAGCCTCCCTTAACAAATTACCACCTTCATCCTCACCTCACCTTGTTCACCAAGTGGCCTCCCTTAGCTTCTCGAGATACAAAGATCGTACCATACCAAAATGATGACTGGACCCAACCCTCTTCATCTCTGTACACATTGATGACATACGGGTACGTTGTGTGATGATTGATGGAGGCACGAGCATTAACATCATTTCCTCCCATGAATTTTCTCAAATGCGCATACCGACAATTACATGCACAAACATATGTTGCGTTCATTCAATGATGCTATCACCTCCACACTAGGAATTGTCATCCCGCATGTTCACGTGGGCCCCATGCACTGCCCGCAATTGTTTTATGTTTTGGAGGGGAATTCTAATATAACTTGTTGCTTAGTAGACCATGGATCCATGTCATGGGTTGTGTTCCCTCCACTTTGCATCATTGTGTAAATTTTGAACACGAAGGACACACTTATACCATTCCAGCTACCCATCACCTTTCAAAACATGTAACATGCTTTACCGACCCAATGATGTACTCATACCAGTTAAGCCATGTCTACTTCCGCCACCAATACCGCTTCACCTACACCTACACCCACACCTACCAAGTCTGATCGTTGCTTTCACCGCACATACCTCCTCCATTCCTACCGCTACTATAACCTCCATGGCTGACCCATTAGCTTCCCAATCCGTTAACACCACCTCCGCATCGACCTTCGACACATTGTCCACACCATTTACCCACATACCAACCACCGATCCTTGGAAGGTGTTTTTCAATGCCTCGGTTTGGGGGAGTACCACCTATATAATGTCAACAACATTCCAACCTTCATCATACACCTAGTCATGCCTTACAGTCGCTCATGACCTTTTGCCCTTCTCTCAATGGGGTTTGGATCTTGTCGAAGAAATCAATCCTCATTCTTCCCAATGCCATTAATGGATCATAACTGCTACCGAATACTACACAAAATGGGTAGAAGCCATACTACTCATTTCCACGAAATCCAAGAAAATATGTGAGTTCATTAACCATCACATCATTTGTTGCTTTGGTGTCTCTCATTGCCTCATCACCGATAATGGAAAACAATTAAAAAAACATTGCAAAAACTTTGTGATGCCTTCGGCATTCATCTTAGTTTCTCCTCACCTTATTACCCACAAACCAATGGCCAAGCTAAATCCACTAACAAAACCCTCAACAAAATTCTCATGAAAGTGGTTAACGATCTTTGGGAAGGATTAGCATATGCACATTCCTTTCTCCCTATGGGCATACCGCACTAGTATTCGAACCTCCACCGTGGCCACACCCTTTCTACGGTCTATGGTACGGAGGTTGTTTTGCCTCTCGAAGTCCGGATCGCCTCACTTCGATTTCTCTTTATGACATGCTTACTGATGATGACTTTCGTCAAGACCGCTTGCACAACTAGAGTTATTAGATGAACATCATCTTAATGCTCTAGATCACCTCCAAGTCTATCAAAAATGCATCAAGCGTGCCTATGAAAAATGTGTTCATGAACGCACCTTCTAAGTTGGTGACCTTGTTTTGAAAGAAAATCAACATGTAACCAAAGCAGAGAAAAGGAAAAAGGGAAAATTTTCTCCTAATTGGCTTGGACCATACATTGTAACTCATACCTATGGATCAGGTGCCTATCATTTGTCCTCGCTTGAGGGTAAACCCGAACCTGAGCCCCTTAACGCATTACATCTTTGACTATTCTACTGTTGACCTCTAGTCCTACATCACTATTTATCTAGTTCATGCTCATCCCTTGAGCACCATTTACCTTTTCCACACCTCATCTCCAATGACTAAACAAGGATCATGTGATTACTTGTCACCCTTTTGCCTTTTCTTAAATATGTGCACCACGGCTCTGCACATGGCATGATTCTCATGGATACTTTTCATCTTCTTTTTAGATGAGATCCCATGGTCATTCACCTTTACCTTCTCAACAAGAACCAAATGCTTTGTTATAGTCTCGTCCATGACTTAACAAAAAAAAAAAAAACAAGATGAATCCCTCGGAAGGACATCTTCTAAAATAAGGGATCAACTCCTTGAGGAAAACTTCCAATATAAAAGATGAATCCCTCAAAAGGACATCTCCCACCCTCGATTGTCGCTATAAGTAGACTCCCTCGAAGGACAACTATAAAAAGATCACAACTCTCTACATATTTTTTTCCAAAAAGAAGACTATTGTTTCTTAAAAATCAAAATTCAGAAGCTTCCCGCATCGATCGCTTCTCGAAGACCTCAAGGAGCCATTTATTCATCCCATATATACCTCCCGCATCGATCGGTCTATCTCAAAAAAAATATGCCTTTTCTTCATGGACTTGCCTATTGTGATCTTGGCTCTATTTCCCAAGGCATTCTACTTCCCATTTTATGACCCAATTACCTGCACCTCCTTACCCGTGGTCTTTTCACTTCATACTTCAAGGGACCTACTGAACCTATGACATTTGGTGATCATGTGACTATTCGTCACTCTTAGAATTATTAATCATGTACTGTCTTTAGGGTCTTCTGTTCATTAGTCTATCTATAGATGTGTTTCATACGTTTTGATCCTCACCAATCAGGTGGCTTTCTTGCCCCCTCTTATCTTTTCTCTTCTTCATCACCTTTTGATCTTCTTATACAGGACTTGGTCCTTGACGCTTACCTTTTGGGGTCATCCTCCCCTTTCACCATAGTCGCCCTCACCTACAACATTTTTACTATCATCTACCCCCACCTATTAAACCCAAACCCACAACATGACCACAAACCTACCAACTCATTTTCATCTTCTTCCCTAGCTTATGGGAGAACTACATCGGTCTGAGGTCCCTTTTCATCGAACTATGTAGGTAGCACTTCCAGGGCATGGGGCCTGGAAGGTTAGCTCGGCCACTCTTTACCCTAACCATTTTCCCCACCTTTACCTGATTTCCTGTTCATATCAAAACCTCGACATCTAAACCATATACCACATAACTTTTACCACTTATATTATTTCACATTTTCATACATAACCAACATTTTCCACATTTTACACTATCTCATGCATTTATATTACCATTTGTTATCCAAATACCGAAATAACTCAACCATGCCTAACCGACTTGACTTGATCCATTCCTAAACCGAAATAACTCAATCATGCTTAACCGACCTAACTCAATCCATACCTAAAGCCTGACTGACTCGATCCATGCCTAAACCGACCTGACTCGATCCATGCCTAAACCGACCTGACTCGATCCATGCCTAAACCGACCTGACTCAATCCATGCCTATGACTAGACTCTATCATGCCTAGCTCATCTATTTTCCATCCACATCATAAGTAACATAAAAATCATACACATCTCAACAACATCACTGAATATCATCTATCTCCTCATATATACATGTGTGTATCAATAAAATGTACACTCATATCACATAAATGTGTATCTCAATAAATGTGCTTGTCTCATCATGGCTATCATCTAAAAAATGTCGGCGAGGCACGCCACTATCCAATACAAAAATGTCTTTGTCTCACAAAGGCCGGTATCATGTACAAAAATAAATACAATATCTCTTCGACACCTGTGCCAGTCTCATATATCATACATACCAAAAATGACTCAAGACACAGCCGGTCCATACAGATCACTGTGTCTCTCCGGACCCCTCTACTACACCTGTCTCGGGATCGCACTGCCTCACCTCCCGCTGCGATGGCCCCTCACCAAGAGATGGCCTCTGCACACTAGTGACCTCACCATGACCTGTCCCCGGGCTCACCACCCCTGTACTCTCCACACCGTGAGTCGGGCTCTAGTCCTCTCACTTACCATACACCTACCTGGACCACTTTACCTTCACCTCTGGCCCTCCACCCTCTTTAACCTCATCACATCCACTGTTGACACCTTATTATTTTACCCCTACCTCGGCCTTACCTCGAGCCGTGATCTTGATATTTGGACATGGACCATCACTAGTGACCTTTGACCTCATGTGTTTGCTATACCTTGTGGAACTGTTACCTGTGTTGTTGACCTAATGACCTTACCTAGCCTATTTTCATGACCATTTATCCTGACCCTACCTTTGGTGTACTAGAACATACCTAAACATTCCTGCACTTAACCTACATTGTGTTTATCGACCTTATCCTATACCTTATATAGCGGATTCACTTCACCCTTGTTTGGATAAACCTATCAACCTTAGATGATGTAGAGTTTGCCTACTCTTCAGCTTGGTACCATGCTACAGTTTATATGTGTGCGTGCGTTTGACTGTTGCTACCTTTGACCCTGACCGGTTACCTATATTTCTCGAGTAGACCTTTCACCCTCTTCCCCTAAACCCGTTTACCTTTTCTTCACATTTACCTTTTATCAAAACACTCACCGCTTGACCGCTATTTCGTCGCCTTCTGGTTTGAGGGGGATCACCTTCACCCACACATGGGGCAACCTCACCTTATTTTTTTAGCATCGCTTGCCAATATAAGCTACGCAACAACAAAAAAGGGGCAAAATGTAGACACTAAAATCAGGTCACACTCCGCTTTCGTACCTCGACCAATAAGCCCACTTTGTTACATTTACCTAGAAATGACCCCCTTCACCCCACTAATATTAATTTAATTAAATTAATGCTTTACCCTAACTATATTTATTATTTAAATATATTATTTAAATAATATCTACACATATAGTTCACTTAGACACCTCACCAAGCCAACTCAACCTAAGACCTATTCTTAGCAAGTTACCATAACTAACTAAGACTTACCTAAACCCAAAAATCAATGCCTACACTCCCTCTAACCACATTCTTGCATGCTCACAAGAAGCTCCCGGTCTAATTCGTGGGATAACCATACAAGATTTGAGGAAATTAGGAGGATCTCCTAAGTTTAGTAAACCTAGAAATCCCACCTTGACCGACGTCGCTTACCCCTAACCGTCCGCGCTAAGCTGCACCGCCATCGCTACCCCTTTTTAACTCCTAAACTACCTTATTCTCAAGGTTGGAAAACATTGGGAGAATTTTTACGAGTGAGAATGAGATCAAAAAGATAACGCATCTCAAGAGTCAATTACAATAAGAACTCACATCCAAAGAAGGAGATTGAACATCTTCTCCTACATAGCCATCTTAGCCACGTTCGGATCTATCTAAGCAAAGAAAGTGTGCATGCAGCCCATGCAGAAGCTTTTCTTCAGTTGGTGATCACTTGTAGCCTTCAAACCCACCATCGGCACCTCCATCCATCACACACAAGCCTTCAGAACGAAATCCAAGTAAGTACAATATCATACTTTCTTGGTTATTTCATTTCATCATTGTTTTATCACCCATTGTTTATCTTGCTCCTTATTGACCATCTCCAACATTTTGTACCTCCATAGACCCATCAAAACCTCTTAAAACCCTATCCCAATCACCTAATACCTCCTCCCAACCAACCAAAATCCTTTGTGTAATTGCAAAGAAGATCAAAACCCCATTCTCGTGACATTCCCAAATCTCACAAGAACTAGGCGCTAGTTATACCTAACCGCAATCGGTCACCCCCGACCAACGCCGGATATATGTGTTTTCCCACACATCCTTAAACATAAACCTATCCATTCCATTTTACCTCACCCTCACTCACCTAAGTGACCTACCCGAGACCTTTATCGGACTGCGGAACCCGGAACCAATCGTTTGACTTCGTGGATTCTATTCTAGCTTAGCTGTTAGATTAGATCTATTTCTTATTGTGTTTTAATTGAGATACCTAAAACATTTCAAAATAACAATAGGATTTACTTTGTTTACAACATTAATTTGTTTAAAACAATGGACTAATAGCCATCTAGGAAGTATCATACTTCCCGGATCTAGCTTACGCTAGGTAGTTCACTGCCCATATTGTTCAATTCTTTCGTTGGTCTTGCTTTCATTATAGGTAGTTCCTCCTAGCCAAAAGGAAGCTCTCATGGTCAGCTGTGGATTCAGAAGTCATACGCGCGCAACAACCCATCAACCGACATTTGAACAGGTATTCCTCCTACGCCCGTTACCCTACCTGTTTTGTCAACGATTCAAAGAAACAATCCAAGAAAAAGGTGAAACACAAGGTTTCAAAAAAATAAAGTGAGATATTATTTTGATTTTAGTGGTCACTGGGATTTAACAAATTAAATCAACCTAGTTTGAGCTTAGCGGTCGAATGTATTTGAAGAATACAATATTTTGAGCTAAAGATTCACTATGATTTTAAAATCTAAAGAAATACATATTCAGTTTAGTTTCTACTAGTATCTCCAGTGTTAATCTCGTAATGAACTTCCACCTAGTTGGAGGATTGAATTGATATAAAAAAGGTATAGTAGTTTGGGATTGAAGTGAAATTTGTAACCTATTTTTTAAATTTGTTACTACTCAAACAAAAGTGTGAATAGCGTCGTGGATGTTAAAATTTCTTCTTATTGGAAGGATTGAAAGATTTGTTAATTACTACAAAATGCCTTTTATGTTGTACTTATAATATGTTGTTGTTTGAATGAAAAAATATTGAACATGTTTCTAAAATATTTTGATGTCTTTTAAATGTCATAGATAAATTGTTTTGAAAAAACACTTTGCTTACATGCATTGATGGGGATTAATGAATACAATTCTTAAGTATAACACATGACATATTAGTTATCCGACCAAACATATTCATTGTCAAAACATATGTTGTCTTGCAAAAAGGATTTCGGAGGAAAAATTGGACTAAGGATTTACTCCCAAGGTTAACAACATGAAGATTGTTTGCCTTAACTCGGAATTAAATTGTGAAGATTGGAGGACAAAAATTGTATTTATTTGAAAGATTTGTTACTTACTACAAAATACCTTTTATGTTGTAATTATAATATGTTGTTTGATTGAAAAATATTGAACATGTCTCTAAAATAATTTAATGTCTTTTAAACGTCCTAGATCAATTGTTTTCACATAAATGCTTTTCCTACATATGTTTATGGAGATAAATGACTATAATGCTCAAGTATAACACCTGAAATATTAGTTCTTGGACCAAACATATTCATTTTCCGAACATATGTTGTCTTGAAAAGGATTTGTAGAGGAAAAATTTGATTAAGGATTTACTCACCAATGTCAACATGTTTTTCTGGTTAGCTATACAAAACAATATTTTAACCCTTTGCAATGTGAGAAAGGATACAATTAATAATTGGACCATAAGCAATATCCTTAAAGATACTAAAGAAAAATCATTGAAATATTTTAATAAATGTAAGTATTCATACCATTAGAAAGGGTAATAAATGTGTGAATTATCTTGCCAAATTGGGGGCTAAAGGTAGTAATTTTAAAGTGTATGAGAGGGGAGATGATATTACCAATGTTATTAATCTCATTAATAACATTTAGTATTGATGTGTCGGTGGTTTTTTTCCTCATTGGGATGTCATCCTTGTACTTATGGTTAGCAAGAACCTGCACACGTGCAAGATATATGGTGGGTTTTGTATTAATTTTACGCTTACGATTCATTTTGGCAATTGTTTATTCCATTTTCAATCTCATTCAACTAAAACCATGGGAGGTTTTCATTCGAGAACCGAGCCCATGAGTTATGGTGCCACTCAAGGAAAAACCCTCCGTGTGGCATATTATGAAAAATTGGGGGTTTAGGAATTTCATCTCAAAAATCATGGGGTATGATCCTTATCTTGTGTTGGAGTTTGGTCGGGCATGAAACAATGGTAACATGGTGATCCACATGGAAATTTAGGTTTCGGAGGATTTGATAGTGTAGGTGATTGGAATGAAGATGTAGGGCTTAAAGATATTCAAAGACCACACCAAATGCAAGCAAGAAATTGTGAATTTATTCTTGAGTAAATAAATGGTTTACCTATTGGTAGACGGTATAGCTAGATTTTGTATCCTGATATTTGGAATACGATCTTCCTCCACCTTATGAGGTACATTACTCTTGAAGTGAATTATAGAAATATATTTACTCACCATATTACTATGCTTAATATGTTTAGGCATAAGATTTCTATGAGCCTTCCCTTTTTCTTGTTTATGTCACTCTTTGTGTGGTGCATGATTTTCAACAAGGAAATATTGATACCTCGATACACCATGGACTAATTCTTTTTCTTTTTAAGAATGGTAAACCGGTGGTGGAAAAGGAATTAGAGCCCGAATTTGTGGATTCAGATGAAAATTGTACTCTTACGGACCATATGAACAAACTGAGGAGAAAGAAGAGTAAGGCACCTTAGGGGAAGGGCTGTTGGAAATATTGTCATTAATGTCCAAGGATTAATCATTGATGTATTTGGTTAATGGAATCGTGTAACTGAAGCTCACGGAACTACGATGGATGTTGACGGATTTTGACAAAAATGGTAGAAAGTAATAGAAATAACCAGCAGTATAGAAGGGCTGAAAATGAAAGTTTAAATACATGAAAAGAAGTGTTTTTGCATAAGGATTATCATGGTTTAAGTGAGATATACACAACTGTACATAGGAGAGAGATATCAACATTTTAAGGTGTTCATATGCCATGTTTTATGGGGAAAACGAAGATTCAAATGACAAAATTAAATCTCCATGTTTTAGTATGATAAGGGGTGATTAAAGGAGCAATAAATATGTCCATAGGATGGTTTAAAATACATATAAAAATGTTGTTTTTATTTTGGACGACCCCCTTTGGAAAATAGTGCCACTTTATAGTTATGGCCGACATGTGTATTTGCATTATTAAAATAAAATATGGTTAATTAAATAATGGAAAGGTTGTGTTGGTTGGAATGATGTGTCTTTTCGAAAGGATGTGAGAAGGATATATAAGGAGATGGAATCATTTGATTTAGACAAGCAATTTGAGTGCTTCATTCAAGTTTAAGGGAGAGAAGAAGAAGAGAAGAATATGAAATATAAAAAGGAGTGAAGGGAAGATTTATTTTTAATGAAGAGTTGCAGCGATTTATATATGTGAAGGGACTGAAATAAATAAGAAGAATATTCTTAGCAACATTTTTGTTCTATCATCTGTTGAAGCAACAACAACATAAAAGATAGGAAAGAGTTTGTTTTTCATAAGGAAGGTTGGTGCCTTCATATTTGAAGAGATCGGTGTCTCTTGTTGAGTTGGTGCTTAGCAAAAAGGGGTTGGTGCTCCTGTAGGTTGGTGCCTACAAAATTGTAACTTGGGGATTGGTGTCTCCCATAGGTTGGTGCCTACAAACATTTGAGAAATATAATAAAGAAGATTTTCTCCGTGGTTTTCTCCCGAAAGGGTTTCCACGTAAATTTGTGTCTATTTGTAGTGTGTTGGTTTGCTTTGCATTCATTGATTTCTTTGATATATTCACTTTGTGAAACTAATTAATTGTGATTAAAAATATGAGATTAAGTGTTAAATTTAAAATAATATCATAATATTGATTCACCCCCTCTCAATATTATCTTGTGCTTAACAATTTGTATCAGATCGGGTGCCTTCAGGAACAATCTAACAATTGGAAGGTAGATTTCAAGAAGCACATATGGCTATTCATCAAGTACAAGAAGTTTTTTCTTCAAACAAGGCTCCATTGTTTGATGGAACAAATTATGCATTTTGAAGCATAAGAATGAAAACATATCTAATGACACTAGGGTTTGATATTTGGAAATCAGTAACAATTGGATATACAATCCCATCAGTTCCACCGACAGATCAAGTTGGAAAGAAGGCTTTTGAAAACAATGCCAAGGTAATGAATGCTATCCTATGTGGCCTATCAAAATATGAGTTTGTTAAAGTAATGCAATGTGACATGGCGAAGGAGATATGGGAAAAACTTCAAACTATCTATGAAGGTGATGACAAGGTTAAAAGGGCTAAGCTTCAAACTCATAGGAGACAATTTGAGAGCTTGAAAATGAAGGATGAGGAGAATGTTGCAGCCTATCTTCTTTGTGTGGATGAGGTTTTCAATGCCATAAGAGGGTTAGGAGAAAATATTGAAGAATCCATGATCGTTCAAAAGATTCTAAGGTCTCTACCATTAAGATTTGATGCTAAGGTGTCTGTCATTAAAGAAATGAAGGATCTTGATAAGTTGAGCATGGATGAACTACATGGAATACTGACCACGTATGAAATGAGGAATGAGTCAAATAAACCATCAAAGAAGGAAGTTGCATTCAAAATCAAAGAAAGAAAAAATCAAAGAACCTGAGTCGAATGAGAACTCAAACAATGAAGAAGATGAGAAAGAATCCTTGTTCATTTGAAAGTTAAAGAAAGGATCTGAAAAGTACAAAGGTAAGTTACCATTTAAATGTTTTAACTGTGGTAAAATTGGTCATTTTGTGGCTAAGTGTCCAGAGAAAGAAGATAGCGATGATGAGGAAAGCAAACCTAAATTCAAAAGGGAATTCAAACAAAGCAAAGGCAAGAAAAGATTTGGAAAGCAAAAGAAAATCTTATATTCAAAAGGAACTAGTAGATCATCCGAAGAAAGTGGGATAAGTGACTCAGATAGTGATAATGAAGAAATATTATTCATGGCTATAAAAGATGACTTAGAAAGAGATGAAGACATGGAAGAAAAAGGTGAAGTGAATCTTGAAGAGGAACTTATATGTGCCTTGGGAGAGTTGAAAGCTTTTAAAAAGAAAAATTAGAAACAAAAGTTACAACTCCTAAAGTATGCAGAAGAAGATCATAACTTTAAAGCTAAGATATCACAATCTCTTGAAGAATAAGGAAAGATGATCGTGGATCTAAAAACCCAAATTGAAGAAGCAAAATGAGTTGAAGAAGAATTAATAAATCAATTAAGGACTAAGGAAGAAGATTGTGAAAAGCGTGAGTCAGAGATCATTGCTTTGAGAAAGGACTTGGAAAAGAAAATGCTAAAGTTACAAGTAATCTAAAATTCGAGAAAAGTACCGAGATACTAGATGAAATTATGAACCGATAGAAGTCAACATCCGACAAGATTGGTCTTTGAAAGACAAGACACCGCTAACACAAAAGGTATAGAGTCGTTGAAAGGGATAAGAGAAGAGAATTCAAATACCTATGCAAAGACACTCAAGGAACCTATGAAGAATGAAGAGTTGAAAAGGGAGAAGAGATTTATGAAGATCAACACTTCTTACAAGGAAAGCAAAGATGAGAAAAAGTTTAGAAGACCAAATCCTCCAAGATATACTGACATGTCTAGGTTTGAAAAAAAATTCTATGGCTATTGCTTCTATTGTAATCATTTTGGTCATTTAGGAATAGATTTTAGAATACGGGTGAGAGACAACAATATAAAGAACAAAGGTGTGTATGGATTCTCAAATAGAAATTACAACTCCTTTGCTTCTTTATCGAACTATGTTAAAGATATTGTTTGTTATATACCTAAAATAACTATGGACATATGGCAAGATTTTGTAGAAGTGGTTTTGTAGAACCATCTAAATCAAACCAGAAGGTAAATGCTCCAGAAATAAAGAAGAAAGAAGCTACAAAATTTTGGAAACAGAAGAAAGAGGATGATGGGAAAGATAAAGAGAAATCTATGCTTGTTCAAACAACATTCCATGCATGGGATGAAGGGTAGTTTTGGTACATTTATAGCGGATGTTCAAGACATATGACTGGAGATAAAATTAAGTTCATCTCATTGAAGAAAGTAAATCAAGGTACAATGAAATTCGGTGATAACGCTAAAATAAAGATTGCTGGAAAAGTTACGTTGAGTCTTGATAATGGGAAAACAAAAACATAGAATGTTTTATATGTTGATGGATTAAAGCATAATCTCTTAAGTGTAAGCCAAATGTGTGATCAAGGACACACACTTAAGTTTTATGTTGAAGGGTGTGAGATAAGGAAGGCAGACACGAGAGAGTTAGTAGCAGATGCACATAGAACCACAAATAACCTATACATGCTCGGAGAATTAAAAGGAGAGAAATGTTGTCTAAGTCAAGTTGAAGAGAGTTGGCTATGGCATAGAAGGATGGGGCATATAAATTTTGATAATCTTGTGAAAATCAACAACAAGTAGGTTGTGTGGGATATGCCTAAGGTAACAAAACCTACAAGTACTCTATGCAAGAAATGTTAGCATGGAAAGCAAACCAGAGCAAGGTTTAGAACGAAGGAGTATTCGACCACCAAACCACTAGAGCTGATTCATATGGATTTATGTGGACCTACTAGAATAGAAAGCATACAAGGTGAGAGTTATTTCATGTTATTCATTGATGAATACACTAGAATGACATGGGTAGCCTTTCTAAAGGAAAAGTCGAAGCATTTGACAAGTTCAAAGATTTCAAGGCTTTAATAGAAAATGAAACCAGATTGAAAATAAAGTTCCTGAGGTTAGATCATGGAGGTGAGTTCACCTCAAATGAATTCATTAAATATTGTGAAGATCATGGAATCAAAAGACAGTACTCAGCTGCAAGGACTCCACAACAAAATGGAGTGGCAGAAAGAAAGAATCGAACCATCCAAGAGATGGCTAGAACCATGTTAAATGAATCTAAGCTATCAGATAGATTTTGGAGAGAAGCGGTAAATACAACTGTTCATATCTTGAATAGAGGGCAAATCAGAGTTAATCATGACAAAACTCCTTATGAATTGTGGAAAGGAAGACCAGCTACTGTAAAATATTTCAAAGTGTTTGGGAGTAGATGCTTTATTAAAAGAAATGAAGAGAACTTGGGAAAATTTGATTCAAGAGCAGATGAAGGAATTTTTCTTGGCTACTCTATTAAAAGAAAAGCCTACAGATGCTATAACAAAAGACTACAAACTATAGTAGAAAGTGCAAATGTGAGAGTGGATGAAATTGTGAATCAAAAAGCTAAAGAACCTATAGAAGAGCCCTTAGAAATACCCGAGGTAGTAGAAGAAAAGGAAGAGGAAGAAGATGTTGAAAAATTAAGTAAATCTGAAAGGCAGGACACCAAAACACCATCTCATTTTGTTAAGAAGAATCATGTTGAAATTTGGATCATTGGAAACCTTGATGATGGAGTACAAACAAGAAGAAGAATTGTAAGTGCATCAAAACCAGAAATATTTCTCCTTATTATCCAAAATAGAGACGAAGAACTTTACAGAAGCCAGCCATGATAAACATTGGATAAAGGCAATGGAGGAAGAGTTAGATCAAATTGAGAAGAATGAAACATGGAAACTTGTACCTAGGCCAAAGGATCATAATGTGATTGGCACTAAGTGGGTATTCAAAAATAAATTGAATGAAGATGGACAAGTCACTCGAAACAAGGAAAGGTTAGTATGTAAAGGGTATGCTCAAGTAGAAGGTATTGATTTTGAAGAAAATTTTGCTCTTGTTGCTAGATTAGAAGCAATTAGAATGTTTCTTGCTTTTTTGGTATTCAAGAACTTCAAAGTATATCAAATGGATGTCAAATCAACATTTCTAAATGGGAATTTAGAAGAGGAAGTATACATAGAACAACTTGAAGGGTTCCTTCTATCAAAAAATGAAGATTATGTGTGTAAGTTGAAGAAGGCTTCGTACGGATTAAAAGAAGCCCACAGAGAATGATACTCTAGGCTTGATAAGTATCTACAAGACCAAGGGTTTAAGAGAGGACTTGCTGATAGCAATATTTACATTAAAATTGAAGGTGAGCACCAACCGATTGTTATTGTGTATGTAGATGACATAATTTTTGGAGGAGACAATGAGGAAATGTCTAAGAATTTATTTGAAGACATGAAAAAAGAGTTTGAGATGTCCATGTTAGGAGAGTTATCATTTTTCCTTAGATTGAAAATTTCTCAATTTGATAAATGAAAATTTATATCCCAAACCAAGTATGTGAAGGAAATGTCGAAGAAATTTTGCATGGAGGAGTGTGCACTGTTAGCACACCGATGGCTACCGGGAAAAAGTTAAGAAAAGATGATGAGTCTCTAAATGATGATCAAACCCTCTATAGATCAATGATTGGGAGTTTACTAAATGTGACAAAGATCAAGACCGGACATCATGCAAGCAAGTGGGTATGGTTGCACGTTTTCAAGCAGTCCAAAAGAAACACATGTGTAAGCTGTAAAATGCATATTCGGATATCTAAAGGGAACCGTGGATTATGGGTTATGGTACCCAAGGGGTAAAGACTTCACATTGGTAGCTTATACTGATTCGATTGGGCGGGATGTGTGGATGATAGAAAAAGTACAAGCGGAGGAGCATTCTTCCTTGGAGACAACCTAGTATCTTGGTTAAGTAAAAAGCATAACTCTGTATCCTTATCAACAATAGAAGGAGTATATAGCAGCAGTGTTATGTTGTACTCAAATTCTATGGATGAAGCAAACCTTGAAAGATATCAAAGTAGAGTATGATCATCCAATCTCCATATTATGTGATAATACCAGTGCGATAAGTATTTCAAAGAATCCGGTTATGCATTCAAGAACAAAGCATATTCCCATAAGATACCACTTCTTAAGAGAGCAGGTGGTAGAAAAGCAGGTAAAGTTGGAATTTGTTGCTACATTTGAACAAATAGCAGATATCTTCACCAAGCCACTTCCAAAGGAGACATTTGAATATCTACAAAAGAATTTTGGAGTAATATCCTTTGCTTCTTCCCATTGAAAAACCAAGAGAAGCATCGGTTGAGGGGGAGCTAAACATTGCAATATTCAGCTCCTAGATTGACCCTTTGCCATTGATGTCAAAGGGGAGAATGACAGTAAGGGGGAGTTACAACAAGGGGGAGTTGCAGAAAAGAATTTTTTTGGAAGGTTGCCATCAATGAAAAAGGGGGAGATTGTTGGAAATATTTTCATTGATGTCAAAGGCTTAATCATTGATGTATTTGGTTACCGAGAATTGTGTAATGAAATCTAGCGTAACTACGATGGATGTTGATGGATTTTGTGAAAATGGTAGAAAGTAATAGAAATAACCAGCAGTATAGAAGGGCTTAAAAGAAAGTTTAAATACATTAAAAGATGCATTTTTGCATAAGGATTATCATGGTTTAAGTGAGATATACGCAACTATACATAGGAGAGAGATATCAACATTTTAAGGTGTTCATATACCATGTTTTATGGGGAAAATGAATATTCAAATGACATAATTAAATCTCCATGTTTTAGTATGATAAGGGGTGATTAAAGGAGCAATAAATATGTCCATAGGATGGTTTAAAATACATATAAAAATGTTGTTTTTAGTTTGGACGAACCCCTTTGGAAAATAGCACCACTTTATAGTTATGGCCGACATGTGTATTTGCATTATTAAAATAAAAGATGGTTAAATAAATAATGGAAAGGTTGTGTTGGTTGGAATGATGTGTCTTTTCAAAAGGATGTGAGAAGGATATATAAGGAGATGGAATCATTTGATTTAGACAAGCAATTTGAGTGCTTCATTCAAGTTTAAGGGAGAGAAGAAGAAGAGTAGAATATGAAATATAAAAAGGAGTGAAGGGCAGATTTATTTTTAATGAAGAGTTGCAACGATTTATATATGTGAAGGGACTGAAATAAATTAGAAGAATATTCTTAGCAACATTTTTGTTCTATCATCTGTTGAAGAAGCAACAACATAAAAGATAGGAAAGAGTTTTTTTCATAAGGAAGGTTGGTGCCTAAAAAATTGTAACTTGGGGATTGGTGTCTCCCGTTGGTTGGTGCCTATAAATATTTGAGAAATATAATAAAGAATATTTTCTCCATGGTTTTCTCCCAAAACGTTTCCACTTTAATTTGTGTCTATTTGCAGTGTGTTGGTTTTCTTTGCATTCATTGATCGCTTTGATATATTCACTGTGAAACTGATTAATTGTGATTACAAATATGAGATTAAGTGTTAAATTTAAAATAATATCATAATACTGATTCACCCCCCCTCTCAATATTATCTTGTGCTTAACAAGGGCAATCTTGGTACTGGGGATGCAAGTTCTATGATTGATATGAAAGGGGAGTTATCTAAAGGGAAAGAGAGAGCGGATATGGGTTGGAATGTGGCTTTTGATAAAATTTCTCTCAGGGTGAGTCAGGTGGAAATGGATATGGAGGCCTTAGGAAAAGTTGGAATGGATATGGGAAACAGATATCATGTATTGCATCGATGCCTCTAAGAAAATTTGAATCACCCAAAACTCTATTAGTTCCGTTATGGTATAGATCAAAAGTTTGGTTTTGGAGTTGCAGGGGTGTGTGGTCAAGTTGGAGTAGAGACACAAAGTTCACAAGCATAATATCCACCTCATTAGTTCTGACGAGGAAGAGAAGGTTGAAGACGACATCCCTATCATGAGCAAGTAGGATGATCATATGAAAGGACAGGAAGAGCGTCAATCGGAGGAGTACAAACATTTGAAGACTAACTAGTCTGTTGGCTCTTAGAGATTTTGTTTGATTTTTGTGGGACTGTATCATTTGGGATGTTTTCCCCTCCATGTTTTGCATTTTTCCTTGTATTGATATGTTGGACTGTAGTTTGGGATAAGTTGTTTTATCCCTTTTTGTCCTGTTTCTTTTTTGTTCACTCTTGGTGATGCTCACGATGCATTCTATTATAAGGTTTCTGGGTGCCTTAATCCTTGTATAAAGTAGCCAATAATTATGTTCACATATATTTAATAAACCTTGTTAATAGTAATTTTGTTAACGAAATTTTAAATTAAACAAGACAGAGCAGCAATTTCATGCCTCACGAGATGGGAGATGTGCTAGTTGTGCGATTGTGCTAGATGTGCTAGTTATGTGATTGTTTTCTTAGAATTATGATTTTTATTAAATATAATAAATCAATGTTGCAACAAGGCCTCATATTTTTCAAATCAATACTAACTAGCAAATAAATAAAAATATAAATAAGTTTTGTAGTTTAAAAAATTATTTAAATAAATTATAAACATTAGAAAGTTGAAAATTTATAGATTTTTATTTATTTTGATTGGTGGATTGAGGAGAAATTTTAAGTAAGATGTTTTGAGCTTAGCGCCCGCTAAGGTAACATAATACTTCCACAATATAATATTTTGAGCTTATGGATCACTAGAATTTAACAAGTCAAAGAATATTATTTTTATCTTAGTGTCCACTAGCTTATGCGACACCATAGTAATTGGATATTATCGATCGATAGGAATTAACAAAATAAAGTAAGATATTGTCATCATAGAGTCTGATTAGGTTATGCCACAAAAACATATTTTGATGTACAAAAACTATGTCCATTTTTTTGTATAAGGGTGAATATGGGGTTTTTGAAAGGACCCACATCCTTTTACAAAAAGGTCCTTATGACATAATATGAAATTGAAGCATAAAAGAGAGAAATCCCGTAGGCAACAAAAGACAAAATACCACATAGCCACAACCCAAAAAGAAAAAAATTACATTTTGTGAAAATTTTTGAGGATAGTTGTTGCTTCCATAGTAGTAGCATCTTAAAGTTTCCTTGTTCCTCAAATTCTCCTTTCATAAATCTGTATTCGTTATTTTGTTCTCCAAAATCTGTTTGGTTCTCCTACTCTTGCATTACCATATTTTTTTCACAAATAGGTCACTATAATCCAACACCAACACATTGAATGAAAATTCATTCTTAACATGAATATCTTCTAAAATATTGTCATTGACAATGTCAACGATGTTGTAGCCATTGAATTTTGTTGAGTATGTGCGGAGGACTATTTGCATGGACAACAATAAGGCCAACAAAATAATATCAATTTTATAAAATACATATGCTCTTCTATTCTTGTGCACCACCATGACCATAAATCAATTCCAATATTCACTTTTTTGTGCAAATTGAGCCACCATCCATACCACCAGGCTTCTTTTTCAAGACACAACAAAACAAATTATTGGCAAGTACTATGGGTTTTTAAAATTTTACAAATCTTCCTATCATGTTAATTAATCATGTATTTTCTCTATGAAGATGTGTTCCATTTCTTCCTCTTTCACTGCTCTAACAAATGTTTACTATATTACGAAATTATTTATTTAATAAACAAAACTATATTCTACAAAATATTGAATAACAAACTTGCTTCATTTAATTATCTATGGAAAATTTTACATGGATATAATCCCTAATCAGCTACATCATATGGTACGTATGCATTTCACAAGCGTCATAGAGGAAGAAAAGGAGATGCTCCTCCAACAGTTGATGGAGCTACGTTAGATGGGCCTTCCAAGCCCATTCGCTCAGATATCCGTGAGCCACTCGTAGAGTACAAAATCTGAATATGTTAATGTTTGTATTCATTATTTCTACCAGCATGGATCATGTGTTATTAGTGGGGATGTTAGGTTTTGGAGTTGCATAGAATTAACCAACATCGCCAAGTAGAACACAATCTTCCCTCTATAGAACCTCGTAAGCATGTCTCGTAAGCATATAGGAAAATTACCACGTATACCTCAAGATAGGAAAAAGGAATACATGCAAAAGAGAGAGGGGGATGTGAACTATGTCATGAGGAAATGATTCTACTTGCAGTAGAGGAGGGTTATCGATCGAGTTTGCAAAAATAATGCAAAACTTGATTTGAGGAGTTGAGCTAGGAAGGAAAGAGGGAGGTGGATGTTGCAATGGTGCGCCTACGATTCAAAGGAGATGTGAAAGGAGAGAGAGGAGCATTGGGTGAGAGCGAGAGGAAAAATTAACTCAAATATCAGAACAGAGGTAAATTTAAGATTAGTATAATATATTATATTTTATGTTTGGTTGGAAATCAAAAACTTAATATTTTTTCATGAATAGGAAGATAGAGAAGAGGGTGGAACAAGTAGCATAAAATGTTGACCCCCTACGAATGATAACATAAGAAATTATTGGTCTTTCGTAAGTAAGGATAGAATGTAGTTTTTGTTTATTTTTGTATATACTAATTATAGGTGTGCGTAGGATTATGACATTCCCTTGTGTGAGATCCTACACCGACAGAGAGACTCGATTCATAGTGCGAAATGGAGAAAGGTAAAAACCACTTAACACGCACTTGAACCTTGTATGTTGCCTTATGTTGTTGATATTTAAATTGTCTTGATGACTTGATTATTGCATGTGGATGTTTTCAATAACACGCCCCTTATCAATCAACCCGTGGTCTCAATCTTATTGGCAAGATAGCTTCACGAGAGGTCAGATAAGTGGAGATGAAAAATCCGGAGTTGCAACTTATTTGCAAGTCGAGGAGAGAGAGGGTGACAAGGGGAGGCATGAGGAGAGGGGCACAAACATCGTTGTTGACAGTATGAGAGAGGGTGGAGATGGACTGGTAAGTTATTGAATGTTCTCATTTGATTTTTGTATTCTTTTTTGGTGAAATTAAGATAAAGTTATTAATGCAATTGAGATTGTTGTTATTATAGGATTTTCTTGATGGGGTCGAAGTCAGGTTAATGTCAGATGATATAGTTGTCACGAGAGGAGTGGTTTTCATAGTAGCCCGCACGTAAAGTGTCATGGCATCACACTCCCCCAATTTACTGTTAAATTCATTATTTATGAGGCCATTATTCCCACTTTGCTCCATTGCCCTACCCTAATACATTTACAAGCACTATTGTAGAGTGTTTCAAAGGGTTTGTTATATGGGATCTTAGAGATATCAGACTTGACACTCCTCGTGAAGAGGCAAGTAGATGTAATGGATGATTTAATTTAATTATGTGTTTAACTGAGAGATTAATATACGTTGACTTATTTACTATATGATTTTCTTTCAAGATGATGAGGTAGTACGAGTTGACATAATGCACCATACTCGGATAAAGACATCGATGCCCCACCCATTCTTGGAATCACACCAAATTTTGTTCTTAGAGATGAGAAGAAACGTATTAGATTTAATGATGGAGTATTTTCTGTCACTAATAATAGGTAACAAAGGAGATGAAAACATTTATTGTATAATATTTCTTGCGATGAGGAGTCTGATTACTATATATATGTATATGATGATGATGTTACTTTAATGTGTCATACAACCTTTGAGATGAAAATATGCTTGTTAAACACATATTGAACTTACTTATATAGTTGACATTAGTGTGTTATTGTACTTTTATATTTCACTTACATATTTGACATATTTTACTTATATATTTGACATATATGTATAGATATTGATTATGTGGTATGCAAAAAATTAGTTTTATTTAATGAATTTTTCCTTTGTAGCATAATAGATGATATGGATAGACATATGTGGTTATATTATAATTATTATATGTATGTGATTTTACTCTAATATGGTTGTTTTTCAGTTGATGTTATGATGTGCACATTAATTAGTATTTAGATCATGTATATGAATTGCTATATCTGGTATGTGATGTGATGAATAAGGAAGAGTAATACAAGTGTGATTAGAAGACAAGTGTATATATGTGTGATGATGTTGTTACTTTAATGTGTTTGACGTTTACGATTTAGTATTACATTCTTGATAAATTGAATATGGTTTGTGGTTCTGTTTATAGCACATTAGATGGTTTTTATTCTTGTTATGTCACATTCCATTTATTGTATAAATGATGATGTTGTCACTATGTATATGGTTAATGTATTAATGTGACTATGGATTGTGGATTATGGTATATGGTATATGGTTACTTAGTTGCGTTCTTCTTCTGTGTATGCCTACTTGGGTTTGTCATGTTCAGTAATTTAATGTAGATAAATCACAAATTTTCTTTCAAAACTTGTGTATTATGGATTACGGTTTGTGGGTTATGGTTACATAGTTGCATTCTTCTTCCATGTATGCCTACTTGGGTTTGATGTGCTTACTAAACTTTCGTATACATTTCATAATTATGTTTGAATGGTGACATATATTAACAATTACGTTTGAATGTTAACAGATATTAATCGTTGTTTAAATATAGGTTTAATTAGATGGAAAGACAAAATAAGGTTGGAAAGCACAAGGCCTCACCAGTGTCGGAACCGAAAGATTATGAAAAATTCTATAGTGTTAGTACTAATGTGTTTAGAAATACTATATAAATCCTTGCAAACGAAGATGTCGAGTTGAACAAGAAGATGAGTCGTCCCCGTCATTTTGTATGGAAATAGAAATGAAACTTGCAATGAATAAGGAAAAGTTTTATAAAATTGAGCGTGAAAGACTTAGACTGCAATATTTAAAATTGTAAAAAAAAGGAATTATTGGACTAATTACTAGATGCTTCCTCGAGGAAGATGGAGTTAGAGCTTGAGGTTTAAGAGTTGGAATTATAAATTAAGAATTGGGAGACGATGTGTGAATCGAACAAAAAAGTGTTCAAAAATCAAGTAGCAAGATTTAATTTTGTTGTTAAAATTCACGAAGGTCACAAATAATTATGGAAGAAGATGTACATCCTAGCCAAGGCGTCGACTAAGAAAAAAGTACCAGTCGCTCACACCGAAGACTGTCCATGTGACCTTTGACATAAAATATGACTTTGTAATAAAATGACACTGTCCATGTGACCTTTGACATCAACAGATGTTGGTTAAATGTATATTTTAGTTTTTAAAAGAGTAAATAATAATTAAACCATAAAAACATAATAAAATATTAGAAGGTTTGAAAATCAAATAACAAGATTTAAATTGGAATAAGATTTAAAATGTGTGAGTATTGTGAATGTTACTTCTAGTTAATGTACATATTATAGAGAATTCAAATTTCAAGTACTCATTGAAGCATGCAATTTTCATACTACATATACATTACAATTATTTTTTAGTGAATAAAATATAACAATTATTGGAATGTCGTTCACAATAATATATGTTATTGATGGACTTGTTAAATGTTTGCAGGTTTGACATCGTCATGTAATTTTCTTTCAACTTGTGCATATATTGATGAATGGTTTGATCTTAGTTTAAATGTGTGTTACCATTAATTAATACTATAAATTAATATCCATTTCTTCAAGTCTAAATTCTCATCTTCTCATAGTTTATTTGCAGTGTTATACAAATTTGATGCGAAGGATTTTCCATTTCAAAAAAATAATTTGGTTTTCAAGGAGAAGTTTGCAAGAATAATATTGGTTATTTCAATGTAATTCATTATTATCATCCAGTCTTATAAGAGATAATTAGTATTTGCTACGGTTACTATATTTGGTGTAAATTTATAAATGGTTTGTCTAATATTATGATTTTATCACATTTTATCCACTGTAATATGGGCTCCACACATGGGTTTAAATAAAAAGGAGTGGAACTTGTGTTATTTTGGTTGTGTTAACATTCATATAAAAACTATTGATTATAATTTAATGATGCATGTTATATCTACAAAGAATAGGATTTCATCTTTTCATTTATGTTATTTTTTTCATTATAATTGAAAAACACAATATATTTTTCAACGTGTCTTAAAACTCACTCTATTTTTTCATCGCTTCAATAAAACCAACTCTTGTCCACTTGATAATTATTTTATGTGGATTGCATCGTTAAAACAAGGAGGAAAAACATCGTGGGTTGCACCTTTTGGAGAACCGAATTGTGTTTTTCAAAGTGCTTTGAAAAACATAGTGCATTTTTCAACGTGTCTTAAAACTCGATCTATTTTTCATCACTTCGATAAAACCAACCCTTGTCCACCTGATAATTATTTTATGTGGATTTCATCATTACAACAAGGAGGAAATGCATCATGGGTTGCACCTTTTGGAGAACCAAATTACATTTTTCAAAGTGCTTTGAAAAACATAGTGTGTTTTTTAATATGTCTTAAAAATTGCTCTATTTTTTAATCGATTTGGAAAAACCAACTCTTCTCCACCTGATAAATATTTGATGTGGATTTCATCATTACAACAAGGAGGAAAAGCATCGTGGTTGCACCTTTTCAAGAACCAAATTACAT
The DNA here is from genome assembly GCA_018340775.1 of Taxus wallichiana var. yunnanensis. Lineage (NCBI taxonomy): Eukaryota > Viridiplantae > Streptophyta > Pinopsida > Cupressales > Taxaceae > Taxus > Taxus wallichiana. The sequence continues at coordinate 949,741,882 of CM031235.1, forward strand.
TTTTCAAAGTGCTAAAAAACATAGTGTGTTTTTCAATGTGTCTTAAAACTTGCTCTATTTTTCATCGCTTCGATTAAAAAACCCTTTTCCACCTAATAATTATTTGATGTGTATTGCATCATTACAAAAAGGATTAAAAGCATCGTAGGTTGTACCTTTTGGAGAACCAAATTACATTTTTAAAAGTGCTTTGAAAAACATAGTGTGTTTTTCAACGTGTCTTAAAACTTGATCTATTTTTTAATCGCTTTGATAAAACCAACTTTTCCACTTGATAATTATTTTATGTGGATTACATCATTACAAAAAGGAGGAAATTCATCTTGGGTTTCACTTTGTTATAAAATGAATTGTGTTTATCAAAGTGTTGAAAAACACAGTGCGTTTTTCAATGTGTCAAAAACACTCTAATTTTTCATCACTTTGAAATAATTCAACCCTTCTCCACCTCATAAGTAGTTGATGTGGATTGCATCTTTAAAAAGGAGGAAATGAATTGTGGGTTGCACCTTGTTATAAACCGAATTACATTTTTCAAAGTGCTTTGAAAAACACTGCATGCATTTTCAACGTGTCAAAAACACTATGTTTTTAAACACTTTGAAAAAATTCAAAACTTCTCAACTTGATAAGTATTTTATGTGGATTATATTATTACAAAAAGGAGGAAATGCTTCACGGTTGCACCTTGTTATAAAACAAATTGTGTTTTTCAACATGTCGAAAAATACACTATTTTTTCATCGCTTTGAAAAAATGCAACCCTTCTCCACCTAATAAGTAGTTGATGTGGATTGCATTGTTACAACAAGGAGGAAATGCATCATTGGTTGCACCTTGTTATAAACCGAATTATGTTTTTCAAAGTGCTGAAAAACACCATGCGTTTTTCAACGTGTCAAAAACACACTCTATTTTCCAAAGACTTTAAAAAAATTCAACCATTGTCCACCTGATAAGTAGTTGATGTGGAATGCATCATTACAATAAGGAGGAAATTCATCATGGATTGCACCTTGTTATAAACTAAATTACATTTTTCAAAGTGTTTAAAAATATTGTATGTTTTTTAACGTGTCGAAAAACACATTCTATTTTTAAGCACTTTGAAAAAATCAACCCTTATCCACCTGATAAGTAGTTGATGTTAATTATATCATTACAACAAGGAGGAAATGCATAATGGGTTGCACCTTTTCGAGAACCGAATTACGTTTTTAAAAGTGTTGAAAAACATAGTGTGTTTTTCAACATGTCATAAAAATCACTCTTTTTTCATCGCTTCAATAAAACCAACCCTTGTCCACCTGATAATTATATGATGTGGATTCAATGTTTCCAAGGAGGAAATACATCATGGTTTACACCTTGTTATAAATTGAATTGTGTTTTTCAAAGTGTTGAAAAACACCATGCATTTTTCAACGTGTCGAAAAACACACTCTATTTTTCCATCACTTTGAAAAAATCAACCCTTGTCCACCTGATAAGTAGTTGATGTGGATTGCATCATTACAACAAGGAGGAAATGCATCGTGGGTTACACCTTGTTATAAACTAAATTGTGTTTTTCAAAGTGCTGAAAAACACCATGCGTTTTTCAACGTGTTGAAAAACACACTCTATTTTCCAACACTTTAAAAAAATTCAACCCTTGTCCACCTGATAAGTAGTTGATGTGGATTGCATCGTTACAACAAGGAGGAAATGCATCGTGGGTTACACCTTGTTATAAACCGAATTGCATTTTTCAAAGTGCTGAAAAACATCCTGCATTTTTCAACGTGTCAAAAAAACTCTATTTTTCATCGCTTTGGAAAAACCAACTCTTCTCCACCTTATTATTATTTGATGTGGATCACATCGTTACAATAAGGTGGAAATTCATCATGGGTTACACCTTGTTATAAACCAAATTGCATTTTTCAAAGAGCTGAAAAACACAGTGTATTTTTCAACGTGTCGAAAACAAACTTTGTTTTTCAGCACTTTGAAAAAATTCAACCCTTGTCCACCTGATAATTACTTGATTTTCTTTACATTGTTACATAAAGGTGGAACAAAATCATAGTTTGTACCTTGTGGAAAACAATGGTTCATTTTTTATAGTGTTGAAAAAGGTTTGTTTTTCAGCACTTTGATAGTAGCAATAAAAATTTGACATGATAATTTGTTACTGTTGATTACATCATTTCATCATAATTACATCATTTTTTTGTCAAAATATTTTTTACTATCCATATATTACATGAGCGGTTCTACATTGGCTAACACCAACAAGCACTTTTTTAAATACTCTAAAAATAATCAAAGAGTAGGTCAATTGTACACGTTCCATATTTATGTATTTTAAATATACGCAATCTACAATCTCATATACATGAATTTTAAATGTTTACAATTCTAATATAGGCCCACTCAACATGTCATACATTTACTTTCCAAAGCTCAACCTGCTCATTCCGTAAGATACATCTCTTTGCATATCTGTTGCATCTGCAACACAATGCATTAAATATTAGACAAGATATCAAAGGATTTTTACCTTACATACAGTAAATGAATGTATTGAAATTAAGGACATTCAATACACACCTTGCATAGACACTAAATTTCTAAAAGATAAGCGATGGCAGGGATATGTTTCATCTGTATTTGAACCACCTACAAAATAAATGATCAATATGTTAGTCTTCACCTCCATAATTAAAATTTCTTGTGAATTCACAATCACACCAATAATTCAATGTTTTAACCTGTAGGTTCCATTTGTGTGGTTTCTCTCCTCTTTGCACAATTTCCATAGATAAATTGGAAGCATTCATAGTCTTCAGCGTGATTGTTCAAATCTTCTACAATGATTGGCCTCTTAGTCACACTGCGGTGACGTTTTTACTCACACTAAACCATGGATGCATGCGGGTGGTGGCTGTCTCATTGACATATCCTTTGAAAGAAACATCCAACATATTTGATGCTTCTAGGTCTCTCCTAAACCTTTGAACACATTCAAAGAATGTTTTTTTCTATTCATCTATACTCAATTGTGTATCCAAGACTGAATTCAAGAATTCTTTGGATGTGTGTTCCATAAAATTTGAATCACTTTCTATCATCAAACCACCAACCCCAACTATTTTAGGAGTGCATATGACGTATAAGACATTATAGAAAGTTATTTATTTATACACTAGGTTTTTCAATATCATTTTACACATGAATACACAATGTCACATAATCATAAATATGCGTGATGAACATTATCATTGACATCAATTAATTAATTGAAGGCATTAACAACTAACCATCAACTGTCAGTGACTATTGAGGTGGCGAGGAGGGGCCATCCCATAACATGCCATCATTTACAGTGCTTGTCTCTGCATATGTATTGGTTGTTGCACGAGAAATGAAAACAATTTCAACACGATGTTTTTCGTTACAACTTATGCTTAGCAATCTATATCACTACTTTCCACATACGATGACATTGAATTAATTTCCACTTCTACTATTAGATACGATGAGGAGGGGCCATCTCGAAAGTGTCTTCATTTATCGTGCTTGTCTCAAAGATAAGTACTAGCTCCTACACGTGAAAGGAAAACAATTTCAATCGGATGATTTTTTTCGTTACATCTCATGTTTAATAATCTATATGAATACTTTCCACATACAATGAAATTGAATTAACTTCCACTTCACGCTCTTTGGATATGGCAAGGAGGGGCCATCACAGAATGTGTCTTCATTTACCTTGCTTATCTCCGCATAAGTATTGGCTCTTGCACATGAAATGAAAATAATTTCAACACGATGTTTATTTTGTTACGACTTATGCTTAGCAATCTACATCGGTAACATATAATGGCATTGAATTACCTGTCATTTCTGGTGCTTGATATGATGACATCGACACATATTTCTTGCGAAAATCCAACGCCTTCAACATGTGCTTACATATGTTTCCTCTGATATCCCAAGCACATTCGCATACGTCTAAGGCTCCGCATTGCCTTACCAAATACCATGTGCTTCTAGTTGTTTGGATCCTCACCCATAATTTATTGCAATCAGGCATAATTGCAAGGAAATCTATATCAGAAATACTCTTTTCTCTCTTAACCACTATCAATAGTTTTCTTTCTTTTTTGAAATTGGTCAAGAAGCTAGATTTTTGCAACTTCCTCTTGTGTTTGTAAAATGGCTCCACCTTGTACACAAGTGTGTAAAACAAATAGTCCATCCGGCGAGTACATTCTTTTTTTTTCTATCACACAAGTATCTAGTCTTTAAAAAAATAGTAGGACTCGATGGATGCATTTGTTTCTTGATTTTCATCGGAGAAGTTTCTAATTTTTTTTTCCCACATAGCTATCAAGTGACACTATAAACCAATAATTATAATTGATGGTAATTAATAAGGAAACACCCAAAGGATCATACTTACCAACATGTTCTTCGCTCTCACAACATGTATTCCTGAAGTACTTGAGGAACTTAGTTTCCTATTTGAATTCATTAAAGAAGTATTGAATGATTCAAAATGTGTTCTCGTGATGCATTTTGGAACCATACATGATGGTACCTAGTCTCTCGAAAATCTTCCACCTGGACTCCTTGCTACAATACATGTGCACTTTTTTCAACCATGCCCTGTGCATATGCCATAGGCATAACAATTACACGACAACAAAAATACACTGATGGCTTGGATTTCATCCAATGGATCATCCGTAATGAACGCATTAATCTGCCAATCAGCACAAAGGCATTTTCCTCATTTCTAGACTTCCGCTAACCACCCGTAAATGTCTTCAATTTTATTCCTTGAAGAAATGGCCCATGCTACGAGCACCCTAGCCTCTTGCTCGTCGAAAAAAAAACAATGTGTATAATTGGTATTGTAAGGAATATGATATAAAATGGTAACATTGAGTTTAATATAATAAAAAGGGAACATTATTAATGATACATAAATTACACATCATTTCAAAATTCATTCCAATTACTTATGCCATATTTGTTCATAGAAAATGTCGAGTCCATGGAGATTATGGAATTGTGTAGTGCCCACACTTTTTATAGCTCAGTAGCTTGTTGTTTCTTTGCTCATAGACATGTTTTAACAGTGATTGGTTATATCTTGGACATTATATTTAGATATTTGATCTTATTAGACATGTGTGGACATTTAGGCGTATAGCGCCAATTTAGCTTAATTTCTATATTGTCGCATTTTTTTATAATGTCATGGATACTAATGGATATGATGTTGTGTTTGGAGCATAATGGATAGTTGTTGCATGTGGAATTTTATGGTTATATGTCATGTATCATCTTTTCTAACTTTTGGATTATTGGGTATAATTGTGCACGTTGTCGCATCTTGATTTCGTAGGATGTTAGGTTAGTTTAGCACACATTGATATCTTACTATGTCATTGAATTATATTGTATTAGACAAAGTGCGGTTAATGTGCGCAATGAGTGTGCAGTGACATGTTTACGGGAGAACGTGGGATTCGGGCCAGCTACTTAATCTTGCACAAGCACCCACAGGGCTGAGTCCTAGTCATGTTCATTATGTGAAGCTTTAGTATAGGATATTATTATTTTGGGCACTATGAGTGACCCCAATTCATGTAATGTATTGTGATTTGATTTATTAATTTTGTTAGGGTAGTTGATTTTGATGTAAACTTGTTTTGGGAGTTAATAATCCCACTTTCATTCGATTCTTGATTTTGTTTAATGATTCACTTAATCACAAGGGTTTAGGGTCACATGTGAGACCCTTGGGTGGTCTCCACACCCTCTACCCTTGTGCCAAAAATTCAAAACCCGAAATTAGGGTATTTTGGGCATTTTTGGGGACCCCTTTGTAGCTTGGGAGTCCCCTAACATAAAAATGAGCCCTTGGACCCTACCTAATGGGTAGGGGGGCTTATTTTCAAGGCTAGAGGGATTTTTCCCTCCCTTTTTACCTCTTGTTTAGTCACATCCATGTAAGGGATGTGGATTTGAGTGTTTATCAAAAGTTCCACTAGTTTTGTCTTGCTAACATTTAAGGGAATTTGGGAGAAGAGGGAAAAAGATAATTTTACCCTTTCTCTCTTTTGTTTTGGGATCTTTGACCTTGATGAGGGAGAGGGGTGACACATGTCACCCCCTAATTTGTGAGGATGCTTGTTTTCTCCTCTTCAAATTCCCATTCATGGGAAATGAGAGGACTTTTTTTTTTAGAGACTTCTTGCTTGGGATGCTTGTGGATTTTGGAGCTTGGAGATTGGCTTGAGTCAAGGTGTGGAGAAATTTGAAGTTGGAGAGATTTTTGGAGAGCTTTCCTTGAGGTAGGCTCTTATGTCTTTTGCTTGTATTGCATTTATCTTAGTTGTTAGATGGGTTGCATGGTTTTGTTATTTGGTTGTTGTTGTTTTTTTACTCCCTCCATCATATGGCATGATGGAGTTTTGGAGTGTGGGGGAAGAGAGAAGGAATTTTCCCTCTCAATCCTCAAGGCTTGATGGACAAGCCTTGTAGGGTCTTAGTGTTTCCCCTCAATGGTTGAGGTGGGGAAGTTGATTCATTTGGCTTGAATATCCTTCCCCATTCTTGGTAAGGAAACCCCTTTGGGGTTTGAAAATCCTTCCAAGAAGGACTTGGAGAAAGGGAGGAGGAATAAGGAGGGTTTTGGTTTGAAATTAGGAGCAATAAGGAGGGTATGGAGTTTGTTGCTTTGTGCAAGAAATTTTTGGAATAAATTTTTTGGAGAACTTTCTCCTCTCTTCCCCATTTTGAGGATGAACATGGGTTCTCCTCCTTGTAAATTTAGAGTTTTGTTTTGTTTTGAACTTTTTTTTTGTATGCTTGTATCATTGTTGGTTTACCCTCCATCTTGTGCAAGTTTTGGTTAGTTATCCTCCTTCCCCGGGCTCGAGGGAGGCTAGCATGTCTTCCATCCCTTGGAAAGGCATGTAATGATGCCTAAAGGTTGGGAAGTTAGACAAGCCTTGTTCTCTTGAAGTTGAATCCTTGTAAAGCATTCGAAGTTGGAGCCTTGACCTTGAGGTGTGCTGGAGTATCTTTGGTGGCATGGTCCTTTATGACCCTCTCTTGTTTAGAAATTTGTAGCTCTTGATAAACTTATGTTCCTTGTAAAATATTGCAGTGAGCTCTTTTGCAAGTCTTCCATTTGGAATATATGTATAGTTCGTGGAAGCATGTGTGTTCTCAAAGTTGTATTTATTCCACTCTTGAATATGGTTGAAAGTTGAATGTCTTTGTAAAACTTGTTACTTTCCATAAGCGGACGAGTCTTGTTGGATTAAGAAGTGATGCCGTCATGGTTGTTTGAAAAGAAAATATATTTTTAGATTTCAGCCTTTTAAATGTGAAATGGGTGATTAGTAATTCTTTGATAAAATGAAAAGTTTTCCTTCATGAAGTAGATCTTACCTGGTAAAGAAACTTGTAATGGGATTCCTTGAGTTGAATTATTCCTTGGAAATATATTGCATAGTTAGTTAAGCTTCGTGAAAATGAAATGTAGTAATAAATGTTTTTTTATATAATATGAACTTGTTGTAATTTCCTTGAAGGAAAGTTGATAAATCAGAATATTGTTGATCTCCTTCTTGTTCAATTTTGTAAATTGATTTTATTTAAAAATAAAGTACCATTTTGAAATACATCTCTCTTTATATATTTTGCAATTTAGTGAATAAAATACATCTAGGTTGTTCTTCAAATAAAATGTATACATTGGAAAGAAGTTGGTGTTTTCATACCACATATCAATGCCTAATCTTATCTTAAGTGAATGCAGCTTTGGATAGTTTCGTTATCATGTATGTGAATCATTTACATCTAGATTAATAAAAAAATTACTGTGTATAAAATAGAGTTGACTTATATAAATCTGACCATGACAAAATTAGAATATAAACATGTTGTTCTGTTCATTATTACAGCAGCAGTTACTTGTTTTCATTTGTGTTTTCATCATAAAATGTATTATAACTTGTAGATTTTAGTCTAGATGAATTTAGTATATATTATATAAAATAATATAAATGTATTATGATTGTATATCAAATATAATATAATGTCCATTGTATCCTATAACTGTGATTTTAAATCTACATATTGTAATATAAAGATATTATATTATATAGGTATCTATATAATATAATACATATAATTTTAGATTTCCGTTTTAAAAATATAAATAAATAAATAAATAAAAATAAAAAGGAAAGGGTTTGGGGAGGGCCGAACCCCTCCTCCCATTCCCCGTGGCCTCCTCAGTTGTTGTGCATCCTGCGCACACTCCCTAGCCTGAGCCACCTCCTCCGCGCACCCTACCCCATCTCCCTGCGCTGCTTCCCCCATCCCCCTTGCGCTTTCCCCGCACCTACCTCCCCCGAACCTGTCGTTGCCTCCACCACCTACCGCGCCACTCCCTGTCGCCCCATCTCACACAGCCCCCTCTTCGAAACCGCCTCCTCTTCCACCTTCACAACAAAACTAAACGCCTTCTTTTCACTCCCTAAAACCCTATATATATATATATATATATATATTATATACATTTACAAGTTTAAATCTGCCCAACCAGAGTTTGAAAGGGGTAAATGCAATGAAGAAAATCCATGTCCAACCCCTCCAAAACCTGCACATCCAAAGGGCAAAGCTGAAACAATAGAAGAAGAAGAATGAGAAGAAAGAGAAACTCCATAGCTCCTCCAAACCACCTGCAAATAAGAGAGCAAGATAAAACCAAAAGGAGAGAATAAGGTAAATGAAAGAAGGGAAAAGAACATAAAGAAATTTTAGGGTAATTTTAGGGTTGTTAGATCCAAGGGTTAAAAATAAAAGCATCCAAGGGTTACCATTAAATCCTACATTACCTTTAAGTTGTGGAATTTTGGGGTTTTAGGAAATAATCTTAAGGAGGGAGTGGGTGTGGAGGTCAAGTAAATTCAAAGAGGTGTGTAGGATTTTTTCTTCTTACCTTAGCATTTGTCTAGCAAGGTAGCCATGATAAGAACTAAATAAGTAAAATTGGATTTGGGCTGGGGATTGAGTAATTGGGTAAATCAATTTAGTTTAAAGTAAATAATTTCAGGAATTGGTTTTGTATCATTAGTTTTAGTATTGTTAGTAATCACTTTCAAAAAAAAAAAAATCCCTAATTTTAGTTACACTTGGGTGTGGGTTACAGTGTCCCTAGGCGGGGCTTGAAAAATTGTGTGAATGTTGAACCCTTCTCTCACACATCCGGGTGTTTTGTAGAACCCATAATGAATGGAACAATTGGTTCCATTTGGGCATTGATAGTAGAAAAAAATGTCTCTTTCCTCTACATGTCATAAGTTCACACTCATAGCATCATCTACGTGCTTTTGAGACCTTCTGGAGCAAATTCTTTTCCATGCATTCACCATGTCTTTTATTGTCATGTATTCATCCCTCTTGCTTGATATACCCACGTTAGATGGATCCTCTATATATTTAGCATACACTATTTCCACAAAGTTGACTCCCATCAACAACATACTCTCGATATAAGTTTTGCATTCATTTGATAATTACGAGGCAACATTCGGGATTTGAGGATCGTTAATGGTATTTTTATCCCTCCCATGACAACACTCACCATTTACATCACAATGAAAAACAGATTGTTGTATAATATTATGGCCACCGCAGTCTCCCCCATAAAAAAATTCACACTAAAATAACATTGAAACCCCTTTTAATTATACACCTACTCAATTTTTCACTTATTACTGGCTTATTTCTATTATTGTCTAGACCATTCAAACACCAATAGATGCATTAAAAATGGTAACATCAAATGTTATACAAATGTTTATGAAAAGAACATACAAAAATAATTTGTTAGCAAAGGTATGAACCTAGTATATGACTTGGTTGTATGTGGTTTAGGATTTTCTATATTTTTGACTTGTGATTTGTGTGGGCAAAGTTAATCTCAAGAAATTCATTAGAACCATCCCCTTTAGAAATTCCTATAGTCTTGTGAGCAGTATGGCGGCATAAATGTCGACGTTCGGCTCATCCCCTATTGGTGTCCATTCCAGTCATCATACGAAAATTGACTCTTTTCCTCTGTAATCTCTTGACAAGAAGATTGATCATGCTCTGCCATTTGGGCCTCCTTCCCATCCTAAAAATTATTAGTGATTGATCATCATCAACATGAATACCATCTTAAAACATTGGAAGCATTTGAATTTTTTTCTAATTCAAAAGCCACATGTATAAAAGACAGTATTGAAATGCAAGGAAAACAACAATTTATATCACAATATGGTCATCTATAATGTGACAAAGAATGCGACATAATAAATATAATGTGACAAAGATTGTTACAAAATTAATATTATTTCAAATACACTTATTCAATGTTGAGAGAAACTTCCATAGAAAATATTATAATTAACCTTATAAATATAATTCACATCGTATAATAATATATTTTATGGTGCTTATTTTATTTATTAAATAATATTTTTCAAAAATGATGTATATAAAATAGAAATTATTACATTTAGCTAAAAACAATAAAAACTATCGAAACAAGAACATGTTTATTTAAAATAGAAGTTACTGAAGTTATATATATATACATTTATGCATGCCAAAACACAATAATTAAACAACAATAAAATAATAATCTTCGCAACACCCATATACCCTTCTTTTTGAAAAAAACTGAACTTACAAACTAAAATTAAGGAATATAGATATTTCAAAAATTTCACACTTTTATTTGAATTTTAGAAATGGTGCTAAAATTTTGAATCATAATAAAAATTATTTGCTATACATTCTGAACAACTAGTATTCATTGGCATACTAAACTATCTATAATATACATATAATTTATAAATTGTTAATAAATTGAGGACTATTTTTAGGAACTCTTGCAGTTTTTGAAATTTTTATGTGAACACCCTTCATCTTCAGTTTACGTGGAAGCTCGTATTTTTGTATGTCTTCATTTTACAAACAGATTGGGAGAAATTAGGATCATGATACTCATATTCACTACACAAAAGAGTAACTAGTACACAACATAAATATACAATTAATGTTAGTACAATACATGACAAATCTAATATACGTCATCCAATATGATAAAATAATCACAACATCATAAAGTTAATATCCATGAAAAATTCAAGTATCAATAAATTCCAACGACAATCCTTCATTTCAAAATGCACCCTCCCATAATATTATAACTGTCCATTGCAAAAGGGGACGGTTGTGATATTATGGGAGGGTGCATTTTCTGAGTGGAGGGTCGAAGGATGACTTTAAAAACCTCTTCTCAACACAGTATACCACCCAAATATCGATGTGGAATCCTAAGGGCAAGCCCCTTCATCACGCAATGATAGTTGGGCGTATCGGTGTGGCATTCTAAGGGGTAAGCCCCTTTAGCATGCATCGATTCATGTCTTTACAGAGGCACTTGCCCCCATATGCCAAATTGAGAGTGAAAGTATGATATCACATAATTTTTATAGCTTCAACTTACATCGACATTCACAACATTACAATTACCAATATTTAACAACTAATAAAAAATTATATATACAAATGATCTACACATTCACAATATTTACAACTATAATGCATCCAAAAATCAAACTTTTCCTATTGTATTTAATTTAACATAGCTAAGAGAAATGAAATTACAACTAAGAGCTCAAAGATCGCATGCATATTTAACCAATACCAATGTAATATCGACATAATTAATTATTCTCATACCAGTGATTAATAAAAAAATTGTAGAAATTACTGAATCCTCTATCATTTATTAACAAACACGTGACTACAATAATACCATAATAATAAACTAGTTCACACTATTATTTAGTGTCTTTATAGTAAACAAAATATTTGACCACGTCATTCATTTTGAAAATATGCTTCCAAACAATTGTTCGATATGTTTGTACTCAAGATAAAGTTTCATGTTATATTTATCACTTTGTGTATATCAAGAACATAGATTTGTTCCTATTTACAAAGTATTAGGTAATAGATAGGACATCAGATTGTCACCTTTTCTTACAGTTTCAAATATATTAATTAATAATAATAATGAAAGCTATAATTATTTTCTAAAGTTTAAGGTTCAAGGTTTAGGGTTTTGGGCTTAGGGTTTAGGGTTTGGGGTTTAGGGTATAAGGTTTAGGGATTAGGGTTCAAGGATTAGGGTTAGGGTTTAGGGTTTAGGACTTAGGGTTCAAGCTTTAGGGTTTATGACTTAAGGTTGAGGGTTTAGAATTTAGGGTTTATCCTAAATAACATAATTAGGAAAACTTAACACTAATATGACACTGTAAACAATCAAATGATATCTTAAAAACTAATGCGATACCCTAAACACTGAAATATTGATATGACATAAAACACTAATGTGTCACCACCAATAATACATTTGGGACACACTATTCACTAATGTGACATCCTAAACATTGATATGACACCCTAAACACTATTACGAGACCCTAAACAAGTTATAGAGTCATGTAGAAACCCTAAAAATTCAAAATTCATACCTATTCCTAGTCATGCCTATCACGTGCACAATGTTCCAAATCAGATCTAGAATACATTTAAAACCATTATCCTCCCACATTCTAGTAGAATTCAATATAAGCCCCATACTCCATTTTTTACTATCATTTGAATAAGAAAAGGGTTTGATACACATATTGTTGAGCTAATGTACTTTCGAGATATCTCAGAAAGAAAGTCCTTGTTGTTCAATATTCCCAATGTCAATCCTAGTGTTTTGCAGGTAGTTAGAACACAATAATTTTAAGGGATTTCACTTGCACATGTCACATGACACTATAGAGTTCAAGACATGTGGAGCGGAATATATTGACATCACATGTTGAGCTGATGTAACTTATTTAAATTTACTAACCATAGAACATGGCCTGTTAGGTTGTTTTGTGCCATATTTCTAGACCATTATCGTAGGACATCTTCCAAGCGTGCCCAAGAAACTACGTAAATACTTGCCGAAAATGTTTTCTTAGGCCATCCATGTGTCAATCAAGAACATAAAGTATTTCCTATTTTCACGATTAGGTAATAGATATTTTTCATCGATCTCACTTCTAAACATACTTTGGTGTAATTCTTACTTATTCTTGGAAATATTAGATGATCACTAGCTTCATTTAGATAGTATTGTAGATTTGATTTGCATTCCTTCCACATAACAAAACATTAATTTTTTTGCATGATTGTTTATATAAAATGAACAATAAATTTAAAAATTGTTTATAACATTAACATAACATCTCTACAAGTATTAGCTAAAATTATTCTAATTCTATCACCATAAACAATAATAAGTCACCCACATTAAATTAATTTTGGACACTTTAAACACTTATACGACACCTTGAACACTAATTAGTCACCCCACATAAAATAATTGAGATACACTAAACATTAATTTAACACCCTAAACATTGATACAATACCCTAAATAATGTCGTGATACTCTATGCACTAATGATTCATCCTCTATTTCATAATTAGGATAACCTAAACACTAATGAAACACATGGTCTCATACAAAATGATAATCATCACTGTAATACCCTATCAACTCATACGACACCTTAAACACTAATATGACACCCTAAACACTCATATGACATCCTAAACACTCAAAAATTGATGCAAAACCTTGGACACTAATGGGTTACTCTAAATAACATAATTTAGACACAAAAAAACACTAATGTTATACCCTAAAAATTATAAGACATGATAAACACTAATATGACACCCTATACACTATTAGAAGACTATAAACATTAAGGGATCACCATAAATAATATAATTAGGACACCTTACAAAATAATTTGATATCATAAGCACTCATATTAAACACTAATACACCACCCTAAACATTCAAACATTGATACAAAAACCTTAACACTAATGGGTCAACCTAAATAACATAATTGACAATCGAGATACTTTGAGCATTAACAAAACAACTGTAAACTTGATATGAAACCCTAAAAACTATAATGAGACCTTACAAACTAATGGGTCACTTTACAAAACACAATTGGAATGCCCTAAATATTAATGTGTCATCCTAAACAATCATACGATACCCTAAACACCCAAACACTGATATGATGCCCTAAACACTAACTTGTCATCTTAAATAACACAATTACAACACCCTAAACTATAATACAACACCTAACATTAATTTAACATGTATTAGGGTTCAATTGGTATAAATGATTCCAAATATATCCCTAATACATGTTCAATTGTCACATTAGGTGTATTAGGGCTCGATTGGTGGAAACAAGGGCAAACTAATACTTGACACTCAAATAGGCCACCTCTGAACATGTGGAAAACCATCGTGTTTTTCAACATGCTGAAAAACACAACATGTTTTTCAGCATGTTGAAAAACACAATGTGTTTTCCATCTTGACGAAAAACACATTGTGTTTTCCATCTTAACAAAAAAACATTATGGACAGTGGATTGTGTTTTCCATCTTAAATGATGTAATTAATTATTATCCTATATAGAAAGTTTATAACATACATAAAATACAAAGGGTAAATAGTGGACAATGGATTTAATCATTTATTTTTCACTAAAATCGAGGGAAAACATTTTCCCTAAAAATGTTAGAGTAGGTATTTACCTTAGCTCATGTTCATCTAGGTACTTTATTTACCTTTATTGTATTTATCCTCACCCACTTATGTGTGTGGATATTTCTTTTATATTATTTAGATATTAGGAGATATTATCTAGTTGTTAGGTATAGTTCTTTCCTTGATCTATGGTATTGACTAGATCCTTGATGCCTAATTCTATCATAAATCTATGGACTTGACTAGTTCTTTGATGACTAGTTCTTTCCATGATTTATGGCTTGATCTACGACCTTGACTGGGTTCTTAGATTGTTATTCCTTGCCTATATAAGCAAGAACCATTGCCATTAATATCCTTAGCCCTTGGTCATATGGTATGGTCATATGAGGGATTAAAGCTTGTGATTCCTACTAGTAGGTGCTTAACTTCAGCCCCTTTAATTTTATTTGTGTGGTGAAGGAAACAACATTTTATTTTGTTTTAGTGGCACCTAAAATAAATAACAGAGCAAAATATTAAAAAGCTTGTAACTTTTGATTGGTAACTCGGTTTTGAGTGCCGTTTTTGTAAAAGTGCTTGTTTTTTCATGATCTTTCCATTGGAAATATTTATTTTGAGACTTGCACTATAATTATAAAGTGCCAAATATGGAGGAGTGTTGTAATCAATTGTGGACGCAATTTCGGCTAAGCCCGACGTCCTAAATTTTGGGAGTTGTAGTTTGTACCTATCATGGATTCTGAGAATGATATGCTTTTCTCTGAAGTGTGTGGACTTCAAGAGGATATTGTAAAATTTGTGGAAGAAAATAGATCACTCAAGAAGCGAAATTCTCTTCTACAATCACTCATTCACAATAAGGATACAATAATACACTTCCTACAGAACAAACTTGCTAGCCTACAACATCACCATCATATTATGGAAAACCATATCCATGCTTCTAGTCCAATTGCAGTTTTTGCTCTTGTAACCATTGACATTGATCTACCGGTCTTTGAGCCCGAACCTACTTTTGATGCTTCTAAATCTGCGAGGCTTGTTCTTTCGCATGCTCTTCCACATCCGTGCCTATTACAAGTACCACATGTTGTGTATCCTACTTTTGCTCACCGCATGAATTTTTAAGAATCATACCACTTTGCATTCGGTTCTCGCATGCTCGTTCTATGGCTCTCACTAGAGGAGTCATTGGCAGACATTCACAGGGTATTGTTTCCTCAATTCCACATGTTAAGTGGAATTCTCGTCATGACATTGGTTTTCGAGCAGATACTTCATTGGGATCACACATTGATAGAGCTCATTTTTTTATTCGCTCGACTCTTTCTAAGGATCATGAGCAACACATGAGTTCTGCACCTTCACTCAGGCTTGAGAAACTGAGATTTCAGTTGTCAGACATGATCAACCTGACACACATTATGATGTTCTTTTGCATGCACCCATTGTGCATTTTACACCAAGTCATATGCAGGCATCTTATTCATCCATCCATGTTGATTTGGGGTGGATATCTGATCACTCATGGAGGTGGCATAGGAATTCATTGAGAGGACTCTACAGGCGTGGCTCCTCCACCATTCGACCTCTTGCTCCACTTTCTATATCTTATACATTGTGATGCTTCTTGTTTTGAACATTTTTATTTAGTAGGTGTAGAGTATCTCTCTTGTTTATTGAGATATTTTGTATTTGTATTTTCGACACTTTTGGCATGTTAATAGTCTCTCTCATGGGGGATCTATTCGGTAGAGCCCAGTGTTAGTTTGTTAGTGTTTGAGTAGTTGTTTTCACAAATCATACAGATTTGTAGCATCACTCCACCCATTCAGCAGTATGGGAGGGTGTGGTGTTGATCTTGCTTCTTTGGGTTTCGTGTCCTTGCCTTGTTACCTTGGCTTTTCTTGGATCATGACACTCTGGAGTTTGTGTCCTTGCCTTGTTGCTTTGGTTATTGTTCTTGGATCATGGCACACCTATTTGTAGCAGCTTGATCGAATTATGTTTGGTGTTTTTTTTTGCACTTTCGACATCACTCGTTGACGCTTCCTTGTGTGGAGCTATTCAGTGAAACCCGAAGTGTCGATTATTTTTTATTTTTGTGATCAAGCAGTGGATTCAGACCATAGTGCACACCAAACTTATTCAACATTGTATGATTTTTTTGAGCCGATATTATTGGGATGCCTTGGAGCGGGTTTTTACTCTCTTTACTTTGTTATTATTGGTTTTGGGTACCTTGCGTGTCCCTTTTCCCTAGTTATTGTACATGAGTACCTCATCAAGCCTAGTTGTCGGGACTCATAGTGTGGACATGCCACTTCTATTTTGGCCCCTAGCTTCACTTAAGGGGGTGTTAGAGTAGGTATTTACCTTAGCTCATGTTCACCTAGGTACTTTGTTTATCTTTATTGTATTTATCCTCACCCACTTATGTGTGTGGATATTTCTTTTATCTTATTTAGATATTAAGAGATATTTTCTAGTTGTTAGGTATAGTTCTTTCCTTGATCTATGGTATTAACTAGTTCTTTCCTAGATCTATGGTATTGACTAGATCCTTGATGTCTAGTTCTCTCATAAATCTATGGACTTGACTAGTTCTTTGATGACTAGTTATTTCCATGATTTATGGCTTGATCTATGACCTTGACTGGTTCTTAGATTGTTATTCCTTGCCTATATAAGCAAGGACCATTCTCATTGTATTGCATTGAGTTCCATAATAATATATGATATTGCTTCTCATTTGTTTGTAAAAGTTTTATGTAAAGTTATTCGGCAAATTTCTTTCATCTTATAGATCGTGGTGTTTGATTAGCATCTGTTCTTGGCTTGGAACAATCTGGTTATCGTTCCTTTCAAAAAATTTAACTATGCATTTAGTATGATATGTGGTCCCTTGGCTCATGATTGGTGATAACATTTGTTTAATCCAAATATGAATGTTATAACTATATATCTAGATGTAGATGGAAAAAATAGAGATTGTCGAACATTGTATTTCAAGACATTTATTATTAAGGTTCTTGTTAACAAATATGAATTGAAATATTAGCTTCATACTAGTGTGACTTCAGAAAATTCAATTTCGTAAATGAAAATGTGGAAAACTGTCATGTTTTTCAACATATTGAAAAACACACTGTGTTTTTCAGCATGTTGAAAAACACACTGTGTTTTTCATCAAGATGAAGAACATGCTTGTGATTTCCTCATGTTAATCACCAAACATTAATTACCTGGTTGTCACATGGTTGTAGAAGTTTTAACCACTAATTTTTTTGTTATCATAAGTAATTTGTACTTACATGAATTTGGAGCCCGTGAAAACAAACATCTGGATATATTTTTAGAAGCCCGAATATGAGGAGGTTATTGCATGGTTGTTGAAATTTATTAGTAAATTCTAAAAGTGCAAATGGATTTGAAATCTCTAATGAAATCCATAGATAGAGAACATAAATTCATGTGCAAACCCTAGTGTATGATATAACATATATCTGTGAGCATTGGGATCTAGTTTTAGATACATGCAATTAGAATTATGAGACTTCATAAAATAGAATTTTCCTTGAAATATAGTATGGCATAAGAATCAGATTAGGAGTTTCTATTTCTAAACATTTCATATATGGATCGAGAAAGGGAATCCCCTATAGTGGAGTATGCACTCATCTTGGAGGTATATAAAGGGCTCGTCTAAGAATGTTCATCCTTTTCCCTTTTCTTAAGATCTATTAATAGGTTCAATTCTACGTACATTTACAAATAAAAACCATTCATAGATCTTTGATCTAGATGGAATCATCCAACAGAGGGTGAAACCATTGGATTTTGTTGTCCCAAATATATTTTATTTTCCTAAGTTGCTGCAAACATCCAGAATGTCTGCAAAAATATGGGTTTTTAAAGGTCTCTAATATAGCTTTAGGGATAGATACACAATTTCAACATAGATTTTACTACATCTTATGATAGAATGTAAGAGTCATACTACAAGATGATTTTTTCAAGATATTTATAATACATCTTATGAAAGTTCAAGGTGAGTTATGAAGAGATATTGGCTAGCTTATTTAGGATTCCATAGGTTAAATGTCAGTTCGAGAATTCCCCTTACAAGATTAAATGACACATATAATATAATAAAATTGAAAATGAAGTCATTAGAAAAGGGGGTCAAGACCATAGTTCTCTATGACATGCGTATATGTTTTAAATATCAAGTGGCAATTATTTTTTCCATGTTTTCAATATGTACTAACTACTATTTGTTTCCGCTTCTTCTATCATTTATTACAGACTTTTATACCTTTAACTTTTTTATCTATACCAAATGAATATACATTTTTACTTCCCATATTTATACATTCTATAATATTATATACTCTATCCTCTATCAAACAATTTATTGTAATTAACATTTTGTCACATCCCACAACAAAGAATTTTTTATCCTCAAAATTCCTATCAATTTCCTTCCTTTACATGAAGGTGCATTCCTTTATTTGAGGGTTCATTCCTTTACCATAATCTACATAGCTCTTGGAATTTATTTAAATTTAATTTCATCAAACATTTTAATGATTTTGATTTGCATCAATTTGGTGTAATAACTTAGGTGTTGGCACTATATGTTTCATAACCCATTTTAGGCATCCTAGATTATGGTGTTTGAACAACCATGTAAGAATATATTGTTGATATATAATATGTTCCACGAATATTATCCCATGGGCACAAAGGACACATTAGACCCCTAGTGTGGGTAAGAAACATGTAAAGCAAGCACTTGATGACAACCTAAACTCTTCTCGACCAACCCTAAATTTTATTGTTAAGCGACTAAAATTTTCCTACGGGCACATTACTTTGCGTGAATTTAATTATTCAAATGTGAATGGTAATTAATGTTTAGTGATTAACATGTGGAAATTTTGTGTCGAAGCTTAGTTGTCATTGATGAGTCAATATGAAATTGATCTTGTCGTATAGACATTTAGTTGTTAGTCAATGGAAATAGGAATTTTCTTCTATATACGGAAAATGTCTCTATGACCAGGCTAGGAACCAATAAAATGGCGTAAAGACGAGTTCAATTTAAATTAGTAATAGTGTTTAATGGTCAATCACAACTTGTCACATAGGTTGTAAGTTAACGAGACACCATTCACATTTTTTACAATGTTTTAAGTCATTTAATTGGAACTAAGTAAATTCAAAATATATTTTTCAATGTAATTGAAGAATTCCAAAATAATAAATTAATGACACAATACTTGTATTATTTGATTTTTTAGTACAACATATAAATATTATTTAAAAAAATTATGAATCCATTTTGTTTTTCAATGTGTTGAAAAACACGGTGTATTTTTCAACACATTAAAACCACAATGTATTTTGTAACAATGTTTAAAAACACTAAAATTTTCTTTTATTGCCGAATCACAACACCCTTAGATTTTCACAAGTGTGTGTGTTTGAGCTCACGGTGTGACTAGGTAACATGGGTGCTATCTCCAAGTTGTGGGACTTGCTACTTGAGATAGACCTCCAGAGAAAGTTGGTTCTTACTCCTAAACTACATGCCACAATCTACTCTAATGCAAGAAAAACTATCTTATCCTAATCTAAATTTCCAAGGGACCAGGGAGAGAGAGTGCATGAAATTAAATCCTACACTAACAACAGTGATACACTAGAAAAGGAGGGAATGAAAATAACTTTCGAATGTGTGAAAAATGGAAGTGAAGTGCATACTTTTGGAGAGGGTGATAATAGTTCTCCTCGGTCTAGTAATTACATTCACAACAATATTTCATACACACACAATGATAATGAATCCTTGCAAGAGTATAAAATAGACACAATATATTTCCAATAATATTGAACAGGGAAAGAAGAATGCAAACAACACAACAAGGGAAGATACATCCACAAATTTGCATCTATTGCTTCATGATATGCACAACTCAATATGTTACAAAATAAGGGCTTGGATCACCATGTAAGGAGTCCACTACAAGGGCTTGCAGCACATTGGATTCACAAAACCAATTTGACAGAGTTTTGCTACTCAAAACTATCTTTTTCAATGAACCCCACACTCCAATTTATAGAATTCTCATAGGAGAGAGGGGGAGAAATGATAATACCAAAATTTTACTTCCCAAAAATTGCAAGAGGTAATCAATGAAGTGAAATGATGGTATGTTTCTTGCAAAAGGCTCCCATACTGTCCCATAACTTGCAGCAGTGAAAATGTATGCCCATGCTTCATTAAATGTTCTCACAACCACCAATAAAATCATTGTTCGAACTTGACCACGTTTTCAGAAAAATCAACATAAAAAATTCATCAATTTCTATATTTCTTGATTTTTGTGCATTGGTATTGGGATCACAATTCCAACGAGACCAATTTTGTGAAAATATGTTGAGAATTGCAAAAGTTATGGTCTTCTGAGTGTGAGCAGCTATTTTGGGTTTGCCAGGGATTTCTTGCATTTGATGGGACTGAGCATTTAAATTTTTGGAGATAGATATGTTTATTTATTTTCACCCATATACCTTCATTAAAAATAGTGTAGAGGACATCGTGCCCTTTTTGAAAAATCAATTATTTTGAAAATCGAGCTCGGGTCAAGATTTATGACCATTTGAAGGTCGGGGTTAGGAGTTGACTTTCCTTTTGAATTGCGAGTATTGCGGGTTTTTGGGGAACTCATGTCCTTGCGGCACTTGGACCATGCGGGAATATTTTCTCCGCATCACCTGATTCGGGATTTTCTATCCCCACGCATCCATCGTTGACCGATTTAGGTGGGTCGTTGACTCCCACCATATCCGTAACGCTTTGAGCGCGGTGATTTTGGGTTTTTGGGTCCCATATGTAATTTTGTCCCAGCTATCGCATAGACCACATGAAACAAATTTTTCCACCTTTTCACGTAATGAGTCAAGCCTTGGCCATTTCATATTTTTGGGCATGGTTGACCCGCGGACCACGCGGAACAAATTTTTCTGCCTTTACCGCAATCCACTAGCTCTTTAGAATTTTGGGCGCGAACTTGGTATGATGAACCTCGGTGCGATCCACATTCATTCTATCTCGCAGCCCTTATACCTAATTTGCACTAGAATAGGCCCTTGACTTCATTCTTTCAATTTTTTTGCAATTTTTCGTTATCTCCTTTGATACGGTAGTTAGAGAAAAGCCAAGGGATCCCTCAAAACCTGATTTTGGGCCTCAAACCATTTCTGCTTGCTCAAGCTTGAAGAAATTATGCAAGTTATCAAAATTACCTTGGGGGTGAATTTTGGATAACAATTTCCACACAATATACACAATATACACAATTTATTTCTAATTAGTGTGTTTATTTCTAATTTTATACACAATATATTTGCAATTAACATGTTGATTATTATACTTTTGCAAATATAGATCACTATACTTTTGCAAATGTAGATTGACGAATAATCCCACTAGACAGACAATTTCCCTTTCATTATGGGAATTTGAAAGAGTAAACTAAACTTGAAAGACAATTTTCTTTCTTTCTCTTACAAAATTAATTCATTGCAATCTAATTATTGTTATGTAATTACCTATGTGGCGGAGAGTTGGTGAATTAGCGTGGAGAAACTATGAAGAGCTTGAATATACTATGTAAATTTTACTCCATCCTGCTAACTGGTAAACTCATGCTAACTGGTAAACTCGTTGTGAATCCGCTTGGATATATTACTATTGCCTCCATGTAAACTCGTTAAATCCATACTTGATGATATAGGTATACATGAGTAATGTTTTCATAATCCTTTGAATCTCCTCCATGTTTGTGTTGGATAAATGAGAGTCTCTGTCAATGGCCTGTCAATGTAATGTAGACAAGAAGTGGCTACCCTTTGGGATGTTACCAATCGGGCTTGGATCCACGTAAATTTGTTGAATCCGCTGAACGCAATCCAAACGGCAGTTTGACGGTGTCGATTTTTGGCTCTATGCAAAATGGATATAAAAGTATCTATAAGTCATGTTAGGGGAACCGTATGGGCAACATGATGAACAGTTTACGTGGGTAAATTCCCTTCCCGAAATGGAGTTAATTCAAGTTGGTAGCAGCTGCGATACGGAGGATTCATTGGAAGATTTCGGGAGCACTTTGACTCCTTCGGCATTGACAAAAATTCGGCACTAGTCTTTTCCCGCCACATCATCCCAAACGACGGTAAATGTATGTGTTGCATGGGAATTTTTATGGGGGGCACACCATACATAGGTGCAAAATGAGTGAAGCGTAGCTGCTTCCTTCAAACAAAGACAAGAAAATTATAATGAGAAAAGGGAGTGATACGGATTAACATTGCTTTGAGATTTTTAGGTTTTTTTTTTTAATTCTGATCAAGGGTGTAGGATCAATTGATCCTAAGGCTCCCATTTACTCTTGAAAGAGGGTACCACTTAGTTGGGGGTTGATTTGTTTTACCTTTTGGATTCTCTTCTCCCTTTGTTTTTATTTCTAATGGGTTAGAATATTTTTCTCTTCAATCTTGCTTGTAAATAATGTTTGGATGTTAAGGCCCCCTTATGGAGCTATGTAATTTAGGTGAATGTTTTTCTTTTTATATCTCCTTCCTAATTACTTTAACCCCTCTTTTCCTCCATGTTGGAAAAAAATGGGATTTAACATTAAAATATGTAAAATACATATTTAGGGAGATCCTTGTAATTGAGTGAATAAATTTATTTAGATATGTTTTTTTAATATTAAAAATTAAAAATTGTATATTTGGGGAGAATTTTAATATCAGAATGATTAAACGAATGTATGTAGTTCGACTTAAAAAGGTAAATCATAGTTAAATTAATAATTTTAAATTAACAAAAAAATCTTTTTCAATGACGTATTTTTCCGTTGGATGGTCAAAATCGTATTAACCCTTGATCACACAAACTCTAAAGTGAGATGCGAGTACAAGAGTTTCAATTCATTCAAGAGAATTGTTTTTTTAATTTTTTTAATCTCGTAATTGTTAACTAATGTTTTAAAAAAATTCCATTTTTTACCACATGGTTGCGAGTGTTTTAGATCGTCAAATTGGGGAATTACAAAATGACCGCACTTCGTCGTAAGTTTACTCTTGGGGTGACCAAGACTAGTTTCAATCCTCATATTGCATATTTCTTTTTGGTTTTGATGTGGTATTGTGGGTTTTGCAAGTGATATGTGTTTTGTAGGTTACAGGTACCCTCAGAGATCAAATAATGACACATAGGAGATCAACAAGGAATATTTGCAACACTTGACACCGTGAAATTTAGATTCCAACCATCTCTCAGAGTCATAGGCACCCAACAGATGTCTCTAGCACTCATGTGCCCCTATCCAACCATGAGCGCCATATCCAACATCATCCTTGGGCTCCAAAATCAATCCTAAGCATTGACAACACATTTCACCTCTTGTGAAGCATTTTTCCCATTTCAAAACACTTCAGATCAAGCGTTAACCACCCAAGTCATTATTTTTATACCCTTAGTTAGGGTTTCAAATATTACATCTTAGCTTGTTTATGTCATTTTTGTATCTTAGCATTTATACATCATTTGGTTCAGTATTGAATTTGAAATATTTATATTTAATTCAAATTAAATTAAATCATTTGGGGAACCTGCTCATTCAAACCCTATCTTCTGAGAATGTATCAAAATATATCTCCTTCTTTCGAATTCATGGATCATTCTTCTTATCCTTCATTTACTCCAACTAAGTTTATTGGCATGAATAATTTTGCTTCTAATTTTATGCAAGTTCATACTCAACATCCTCCTCTCTTTGTTACTCGATAGTCGATCCACCATCAATGTAGTCACCACCCATCATACTCATCCTCCTATGGCTCCACCTATTTCTATCCCACCTCCTATCACTTTTGCAGTTCCTTCCACTACCTCTAAGGGTTATGACATCATAGAGCAGCTTAAGAATACACCAACAAAAATCTCTCTTTATGATTTTTTGTGTAATGCACTTGATTTTCGTTACACATTAGAGGTCGCTCTTCGCTTTATTCACATTAAAAGCAATAATTCACCTGTTGCATTTTCTCACCTCATTCAATCTCTTAAAAATTTACCACATGCTATATCTTTTAGTGATGAGGATATCCCTCCTTCTATTATTGATGATCCATTTGCACCTTTTCTTATCACTACTACTATTGGTGCCATATGTATTAAGTGTGTACTCATTGATAATGGCTCTACTATAAACCGATATCTCTCTCTCTCTCTCTCTCTCTCCTCAAGAAATAGGCATTTTAAATATCTAATTAATAAATATTCTTAAGTCATTTGTAGCTATGATTCCACCACTCATACATGCATGGGCACCATCACCCTACCTTTACAAGTTGGGCCTAAAATGGTTCCTATTGTATTCTTTTTCATTGATGCCACATTTCAATACAATTGCTTACTTGGCAGACCCTGGATTCATGTTATACATTATGTTCCGTATGCATTTCATTGGTGCCTTAAATTCTTACATGATGATTATGAACATACTATTGTTACAGATCCCAAGCCATTCAAGTTTTTCCGCATAGATCTTGTCATTGTAATTCCCATTCCTCCATCTTAGTCAATTTATTATCACAAAGTTAGTACATATGATGTCACCAATATAGCACTCTTAATTCTTTGTTTGTTACTTTTCCATGCACTTCATCCATGCCTACTCATACTACTGATATTATATCACCCACTATGTCCACCCCCATGGTTGTTACTTCTCCACCTATCACGGCTCCTCCCAATTCTATATCTGACTCCACTCCTACTAATATTCTTGATATTGTTATACAATAATATAATGTTAGCTCTAATGATTCCGATGACGAGGACGATGTCGTAGAACTTAATGATGACACATTTCACAATATTTACTTTACTCCTATTGAATTTGATGACTCCTATTTCCAAGATACTTTTGTTGCTTATTGGCCTTGGTGAATATCAATTCAAAAATATTCCTCCATCTACTAATGCCATGATTCCTTTTCAAGGGACTGTACCTACATTAGATATTCTTTCACCTGTTGTATCTCCACAAGTTCATTATGCTCCATGCTTGGCTCCCTTCACATGCACTCTCTTCATTTATAATTCTTATTGGCCTCATGTTCCATTCGACCCTACTTGTTCTGAGACTATTTGCACACATGATGGCTTGGCTCAGCTAGGATTCACGATCACTGATCTTCTTCCTCCACCTCACTCTACTCACTTATACCATGGATGTGTATTCATTACTACTACTTATGGCCTCTATGTCTTCCATTTAATAGTCTTCCTTACACGTACTCCTTGTTCTTTTCCACTCACACTTGGGAAATCTTAGCTTGATTACATTGGTGGCACAATAGATCCAAATCATATTGATATCACATTTCCTATTCCTTTTGGTTGCATATCTATCTACAATGACTCTTTCTTGGGATATTCTCAAAATATCACTCAATGGTATGCACATGGTTGTCCACAACCACCTTTCACTGATGAAGAATATGCAATGGGAATGTACAATTTACACCGCAAGGGATCTTTATATGATCAACCTCACACTATTTCTTACCAAGTCTCTGATCCAACTCCAATTAGCTATGATCTTGAAAATGATTATCTCTTAGATGATTTTACTTGATTATTATCCACGTCGCACACTTGGGGGGCATCACACTTTATCTCCCCTTCAATCATTATCACTTCTTTCTAGTCTCTACACATACACATTATGCTTTGTGCTTCACATCTAGTCTTTCTCATCTCTCTTATACATCATGATATACATACTTGTATCGTCATTACCCTATGATGCACTCTAGTTCCAAGGTTCATACTTGACTGTTGAGGGTCTAAATATGAAATGAACCTCACCATATTTACACTTCACGCTCTATAATTTATATTTTATTCTATCTAGCACACATTTTCAAACCATTTCCCTATGAAACACTCTAGTTCCATGGTTCATTCTCAACTCATTGAGGGTCTAAATCTGAAGTTAACCTCACCTTAATTAATATTTATGCACCATGCTTTTTGTTCTATTCTATCTAGGACACATTTTCAAACCATTTCTCGATGATGCACTCTTTTTCTATGGTTCATTCTTGATTGTTGAGGGGTCTTTTATAAATGAACCTCATCTCATACTCATTCACATCCACTGGGGGCACGCTGCTCCTATCACATTCACATTGTATACCATTCCATCTCACTCATACACTACATATTGCATATCTTGGTTGCACTTACTCTTGCTTGCTCATACTTACATGTACACTTTGTTTCCCATGTTAGACGATACTTAGTATGTCAATATATTTTCTATATACACATGCATGTTCACTTGGTCTATATTTGTGAATGCATATTTCTTATAGATTTTCACATGTTGTAATGATGTTTGGCATTATATCTCTTACTAGTCCCACGGAGGCTCTTGAGGGCATCTATTGTTAGTACTTCCACACATTACATGTGTTATTATTTCATTATTTACTACTTCTACTTCTTAGACACTACTTTTCATTGATTCATACATGCCAAGTGACATATTTTTCATCTTTCTAACATGCTAACGAGTGTTTCATGTGTAACATTTTCCTTGCAGGAACTATTTGCCACCATAATTATCTAATATAATTTTGCTTTCCATTTATTTTCACTTGTATGCTATTGTTTGTGGGCTATTCCATATGTATTTTTACCATTGTTTATATGTTTTTGGTTGCTTTGACCCTAATTGTCTTGTGACATTGTGAGTGATGTCCCATGTTTGAAACTAAATTTTCACGGTATATCTTGTATGCACATTTTCTTGTTAAATTGATCTTTTATGACATGCTTACTAATTTTATACTAACACACATATATATAGACATTTTGTTTGCATGTGCCTTGGTTTCTACCATAAAATTCCCTCCCCCTGTAGGGATACATTTCATATCAACATCAGGTCCTCTCTTTGGGCCACATACTCCTACCGACGTTGCATGCACCCCAAATGAGGGGATCATATATTGGGTGAACAAATCACCCTATACAATAGCTCAAAGCTACAACACAATATAATACAACACATAATAAGAACAAGAACACGATTCTGAGAATGACCCAAAATCGACTTGGGTCCTCAACATAACATAGACACCAACACCTAGGCTCAAACAAGATCACATGGGATCATGTGTCCTTCCCTAGCGCTAATGTTCTGGGGGAAGATATAATCAGTTTCTCAAATCAACATAGTTCCCAAAATCCTTCAAAGTAGTTTGGTAGTATCATGCATATTCCTCTAAAGAACACAATACAATTTATCTCCTATGTTCGGTTTAATTGGTACAATTCGACATAAATCAGGGACAACAAGAACAAAGTAGGAACACACCATCTGTAGTGGTGTTTATCGGAAGAGTCATGGAAGGAGAGTAACACTAGACATCTCTCCCCAACACTTGCTCTTTGGTGTGAGATCTCCCAAAAAACTCGCACTTGGCGTGAGATCACCCAAAAACTCTCTCTTGGCATGAGATCGCCTAAAAAACTCACTCTTAGTGTGAGATCGCCCAAAAAAATCACTCTTGGCATGAGATCGCCCAAAAAAATTCTCTACACATCATTTTAGGACATTTTTATATCCTTTTACACTCTTCTACATCAGTGCACACTTTCCTTTTTACATGCTTTACTAATATTTTATCATATACGAGACTTTGACTACATTCTTTCTCTTCTTTTTGTAGGTCCATCCTTACAAGAAGTAACAACAACAAGCACAACAACAGGTATAACACGGTACAACACATATGCATACACCCCTAGGGTCACTTTTCTTTCCTAGTTTCCATGCTTCATTTTTGCATCATTCCATGCTTCACTTGTCCACTCAACACGCTCTTTGTCGCACACTTTACATGGTTATCAGGTACATATATCTTATCTACTTTATGTTATCGAGTATTCACTCAAAAACATAAAGTGGGGAAAAATGTAGACACTAAATCACGCACTTGGGTACATTTCTAGGTCCTAAATACATACTAGCATTCATATGATTCCTAAGAAAGAAAATTACTAATTGACGATTGTCTTTGTTTCTTTATTTATATTTGGTCTTTCATACACCATATCCAAGTTGGTATTTTGTTTATTTATCTTTTATGGCTCTAGACACTAGCAGCCAAATAAGACAGGAGTGCCCCTAGTGCCCCTAACATTTTTCCAAACTTTACTTGCTTCTTTTTGTTCTCTTTCATCTTTTGGGAACCTTATTCACTTATGGGTTGGTCTTCCAATTTTCAATTACAAAATTCAAACAAGGGAATCATATAAATACATAGTTTTGTGTTCAAAATCAAAGACAAAACTCTAAGTATACTATCTTCACCTAATTTTGCATCCAAAGGCACCTAAAGCACTCTAAAGCATCCATCTAGCACTCATTCAAGGGACAAGGGACTGTAATTTATGCATACACAACATAAGAAGGGGAGGTTCTTTATTCCATCCATGCATCTATCTACATTGTTACATGTGGATACAAAACACTATCAAGCGCACTTACAGAAGGGCATCTTAGGGCACAATTATTTCACACACTGACAAGAACTACATAGATTATGAGATGTAGTGTATTGCTCATTCGTAAGTTCACTCTTGGGGTGACCACAAGGGTCAATCTGAATCCCCATATTGCATCTTTATTTTTTGGATTTGATGCGGTACTGTGGGTTTTGCATGTTACAAGTACCCTCATCCATAAAATAGTGACACACATGTGATCGACAGGTAATATTTGTGACACATATGCGAAATAGTGAAAATCATATTTCAACCATCTCATGCGCAGTCATAAAGCGCCGGTGAGGTCTCCGACATTCATGTACCCCTGTCCATCTGTGGGTGCCCATGTCTAACATCATCCATGGGCTCCAAAATTTATCATGAGTATTGGTGACACATTTCACCTCCCCGTGAAGTAGTTTTCCCATTTCGAACACTTTGGGATCAAGCATTAATTAGCTAAGTCATTCTTTTTATACCTCTTGCTTAGGGTTTCAAATATTACATCTTAGTTTGTTTGTGTCATTTATGTATCTTAACATTTATACATCATTTGGTTTAGTAGTGACTCTGAAATATTTAGATTTAATTCAAATTAAATTAAAGTGGTTCCATGATCTCCCTTCCTTCTCTTCCAATCGTTTCCTTTTGGCGTTCACATTACATTGCTTTTGTGTGATTGTTAGTTTGTTAAAACCTTTCATCCAAGGTGATCACAAAATTGAAATACGGAAGTGCAATAATAACATAAAGTTAGGGGTGACAAAATTGTAAAGTAGTTGTCAATTCTAAAGCGGAAACACTTTATACGAGTTCAAATTCATATAGAGGCATTTTTCAAAATGGTGGAGTTGTTAAAGCATTGAGTTAATATAGCATCATAGTTGAAATTTTTATTTAAGTTTTCATTTTCATCGTCTTTTTTATTCATAGTATTGTGATTAGTAGTCAAAAGTCTTTTGGTTTTTCATGCAAAAATAATTATGTGATATTTATGTTATAGGTTATTTTCGAGTCTTTATTATCTTGTCGTGTCAACAATTCACAAGTTGAGAGTCTTTATTTATTGTCAATGTTTTTCTCATTTTTTTAATCTAAATTAAATGGTTTTTAGTCTTGTCATTGTGTTGTCAATTCAAATAGTGTATGTCGCTACAAGTGCTAAAAACAATTGCCAAGTCGTTGTAAAAGGTTTTCAAAAAAATAAAAATTACCTCATGAACGCATTTTCGGTGTTACCCAACATCTTGAAAAATAAAGTGTTTCACATCATGGGGGTTGGGGAGAAAACAATAATCACTATATGGAAACAATGCTTCAAGATCACATTTATTGAATAAGTAGCACACCAAACTAAAGGAAGGAGATCAATGAATGACCTCTCATCGGTCACCAACGACGGGCAACACGAAGTTGTGGTGACATTTGTGTGTTTTATTTTGAGTTGTTTGTGCTATGGTATGCTTGAGTACCTATATTTGTTAGTGATCGGTTTACGAGTGTTCACGTGTTTAGTTTTGTAATAAGTGAGAATATTCTTATGTAATCCTCTCAAGGAAAAATATAGTGGAAAAGATGAGAGCACAAAGGTGAAATGCAACATCATGATATTTGGGTTGTTGGTTGTCCTATAAAACCATGTGTATGTGCAGGTTATTGGATTTCCTTGGAAAACCATCATTATTGAGGTTGTTGGCTTTCCTAAAAAACCATACTTGTTGGTTGGTGGTTGTCTAGTAAAACCATCCTCAAGGTTGTTGGTTGTCTGAAAACCAACATATCATGAGCACGCAGAGGTGGAAAGTTGCATAAAGAAGTGTAATTATTTTTTTCCCATGTTCACACCGGGGATGTTATGAATATCATATTATAGTGCTCACATTTACAATATTATTTATATTGTTAAGATATTTACCGCATGGTAAATATTATTCACTATTTTTAATTAGTAATATTGTTAGGTTATATATTGTTATAACAAACAATACATATGCATATGTTACTTGTTAGTATTCGTTTATATTTTGTAGGAAGTAGTTTACCTATCAAAGTTTTTTTACTTAATAAACCTTGTGAGCTATGTGGATATACTTGACGTCGAGTATGGGGTTATAATGGATGAGAAGAATAAGTAGCTAAGAGTTAATGTATAGTGCACATTGGAAGGTGGGATTCTAAAGATTAGTCTTCATCGCGACTCAATAGGAATGAGAATGGGTCCTTTTTCCAGTTACCGAAAAATTGAATTAAATGTTTAGGATTGTTGGGCATGCCCTAACTATAAGTCAAGAACAATGGGGTCACCCTTTGTAATCTAAGTCTTATGGCTATACGCAATTAATACTTATTATTAATAAGCCTATTTATGGTGTGATGTAATATATCTATAATGACACCATCGAAGAAAACTACTCTACCACTCCATGACTTTGATGTGGCGGGTGTCGGGGATATGGATAAGGCTAGGGCTAGGGATACAACATAGGAAATAGATATATCAAGTTGGGCCGCTTCGCTCTAAAGTCCCATACCATATCTATAAGGGGGTTGGGACATTTATACTTACATGTTCTCCAATTCACCATCTTGTATTACATCATGATTGGTTATGTCGTATGCTATATGGAGTTATATACATGCAACACTCCCTCTTTTGGTATCATTTTTGTATCTACCTTCCTCGTGAAGGGTAGGGTCACTCTCAAGATATGAGAGGTGTGAAGGGGAATCAAACTAGGTCTATGATTGGAGGAAAAGTGTTTTTATGATGTTCTTCCTCTTGTGCTTTCATTATTATGACATTGACATGATCATCGATGTTATCTTGATGGTGCTTACGTTGAGAATTCTCCTTATGCTCTTCTACATCATTTGTCTCTCAACAAAAGATTATATTCTTATTTGTAATCTATATTATTAAAAAGGATAATCTCAAGGGCATAATGAAAATGAATTGTATTTGAAAACTCTTAAATGAATAAAACTAAAAACATGGAATCTTTCGTACCATTAATATATGTATAACCAAAATAAATGTGTAATGAATTACCCCTATATTGTTCACATTCATGAATGCCTGTGCAATTGTATGAAATAGAATTTGAGAATGATTAAATATAATAAAATGAAATTTTAGAATGATTAAATGTAATGAATTTATGTATTTCAATTGCAATAGGATTACTATATTAATTTAATTACAAATGGATGATGCCATTCATTTTATTATTGTACTTCATTTTCAGTAAATAAGCATTAGTTGCTTATTAGTTTTTTCCTATTTGTTCTGCATCTTGTAGAGTTTAGTTAAGGACCAGGGATGTGATTCTCGTTGTTGGTAGAATAATATGCAAACTCACATGAAAGGGAAATTTTTTTGGCCATATTCCTTGTACTCCATTAAGGGGTTCTTACCCGATCAATGTTAGAACTAAACATGGTGAAATGAAGATATGCAAATGTCTATTATGTCCCTCATTTGAAACACACTCTATGAACATTGGTCAACTTGTCTAAAAAGGTTACAAAGTTATTTTGAAAATGGTGTTGTGCTATTCTAGATCGAAATCCAAGAAACCAATTGATAGCTAAGGTGGAGATGACTGCCAACAAAATGTTTTCGCTACAAATTCATAGTGAATGCTTTTCCACCTTCCACGTTGAATATCCAAAGACTCATACTCAAACCTTGTCCGGTTGGCAAGGTCTCACCATGGCTAGTACCATATCCCAACCACCACGAAGTAACCGAAGGAGCAACTTTAATTATTTTTCTAGAATTCCACATCTTGTCGTAGTGAGAACTCACATATGTTGTACAAAACGGATATTCAATTGCCACGAATTCCCATTCTTCGTATGTTACTTATAACGATATCTTGCAAGGGCATTTCACAAAAATCATTCTCTGGCACATTTTTAAACAAAAATCCCACACAACTCCTCACAAAGAATGACTACTAATCCATGTTAGAGTTGCATGGAAAATTCCTCAACAAATTTTGGGCCGATTGGTTCTAAATAGAGTCGTCCCGACTTGAACGACATCTCACCTTGATCTACCAATCCTTCATAAGGTCATGAAAGAAATTTTTTTTTAAAATTATTTATTTCTAATTTACGATTGGCCCGAACATGGGCCCTACCAGCTTTGTGCATGTTGGTTATGGTCACTATAAAAGAATGCTCATCTTCCGGGTAATTGACATAACAAAAATCCCACGCATCTTGAGACAACCTCGTTAACACACTATAAACTACCCATGCCAAGTACCCAGTGTGTCGCCAAAGCGACAACTCGTCGTCTTCGGGCTCTCACCCGACCAAAATCTCCACGCCACGTGCCCAACTCACATGAAAGTGGTATCTCGAAAAGAATCTCCTCACGTACTAAGACAAACACGTCAAAAGCTTTGCTTTCTAAATTTTGGAGGAATGGTGAAGAGATTACCATTGATCGAGAAACCCAATGCAACATATGAAAGTTGTATTTTAAAGAAGCAAGTTCTTTTGTGTTGAGCATTCATACGAGCTAAAGATCTTTTTGAACTTGTCCATTCACACTTGTGTGGAATAACGCATACACTTTTAATTGATGACAGTGCTATATTTCTTCACTTTCATTGATTATTTCGGAAGAAAAACATGGATTTATTTTCCGAAACAATAGTTAGCGAGTGTTTGGAATATTTAGAGAATTCAAAACTTTGGTTGGAAATAAAGTGGTCATTACACCAAAGTACTCCCATCTCATAGAGGTAGAGAGTGTTGGGATGTGTGTGCTATTGTTGTCATTGATGTAAAAGGTGTAAGGACATTAATGAAAAGGATGATAGCAAGGAGTGCAAGAGGAAGTTTGTAGTGATGATGACATGGAAAGATAAGAAGTGACATGGCTGCAAGAGTTGAGAAGATGAGAGTTGTTTGGCCTTGAAGGCCTAATCATGAGATCTAGTCAAAGCATGCGTAATGGAAAATGAAAGATAGAAATGCTTGGAGGATTGTGAAGCATGGTAGAGGCATGGAGAGCATGTTGGTAGTGTGATGAGACACTCATACATGTCTCAAAAGGTGATTGTTGGGTTTAAGCATGGTTGTAGGTCTTCATCTAGACCTAGTATAGGTGTTTGGTGGCCTAATGCAGCATGAAGGTAAGTTACAGACGTGTGTAGCCCCATGGGGGCATGCATACGAGTGATACATGTTGTCCTAAGGATGGTAGGGCCTTTTGAAGAGTCTTGAAACACAAATATGATGTTTATCTACTCTACCTAGCTCTAAACTAAACCTAATTCTATGACATAGCTCGGAAAGTCATGGTAGTTGAGGTGATGCAAAACCATGCATGATTTGATGGGCATTAGGAAATTTGAGAGAGGTTGTCCTAAAGTTGTGGGCCAACTTTCGGGTTTGAATGATGAAATTATTGTATGATATGTTGTTTTTAGCTCTACTGAGCTCAAGAGAGTGCATTTTCAAACTCGATATGAAATGTTGTGTTGGTTGGCACATGCAAAGTTTACATGGGGATTTGATCCATTCAGGAATTATTTTGCATGGAACTAATAAGGTTTTAGAGTTGGAATGAGATCAAATGATGTCATGTGCTTTATGAACAATCATTAAGAAGCTATGGCGGTAAAAACCTTCCATAAACCCTAGTTTAAGAGCGATGGAAGAAAACTTGTTGGTGTGAACTTAAAATATATTGAATCATCAAATGTGATGATTGGAGGATGGAAAGGACTCTCCTAAATTTCAGACAACGGTGGTTTTGTGTCTTGATAGTAGGTGGAGCCCACTCAGATTTACATGTTTTTAGGAAAGTTTGATTTGCTCTCAGGTTTTCCATTTGACCTATGATCTAAATTGATGTTCTAAGTATAATGGAATATAGGCTAGATGTTTGAGGTGATTTTAGAGCTTGATGAATCCATTTGGATATCTACACATGTCCAAAAGTGAAGACTAGTTCTTAGGCCTAATTGGCAGTTTTTGATAGTCATGGAGAAAGGAGGTTCTTGGGCATGTGTGGCCTAAGAAGAAGTGTCTAATTATTATGAGATTTTTTTCACATATCCAGTGTTACATGATTCATGCTTTGGTTGAGTCCTATAGATCGGGTTGATTGACAAAGGTTAGGTCTCAAGTTGACCTACTCAAAAGGGTTTAAGTACAATGAAGGTTATTTGATGAAATTGGTCAAAAAGAAAATATATTGGCTTGATTCATGATAGATAGTTATTGGAGAGTGATAAGGGGTTCAATTTTATCCTATTTCATGCATTGAGAAGTCTTGAAAGTGTCAACATAGGTGTGAGAAGGTCAAGTTTCTAAGACTGATTTCTGGCAGCATATGTATCTTCGAGGACATAAATGTTTTCATGGCTCTATGGGCTGAGTCATAATGTCAAAAGTGGTTTGTGATGTTATTTAGGTTAGTGGATTTCAAATGAGTGGTTTCATATCATGGTTGAGGCGATTTGTGATATTTTGGTCTTAATATTTGAAGATTGGTCTTCTGGAGGTAATCAAAATGAGTAGGAAACAATCCTACTTGATGGTGACATGAAGAAGATGGATAGTACAGATGTTCTTGAGCTGGTATAATATGTTGAGAGGATGTGAATGACGTTTTTGGATTGTGTGGAGTCTTGATGGTTTCCTTATTCCTTGGAGTTGAATAAGCATTCGATGGAGATGGAACTAGCCTTTTAGGCCTAATTGTGCATGTTGACTGTCTTAGTCTAAATGATAACCCATATGGTCATTTCATATGATTTTATAAGTTGTTGTAGGTGTATTTTCTTGTTTATATGACTGAACTTAATGATCATGGCCAGCCTAGAGGTGTTTAGGAGTTGAGTCACGTTTATAAGGTGAATGCATTTTCTCATTTGAGCTCTTAGCCGAATGGATAGAGTTGTGAGCGAGCTAAATAAGGTGAGAGAAGAGGTTAGAGGGGTCAAGGGAAGAGTTAAGAAGAAGCATGAGAAGGTGAGAATGGTAGAGTAGAAGGTCTTCAAGGTCATTAGACCTAATCATCTTATGAAGGAGCAAGATTGAGCGAAGTAGAAGAGAGAGGGTTGTGAGTGTTAGAGTTGAAATTGTGATCACTATTTATTATAGGAGCAATGATACTTAAGTAGTCTTCATCATCAAGTGGTTGAGT
Organism: Taxus wallichiana var. yunnanensis; assembly: GCA_018340775.1. Lineage (NCBI taxonomy): Eukaryota > Viridiplantae > Streptophyta > Pinopsida > Cupressales > Taxaceae > Taxus > Taxus wallichiana. The sequence continues at coordinate 949,778,407 of CM031235.1, forward strand.
GGGTGCTTGATCATCTTGGGGTTTATATCCTCCTTGTATAGTGGGTGTTATACTAAATAGGGGTGGGTGCTCCTTGTGAAGTGGGTGTTTCACTAAACAAATCTTGTGTGATGTGTAATATTCATGCAAGTATTTTGGATTGAGTAATATATTCAAAAGTTTCAGTGGTTTTTCTTCCCCTTGAGGGTTTCCCACTTCATATCTGTTTTTTTTTTGATCTCTCTTGGTTCATGTTCTTATGATTGGTTGTTTCATGTTAATAATCTCACATTGATGCATGATTGAATGGTTAATGGTTCACACAAGATAAATATAATTGAAGGAAAGTTTTTATAGACTGATTCCCCCACCCTGCCCCCCAAAGAGTACATCCTAAATGTATTTTTGAATATCTACAAAGAACACAAAGTTAAAAAGTAGTTCACAACCAAGTACATCCCTAAATAGAATATTATAGCTGAGAGGAAGAACATGAAAATAATGGAAATGACCATAAGCATGTTGACATCCAAACATCTGCTAAATGCATATTGGGTAGAATTTGTAGTTTGCATGGTCTATATTCTCAACAAATGTCCCACTAAGACTATAAAGATCAATATTTCTCAGAGGCTTGGAGTGGAAAGAAACACAATGTTTCTCACTTCAAAAAGTTAGTTGTGTTGCATATGCACTTTTTCCAAGAGAAATCAAAAGAAAACTAGAAGATATAGGGGAGAAATGTATCTTTTTTAGGTATAGTATGTAATCAAAAGCCTACAACCTATACATTCCAATCACCAAGAAATCTATTATAAGTTGCGATGTTGAGATCATAGAAGAACAAGCTTGGGATGGCTCAATTGACACAACAATAATTTTGGTTCCAACATCATTCAATGAGGAGGAAGAAAATTGTTCTCGAGGTATCATTTCATAGATAAATCCATCCACTCGAATCCCTTATAATATCCTAGCTCCACAACAATACCTTGAGGTGCAAGCACTCAAGTAGCTTATGGACATGGTGAAGCATTAGGTCATGCAAGAAATTTCTCCCCGTTGAATTCTCACATCAGTGACAATTCAGATGTAATGTCGCCAAATGTAAATATTCTTACCCCAAATGGATTTCTCGTAATTCCCACTAAAACCAAAAAAATATCAATCATTATCAAATTGAAATTCAGAATGGAATCGTGCCACCAATCGAATATTTTCTAGAAAACTCTAGTTCTCTGCCTAAGCTAGCTATTTAGTAAAAATAGCTTTTTCCACCTCAAAATACCTCTAAATATTATGAAAAATTATTTGCAAGTAGATAATCAATAATCGAATAGGATCTCCAATCATATTCAAAAAAATATTAATTTTGAAATTTATCAGGGCAAAAGCACAACAACTTGTTAATTCAATAACTTACAAAATACTCCAAATTTCTAGGAAAATGGTATCTCATAATCAAGCTTAAAAATACGTTTTCCAATGAACCCAAAATAAAAAAACAATGGAGGGAAGGCGTCAAAATGGATATGCAATTCTATAACAATGTAGATAAACCCTAGATGTAAGTGAAAGTTGGAAATACAATTTTACCCCACTTAGGAAAGGCCCAAAAACACCTCAAAACTGATAAAAACTTTAGCTATAAGCTCTCCTTCAATTTAGCTTGAAATAAATGCTCTAGCATTGCAAAAACAGAAATGAAAGTTTCAACAACACTCCCAACGAACATTTAATATTCAGCCCCGATATGTCTTCAAACTACTCACGAACTAGCAGAGAATAAGTCTTCAACAACTACTGGAAAACACAACAAACTCCTCGAATGTTTATGCTCAATGGAAATCCATGAATGGAGAATCCTCACAACATAAAAGAGTTTTCGTTCTTCTTCTAGATCTCTATAGGGTTTTCATCCTTATAAATTCTTTTGCAAAGATCTCAAGCTCAGACAAAAATAAGAATTTGCATAAAATATATGAGATATCTCTCCAAGCCGAGTCAACTTGATTTTATAGGAAAACTTGGCTTAATAGCCACCCACAACCACCAATCACATCTTTTTCCCTGCATTTAATTCTTTTTGGCCTTGTCACATCCCCAACATGGGTCACATTTTCCCATGAGAAATAAAAACATAAAGTGACTTCTTTTATTTTTCTTTTTCTAATTTCACTTTATCTTTTCTCTTTTATTTTTATTAAGTCATTAATAAATTAATATAAGTACTTTTTATAAATTTTATTTTAATGCACTTTATAATAATTTATTAAGACTATAGTTTCCCTTTTCTTACTCCTTAGCAATCGGGAAACAAAATTGGCCTAAGGGTCTTCTACCGAGGAGGAGATATTACAATCCTCCCTTCCCCAAATCGATTTCCCTCAAGCAATTGCAAACTCTTACACACAAGTGCCATATGCAACAGATAGAACATGTTGTAGTGCTCCACAAGTCTTGATCATGTCCATGTTAAATGAGAGAGCAAGCATGGAAGGAGGGTTTCCTTGTTGAGTTTTTATATCTCTAGGTTGATATAATGGATATGTGGCTTTCCTTGGCCTATTTTATTATTTATTTATTTTTATTTGAGTCTCGTAAATGATTAGGTCGTGAGCCGATATAAATGGGTATTGTAGGTTTAAGTGTGTGTGTGTGTGTGTGTGTGTGTGTGGCCTTTAACATGGTGGATTGGGGTTTGTAGGGGATGGGTGGGACAATTGTCTCACCCTCCCCCACCATGTTTTCTTTTTTTTATTAAACTAATTATTAACAAAGGAAGGGCTTCCACCCATACCATAAACCAAGCTTAGTTTAATTTTTTTTTCGAAATCATTTTAGGGATTTTTTTAATTCAAGATATTCACCAAAAAAAAAAAGTTATATATAATATTAAAAATTAACTCACTCGCCTCACAAAAGCAAAAGGTTGTGGCCATGAGTATTTCATTTAATTTTTTTAAAGGAAATATCTTTTCTTTAGATCCTTTTACACCGAATTTGTATTTATTTATTGATATATATACCTCCTCAATTGATAAACAATTTTTTGAAAAAATATAAACCAAAAGTTCTATTTCTACTTGGAGAATCCAAATTTTGATCTAATGCATGCCATATATATATATATATATCAACATAGTTGACTTGAACAAAAGATGATTTATTTCATAGATACAATCTAAAATAACTTGCTGGTTTTTTAATCAGAGATATAATGGAAAATTTAATTTTTTAACCGAATATCATACAATACATAAAAATTTTTTTACATGAATATGCAATGATGTAAATACAGAACTTATATATTTAATAGAACCCCTTCCATTCCAAAGAAACCCATTAACTTAAAATCCCATTATGAGTAATATAAGATGCACAATTTCCATATTTCAACCAAGAAATAGGATTATAATTTCATTTCATAATATTCAAAATTCTTTTATTTCCTAAGTTGAATTATCCATTTATAAAGAGATGCAAAAGGAGAATACAAAAGATATATTTTTTAACTAGCCATAGTAAGTAAGCTTTTACATTTTGCGGTAACATTTTCACCCATGGTTTTAACTATTTAAAATGCAAGTCATAACAACTACAACAAATTATAATGTTCTTTACATAATGAAAAGAGTAACTTTAAAATGTAATAAATTACAAGCCCTCCTCACAAGAGGAGACAACATGCCCAAATTTCCAATAAAAACAACTCCATGCACAAAATAGAAATCTACAACTTTACAATTTTAAAGACCCTTATTCAAGCTCCATGCCATCCAAAAGTAGCTTCAAAACCCATGAGAAACCATCATGTTTACCTCCCAACCTATAGGCATCATTACATACCTTAAGGTGAACCAAAAGGATATGCTAACCTCCCTCCAAGCCCATGGGAAGGAGGGAGGGGCATGCTTCAAATCAGCGAGAGAATGGTCACCGAACACAATCAAGGATAAAATACTAAGGAATTACACCCCAAAAACAATGTAACATAGCCAATCAAAGACTTGAGAAGCACCAAAATGCTCAATGGGGAAGATGGGATAATATATCCCATGAATTGTCAAATTTAGGACCAGATTAACTTAGTAAGCCACCATCTCCTTATCTCTCCATGAAATATCATATTACTCTCCTTATCTCTCCATAAATTATCCCCTTATCCCTCCATGCCCTTCAAACCAAATGAAGGGGTAAACCATAGTTCCCTCAATATTTTCCATCAAGCATGAGGGTGAGTAAAAATAGGATTCTTCCCTCTTCCCACACATGCCCAAAATCCAATCCATGCAAGATTAGATGGGAAAACAAAAGACAAGAAAATTGAAAAACAAATTCCAATCCACACAACACAATTTTAACCATTTCAAACAAGAAACAAATTTTAGGTAAGATCCTATCTCAAGGTTAAGAAAGTGTTCCAATCCACTTCCTTCTCCTTGCAAGCTCCCAAAAGCAAACCCAAAGAAATAAAAATGAAGCAAGTACCCCATTCCCTTTCACAAAATGGGAAGATATAGAAAAATAGCAACACAAAGGACCAAATGTGAGGGTGAAAAGTCTATGCTTCAACCTATCCAAAATCTCCAAAAATTTCACCCCAAAACCCCAAATTAAAAGATAAGAAAAGAAATATCCAAGCAATCATGGAGGATTCTCACATCCCAACACCATTCCCATAATCAATATTTTTTCATAAAATATGAGGGAGAAAAATTTCCAAATGGGCTCAATTTTCCTTGGAGGGATCTCACCCTCTTCTAGGTATAGGTCCTAGGGGCTCTTTCCAAGGAAAATGTAGTCCATAACTTGCCTTATACACCTCATAAATGTCACCTTTTTCCCAAATCCAAGTTTGGTGGAAAGATGACATTTAGAAGAGGTAGTTGGGCTCATGATTAGGTGTACCAAATCCTCCATTAAGAAGACTAAAGCAAGAAATAACCAAATTTACATAAATCCAAGGGATTAAATTTAAACTCAAGGTTAAAGCTAATAGAAAAGAGGATTAGAATTATTAATTGCAATACCATAGTAAGAGGGGGTTAGCAAAACCAAATAGGTAAGAAGGTAATGATAATACAACATCACAAGGGGGTTCAATAATCCACAACAAGACCAAGGTCAAGTAAAGTGACCCAAAGCAAAAATAGACTAGGAAGGAAACTTTGTCCTTCAGGCCCATTGTGTTGGTTTCGTGCATCCCCTACTTGAGTCTCACATTTCTCACATGGTGAAACCTATCATCTACAAACTCAAATTAAACATTATACCTACCCAATAATAGCTAACAAATATGACAACAATGTAAGCAATATCTCAATGATAATCTACATATGATCAACAACTAGCTAGTGAATAATCAAACTATGATCCACCAATAGTGTAACAAGAGGGGAACATGATAATGCATCTACGAAAAATATATATACCATCTTGTGAGATCTCATAATCTAGTCATAATCATCACATCGATACCATAATAAAATCAAGCATATTGGCATCATATGCCATGTACATCCTTGTCATAAAATGAGTTAGCATCCAAAATCGACATATAATTATCCATGTAATGTAACAAAATTATCATCAAAATGAAAGATATTTGATAGTCAATGCCTCAATCAAAATAATACAATGCTACAATGAGTCAACATGGTCCAAAATGGAATCAAAATAGGTGGGTACTACACCAACAATTCAATGTGCTAGTATTTAAACTCATCCCAAGATAATATATAGGTTAAATATGTACACAAAAATGTAAATATATGAGGTTTAAAGTAGCATTACTTGAAAATAAAAGAGACAATTATAATGTTTATAATGTGTTCTCACCGCTTCATTGTATTTTGTGGGGAAAAATAAAATTTGAGAGATACACTCTTTAATTAAGTTCATCCACCATTGCTTTATCAACCACATACTATGGGACATGTCATTATTCAAATTATATATATACTAGCATGTCAAGTATTAAAATGTACTATGTGTGTGTGGTTGATAAAGTAGTGGTGGATGAACTTAATTATAGGGTGTATCTCCCAAAAGCCATAATAATCTATCAATTGTATATTTTAGGTTGCCTACTCCAAGGAAACCATTTTAAACCCTGCTGCAAAATTTTGATCTTGGAAAATCTAGCATTATTATGGGCCTTTTTAATGCATTATTGTCTTTTTCTTTTTATGTTGTATGATTACACCCATTTTCAGATGTGTCATCCTTACCTTAACTTTATTTGATAATATAGAATTTATTGTTAAATTGCAACATCAAAGGTACACATGTAAAATTAATTTACATTGAAATCGTCACTTTATAAGCTCAATAAATATTAAAGTTTGTTTTTAAGTTGTATTATATCATGACCATTATATTATACACTTTTGAAAAAGGCACATAATTATGTTTTTGTATGTAAAATTTGTGGGCTCCAAAATCGAGAGAATATTAAATATACACTTACAAAACCATCATTAAAATTTTACAAGTCTTGAGTGTTGGTTTTGTAACCATCCTAGCGGCTCCATAAATGTTGATATGCGAACAATGGTGATTTAACAACCACTAAGGCAGCTACATTATTGTTGATCTACGCAAAGCAATAATTTCTTCCACAGCAAATGAAAGAACACATCAAGGATATAAATCGATTTATATTGTCATTATGATATGTTATAAGGTTTGGTTCTTTGAAGGAATTTTTCAATAATGCCTAGGAAGGGTTGTGGATAAGGAAATGGGATGCAGAGATCACAAGAGGATAATCTACTAAACCTAAGGAGTGAATTGGTGAAAGTGTGAGAGAGTAGAAGATTTGTGCAGTTGTCTTAAGTGTAACATTTTATGCCACTTGTATTTCTTGCATCACATAATTAAGAAGATATGAGAAATAAATTACATAAATGTGTGCTTTAGGAGCTCTTTTACTTGGACCATTTCATTTAAGGAATATTAAGAAGATGTGTAAATACCACTTCCAATTAGTTTTACCTCAGCTAGAGTAATTTTCTAGGTCAAAGCCTTTGAGTCATGTTTGTCTCTATTCTTTTCTTCCCATTTATGATTTGCAAGAAATATTCTATTTCTAAGTGCAGATTCCACCACTCTAAAGAATTAAAAATTGTGTCATTTTGAAGCAATATTTAAGTAGAACAACACTAATGTGGTTTTATGAAATCTATGAGTATGCAAAGATGAGAATTTACAATTTATTATGGTATCTATAGGCACCCGATTTTACATGTGCTACATTATCAAAAAAAGGTTACAAAAGTCCCTAATGATGATTCATGTCCTTTCGAATGTGTTTGGGTTCCTAAACTCATTCGTATTGTATATTTGTAGCCTAAATACTTGTATGTAGCTTTTCTATGCTTTCTTTCAACTCCCGCTCATTTTTGTACATGTTTTGACCTTTAGTGTCATAAACGTCATCCCGCCTAGGCGGCGGTCTGCGTGATTTTTCCAAAACTCTTCATGTGTAATTTTAACATGTGTGATTTCACTTAACTTGACTTTTAGGGTGCGTTTGTGAACCAAATTGCCTAAAAATAGTCTTATTTACATGGTATTCCTTTCCTCTTCTATTTTTAAATAGATTTAATTAGTTTGAACTACCTCTTCACCCAATGATTTGGCACTCCCAAGCTGCCTTGTGCATGAAGGCACATCCCAGCTAAATCTTATATATTCAATGCTTGTATTCAAGCAAATGGCCTGATATTTTTGTGTATCTTACATAGTATTGCTGCCACAATCCTGTTGGAAATTGCATAGCCAAGCTTTGTTCACTTGTGTTATCTCTCTTCCACTTGCATTACAACCAGATTGCCTTCAAGCTGCCATTTCTCAAGTGCCTTCTCATGTTGTTTCCTTTTCATGTCCAATTTCTTGGACTCATATGGACACACAGAGAAATAAATAATACAATGAGGGAAAAACACAAATTAAACCAGATTTGCCAAAGCTCTTGCCTATACAGTTGGAATTATTTGTTTGTTTTATTTGTTCAAGTTATCAATTCTGAATTATTCATTTCAAATCCATATAAAAAGAGTAGTAAAATTGTTCATTTAAGTCAATCAAGTGATTAAAAATAGATCAAATCATTAGAAATCTTACTCTTTGACATTATCGGGAAGTTGTGGGGAACAAAAATTTTCTAAAGTTATGATTTGTTCTCTACCTCTGAGGTAGGGTTAAAAGGGTTTTTTTAGGGAATACACAATGGAAGGAACTGGTTATCCCTCTCCATATTTTCGGAAGCTAGAAAATGTCTCATTGGGAAGTTGTTTAGTGCCACACAAGTCTGCCATGGTTATGTCACTTTCTATGTTATACGGAAGTATCATAAAAACCTTTTTCCAGCTCGAGCCATGTAAAAATAGACCCACGAGGTAATAAAGTGAGCCATTCCAAGGCATGGCCCCTAGACTCTTTGGAAAGAGTCATATGAGGTAATTGTCACTATAGGCCACTTCTTGGCATGCCATGTAAAAATATTTTACATGGTCTCGCGGTCACCTTTCCCTCTATATTTGTCAAATTTTGGCATGTCAAAATTTTTAGGGAAGGGTTGAAGCATCATAGTTTTATCAAATGGATGGGGACATAGCTCTTCATATTGATATTTTTGTTATTCCCCACAGTAATCTCTTGGAGGCTTGTAAGTGTTTCTTTCATAGATCGCATTTCTTGTGCAAGTAATTGTTCTTTAGTAGGAGAAGTCGGGATATCTATACAATTTTATTCCGTATTGTCTCGTCCTTGATGTCCACGTGAATTTCACTAATTTTTACCTTAGGTTTTGTCTTTTGTACATTCTTGTTTGTTTTTTTGTACATGAGATGTTGACAAAGCTAATTGTCGACTAAGGTTACAAATTTGTTGTTGAATAGTGACTTCGATTTGAGAGGTTCCTCTTCTTCTTTATGATGCGGAGGTTGTTCAACATTTTCGTGTTCTATTCTGACTTTACATGGTACTTTAAGGAAAGGTATTCTATATCCCACTACATTATCATTTCCCACGTTAGAGGTAGAAGCATGTCCATGTGTTAATATATCATCCATGTTAATAAGAGGTTTCTCCTCTTCATTAGCATCATTTGTAGGTGGGATTATCTCTTGTTCGATAGGCATTCTAGCTCCTAACTCCACAACTCATGCTAGTACCTGATCCTTGTTTCTAAAAAGGAATTCATCTAACAAGGTGGGGTCAAAATCAAATTCCACATGTGGTGATTCTAACTCATCACCACTATGATCTATCATTTCTTCTACTTCTTTCTCCGCAGAGAATAAAGGCCCAAGATCATGGCCAATAAAGGGGTTTGACCCTTGTTTGTTTGAGGCTTCCCAAGTTTGTGTTTTTCTTGCTTCCAAAGCCTACTTTTTGAGCCCTAATCTTGTTTTAGGAGCCATGATGTGTAATAGTTTCACTAAGGTATCTGTGAATGTGTTCAAATATTTTTATCAAACCTAAGTGAAAAAATAATGTCAAGAAATCAAGGTATATTATGAATGTCAAAGAACCAACGTGACACAATGATTGCTCTTAAATGAATGAGCTAAGCAAGAATCAATCACACAATGTTCGAGTTTCAAACCAAATAATCAAATGAAGTACTTCCTAAATTTTTCTTTGAAAAGGTAGTTGGTGTTGTATGATGATTAAAAAATGTCCCTACTTATGTCAAGTTTAAATAAATGAACAAGGCGTAAGTAATAACAAAAAGTTAATGTGGCCTCCATTCAAAGTATACTAGAAGCAAGCCACAATTCAATCAAGACCTATATTCCAAAAGGTGTCAGTTACGATTGCAAGTGACACAACAATTTCACCAAGATATGTTAACCAAACTTTGTGAGAAAGTAAGGTATTGATATCAAGATGATATTGATATAACACGCACAAGTGGTAACACTTAACACTCTTCAGAATCGAGGTAATAATTGAAATCAAACTAAAGTGATAGTATACCTAGGAATTGTTAAAGTGTATATAGCGTAACCTTACAATATAGGTATTTAGGTCAAGTTTACAAGAAATAAGACGTAAATACCAAAATTTTAGTGACACAATATAAACAAGATAACCATTCAAAGGAGAATCAAAGTGATGAACCAATCCTAACTACGATGACAATCTTGATTTGGTATCAAGATAAAAAAGGCTACCAATGATATAAAAATGTCTCCATGCACTTTAGACGTTTAACAACCCAGCCAAAAACATGGATGGGTGTAAATGGAAACAAAAGTGGTGAAAACAATCAATTGATAACGCAAAGGTAGTCACTATTCTTTTGATCAAAAAAGTGTCAAAAGAAAGTGAAGGAAGTAGATCAATTGGGGTTAAAAATGTTGGCCTCACTTCAACATAGTTTCACATCGCCTTAGGGAAAGTGAAAAACTAAGAAAAAGTAACACTTCACATGTTTCATGATGAACAATGGCTCTCAACTCAAATTGGCTTTGATGTGGTCCAAGTTGGCTCTGGTCAAAGATAGCTTCCTAGGTGGTTCACTCAACTAGGTGTCATAAGTCATCTAAGAGCGAGCTTGATTTACCAAGAAAATTCACACTAACTAATTCTTGGAGTATCTTGGGTTTTCTTTACCCCCTTCAAGCACAAGGGGCAAGGCAATAGATGCATCCATCAAGTACTCTCACTAGGGTCGCAATATGGATGGCTTGTGACGCTAAATCTCACAAATGGTAATACTAGTCAAGTAGGATGTGTGGAGCACTTCCGTTTCGTCCACAAGGTTCCTCTTGCGTGGAATACTTTGGGGTTCCTAAGATCACCCCCATTGTGGTAACTTAAGGCTTATGCCAAAGGGTTTATGACCTATTTTTAGCGGATGGGATGTACCCTTATCCAAACCTAAAAATACAGTGTGATGATTGTGGTCCATTTTTATCTTTTTAATTGTATGTGGTTAGGGTGTCTCAGACTTGAGGTTAGGGTACCTGTACCATCCCGACATGTTTTTGATGTGGCTAAGGAATATGCGTGGTATATAGACAGACTAGTTAGGCAGTCTGATGTCTTCGACACGCACTAATGGAATCTGTGAATCTAAGGCAAAGAAGGCCCTTCTAACCTGGACTGGTGTGATAGATCGGTCAGCAAGGATGACTACTCGAAGGCTCCAATCAATATCGAGCTCTGGCGTGATTCGATCTATGGGTTGTGGAATACGTGGAAAATGACCCGGTATAGTTTCGTGTATTTCTCCGGATAGGGTCATATGGTGGATGGTAAATATAGTCAACTCTATGGACGGTTCTCTGGCCTAGTCCAGAATTCTCTAGCTTTGTTAGCTGTTGTGTCCAACAAGGATAATTGTTCGATGATAATAGGTGGAAGTGGAGTAGACTGAAATACTAGTGTGCGTAGGCCAGTGTCTATGTCTAATTCTCTTATGGATTCGTTGGGCTGCGGGATTTGTGGGTCACAACCATAGGTTCGTGGTTGTTGTGGACCAGCTATGGTCATGCGTGGAATCAAGTCCTGATCCCTAGTATCCAATAATCATATGCTTTCTCAGCTTCTATGTTTAGAATCAACAGTTGTGCGATCTTCTCGAATACCTCACAGGCGTTCTTGCAACTTGGATTCTTAGGCCGGTATCTATGTCTGTGAGGGTGTCTCCTACGTCTGGTTGTGGAACTAAAGGGTCACACCCAAATGTTTGTTCTCTTTCAAACCCTTCTACAGTCATGTAGATGTTTTTCTAGGGTAATCTGTAGTTTGGCTGATTTGACCAAAACGTATGTGCTTGGTCGTCTTCTATGTTTAATCCTCTTAACTGAGATCTGATCTGTTGGAAGTCTGCTGTTGTTTGGAAGACTTGGATTCTAAGATTCTGGTCAATATCAGTTATTGCTGTTATGAGATTGGGTTGAGGCACGATTGGCTCGAAAATGTATTCTCTGGGCTCCCTAGGTCCCGTAATTGTCATACAAACGCAATAATATAAACAAACTGTAATAAAGTGAACTCTAAGTATACGAAATGTATTTTATAGCATATATGACTTCTTTTTGTATTTTCTGATGATTTATAAGAATTTAAGAAAGTAGCTATTTAAAATATTTAGAATTGACAACTAAACTAATAATTTAAAACAAACAAAATAGCCGAGTGTAGCTATTTGTTTGTGTAATTTGTATATCTATTCTAAACAATGAAATAACTAATCTATTTGCAAGATTCTCGATCCTACCTCAAAAGTGAGGAGTGAATCATAGTTTCTCAGAAACTATCAATCCCCATAGCTTCCTGGCAATATCGAGAATAGAATTTACTAAAATAAAGTGATTAACTACTCTATTTGATATGATTCTAACTAGAACTTTGAAAGCTAGAACCTGGATTCCATGACCGTGGCGAATCCGATGGTGTGTGTGATCTTGTCCCCTCAGTATGATCTCTTCGTTCTTTGTGCTCACGTAGATCCAGAAAAGTGTGTAATGCTTGCATCAATAGGAGTAGGTGTTGGAACAAGGGACAACCTTTAGAATACAGACTGAATAGAACGCGAATAGGAGAGGGATAGCGCAAGAGTACAGAGCTTGGCTTATGCAATTCCTAGCGGGATCTATTGCGAATCATGCAACATAATGCATCCAGAACCTGAAACTATCCTGTTTGAGGAGCAAAACCTGCAACTTTAATGGCTTCCTAAGCTATTCTACTCTAATGGATTAGATAGAACAGCAACACTGTTTGCCTGAAATTGGATATGTGGCTTACCAATATGGACAATGCTAACTAAGCATGCAAATGAACTAAAACAAGTACTCTAAGAAAAATTATAGCTAAATCTAATGCAAAGAGAAATTCAAAGACAAAACTTGAGACCATTTGCTTGAGCACAAGCAATTCATTTATAGGAATTCAAACACCCAAAGATCAAAATCAAACTGAACTCCTAAACAATAAACAAAGGAAAAACACTATTCCAGGGGACCAAAAACATAAATGCAAGCTTAAGTCAGCAAGGAAAGCTGGTGAAACGTTGATATTTCATGTGAGTCGCGTCAAAAGAACGTTCTGGAAAACGCGTAAAGGACCGCCGCCCTGCTCAGGGTGGCGGTTACAGAACCGCCGCCTTGTTCAGGGCGGCGGTTACAGGACCGCCACCCAGTCAGGGCGGCGGTTTCGTTACTAAAGAGAAAAGGGGCAAGAAAAGAGGGGAAAAGGGGAAAACAAAGCACACGGGGCTAAGCGGGATATGCGGGATGTTAACGCATATTCGGAGAGCTTTTCTGGATCCCGAACACCTTGCGAAGAGACCTGTATCATCATTGGGGCACTTATTACGTTGTTCCGCAGTACAGTACCTTACAATTTTGGGTACGTACATATTGCCCCCTCGGAGAAGCGTTTTAGCCATGAAGAGGCATAAAACGGTGGGTCCGAGTATGGCAGTCCCGAAATGGGAAGTTAGAAGTTATACCTTACACGTCCGTGTGTTGAAATTACGCCATCCAAAATTCCCGCTATCTGCAAAACGAAAGGAGAACTCAAGTGCAGATAGATACAATAATTTGGAAAATAAACGCTAAAATAATAGGGAATGAGAACGTACCATTCGTGTGGGGATAGGAACTTACCTCCATCAGCGCTCCAAACCTGTGAAAAGTCATTTTAAAATAAAACAGAGTCTTATATATATATGAAAGTGGGCCCATTTTCCTATTCATTTGCATGAGTTGAATTGATTGTTTTTGAGCTCTGGGACCCACGGTGACGGTTTCTTGCGTGAGTATAGTCAAAACGTCCGCAGCGAGATCGTGATCATGCCTCCACATGCGGAACACCGCCTGCTAGATCACAGGTTGGTTTTCTTCAATTTTGTGTTTTTCCCCCTTTAAATTTGAAATGCTAAATTTGTTGTAATGGGGGGGTTATTTTTGAAAATATTAGGTTCAAAAGGTCCACCTAGGGGGGGCGCCTACTGGGTAGGCTCCATTTTTAGGTCAAATGGTCATTTTTTGCTTGTTTTAGGCTTTTTAAGATTAAAAACCCGCGTGGGTTTTCAAACCACGACCGCCGCCTGGCCAGGGTGGCGGTTACCACCGCCGCCTGTTCGGGCGGCGGCGGTTACACGACCACCGCCCTTAAGGCGGCGGTTCTGAAAACCGCCTCCCTACTCGGGCGGCGGTTTTGCACAGAATGCAAAAGGAACTTATATTTGAGATTGCACTTGTATTTTCTACATTTCTACGTTTTTATGACCTTCTCGGTATTGTTCAGATATTAACTTGCTCTATTTTGTGTGTTTTTGGGTGTATGCAGGCGAGAGAGGAGTACATTAGATGGAGCAGAGAGAGAGAGAGTGTGATTGGCTCTCAGGAGTACTGATGCCCTCTCGCAGGACAAGGAGGACACACTTCAGAGGGCTGGTATACTATGTATATCGCGTGTGCCTCATGTTGCACCATCTAGTCACATCCTTTGTGACTTATTCTCTTATTGGGATGCAGATCGGAACACCTTCCGACTGCCAGGGGTCCGTGGTGAGTGGACCATTACACTCGAGGATGTCTACCGCATTCTGGGAGTCCCAATCATTGGGCGGAGACTTACATTAGAGACAGCAGGCTCACGGGCACAGATTGCACAGTGGGCATCATATATGGGAGATGCAGTTATCTCCACGGGGTCGAAGAAGGGAGTGAGAGTTCGATCCATTCCTTCTTTGCCTATCCCCGTACTTCGATAGGCCATCATGGGGATCCTTGCCTCGAGACTGATCGGGGACAAGGGAGGGGATACATTGTTATATTGTTGGGCCCCCATCATTGCGCAGATAGAGGGGCACGGCCGGATATACGCCTGGGGTGCAGATATTCTGGGGACCACCTACCATGATTTATACAGGGTGGTCTATTTACAGGGGCAGTCATTGAGCCACCCGACTTTAGTCATGAGTTGGGTGTATGAGCGCTTCATCCCTTATGGCAGGGGCGTGGAGGTGGCAGATCCTGGGGCTGTGAGGGCAGCCAGATGGATAGATATGTCGGTGCTTAGAGCACCTCACCCGTTGCCTTGCCTCCTCTACTACTGCCAGACATGGAGCGACAACCGCTTACCGGCTTATGGCGGCATATGGGGAGAGAGACTCTTACCACGATCTCTGCTCCACCACGGGGCAGCTCATTGATCGAGTGGGACGAGTGGAGGTGCATCCTTTTGGCAGAGTTCCTCAGCAGTTTGGCCTACCGTATTTGGGCATGCTTCCCCGGTGGCGCCAGTTTACAGATCAGTCCGCGAGGCCAGAGGGGGGCCTAGAGGCCGTGGTTGGACAGTGATTACTCCTGGCATTCCTATTGCAGCCAGGAGGATAGTTCATGTTGGGGGGAGAGCTGGTGCACCTCGGGCACCTTTACTTCAGATTGTTACGGGTCCTGCTCATAGTAGCGATGACCCCATAGATATTGACTCGACTCTGAGGAGCTTACGGAGGAGGTCGGAGGAGCGGAGGCGATGACAGGTGATCTGAGTGGCATGATACTCGGGACATTATGCGGCGAGAGAGGGCGAGCGGGCGCGAGAGAAGGACACTCTAGTTTTAGAGGAGCCACTCTCTCAGGGCCATGGTGGAGAGGATGAGTCAGTTGCAGGGTGACATGTTGCCCCTGCCACAGGAGCAGCCCCTCAGTCGGCAGCGGCATCCGCGGTGGGTGCTGGCCCCAGCGACCCATCTTGGAGGCCCGGTGATCCGAGTAAGTTATCCTTTCTTCCTTCTTTAATGTTTGTTTAATTTAGGATTTGTTTTAATTGCTATCTCTCCTTGTGTTTTTATCTTGTATCTTTTAGCCTCTTGCTTGGTTTCTAATTCGTTTTTCTTCTTTGTTTGTAGAGACTGTTGACGAGTGGCGGGATCTGATCCGCAGGGTATGTACTGATTCCCTGATGATCCCCATGGATAGGACCCATGCGGAGCTGTCCGTAGATGCCGGGGAGCCCTCAGCAGCTGGTAGACATACCGATGTCTTCGCTCCCGTTTGGCACGTGGCCAGGATGGTGTCGACCCTGCGCACAGAGTTAGCGGGCTATAGGATGGCTGAGCGCCTTATGAGGAGCCATTCTCGTGGTGAGACCACGGCTGCCCCTCGGGACCCTGAGCCCTCCGTACATTCGGAGCGCCGGCGTAGCCGAGTCCTGGGTGAGGGCACGCGCCCTTCGAGGGTCGCGTAGGGGTTGAGAGGCCACTTGGCTCTTATGTGTTGTATATTATTGTATATCACGGGCTCTTTGAGCGTTTTGACCATGCCTAGTGCATGATGGCATTGTATATAAACATTGATTATTTATATATATGCATTCATCTTTGGATCAAAAGCTTGTCACTCATGTTTTCCCTTTCCATTTCTTGCTTCTTTGTGTATACTACGATGTATGTTTATATGCTTTCTAGAATATATGCAATGGTGAACAAATGATGTAAATGCTTGCTTTCTTTTGTGTTTTTCATGGTGCTGATACATGATAATGTAGATATATTGTGATTTTGAATCTTAGCTTCTGTGAGCAATTTGGATACCTCATGTTTGTTTTGGCAAAGTGATGAAAATAACCAGTATGATGAACAGATTAACTTGCCCCACTCCTAACTCCACGCAACTAGTAAGATGCGAGGGCTCATCACCAAGAGCCAAGAAGGCGCAAGTTATGAAATGTGGTGAAATGATAGTGATGAAAGACAGACAAAGCTTTGGCGGAACCAAATTGGAAGCTACAAGCCAACTCCACTCGAGTGACTTCATAGTTTTGGATGCGACTTGCTTTGCGGTTTATCCAGACTTAGACCCGTAGATGGCCACATAGTAGACAAAATCAGGTTTTAGGATTTTAACTCTTTTAGGATTTTGAACATCTGTTTCATTTGTTTTTGACTCAAAGTTTGAAAGTTTGAATTGTTTGCGTATGACCATTTGTACTTATTTGTCAAGAAGACCCCTACACTTTGCCCCATGCTTTCTAGTAAGAAGCGTGGGTTTATCACCATGGGCAAGGTATAGGTGAGTAAGGGCATTTCCATCCTTTCCCAACCCTACGTCACTAGTAAGAGATGAAGCTCATCACCGAAGGTTGGTGGGAAAGGAAATGTGTAAAATTAAAATTTTATGTTTAATTACTTGTTGACTTGTTTTCTTGAGTAAAATGTCAGTATGTGCTTATTCCCAAAGAGATATGCATATGGGATAGATGTGACACCATGAAGCTTCTAGAACAGACCATAGGCAAGACACCTATCCTAAGAAGAAATCAAAGTGAGAATAAACTTGCAGATCTTGGTATGGTTATCGTTAAGACTTTGTCATGTCTATCTTTATTTGATAAAAGATTCCGAGATGATTGATGATATCGTGAAAATGGAGAGATATGATTAGAAATTTTATGCCAACAACATCATGAGTTTGTAATGAATTGCTTTGAGAATAGATTCCTTGATCATAATTTATGTAAGAAACGAGTGGACAACATGATCCTAATTTATATGAAAATGCAATGTAGATAGTTATATAAGTAGCGTTAGCTGCTTATGCGTAGAAACGCTTGAGGTGCAGGGAATTGACTGTTTCGCCAAACTCCTCACCTTCTAGCGTACATAAGAGGTATGCACCATTTCCATAGTCCTTCATGACTCGGTATGGGCCCAACCATTTGGGCCGGAATTTCCTTCCTTCGCCGGTCTTCTTGTCGATCCGGTTGTCCAGCCTTAGGACTAGATCACCTTCGTATATGTCGCGTTCATAGACCTTCTTGTTGTACTGCCGGCACATCCGGTCAGCATAGACTCTATGTCATTGTTCGGCATCTAACCTAGTTTCATCTAGGCTTTCTAGTTGGGAAAGACGTGCTTCTCTGTAAGCGTCCTCATCCAGAATCCCTTGTAGTGAAATGCGGAGACTGGGTATTTCAACCTCAAGTGGGAGAACTGCTTCTGCCCCAAATACCAGCGAGAAAGGAGTTGCTCCCGTTGGTGTTCTTATTGAGGTTCGGTGGGCCCATAAGGCCGGATATAACTTCAAATGCCAATCTCGTTTGTTTTCTTTTACCATTTTAAGGAGAATGGCTTTCAGTGTCTTGTTTGTTGCTTCAGCCTGCCCGTTGGCTTGGGGATAATACAAGGAAGCCGTATGATGGCTTATTTTAAATTTATTGCATAGCTCACGAACCTCTTCATTCTTAAAAGAAGTTCCATTATCGGAGATAATGATTTGTGGGATACCGTACCTGCAAATGATTTGGTTCAAAATGAACTTGGCGATTACAGAACCAGGTACAGTGGTAAGAGGCATAGCCTCTACCCATTTGGTGAAATATTCAGTGGCCGTGATTATAAAATTATGGCCGTCTATGGATGAGGGAGAGAATTTCCCTATTAAGTCTAGGCCCCATGTAGAAAAGGGCCATGGAGTAGCGATTGGTTGCAGGACTTGTGCCGGCATGTGGATCTCATGGGAGAATTCTTGGCACTTATGACACCTGCGTGCAAACTCTATTGCATCATGTTCTAGAGTGGGCCAGAAATAGCCCATTCGATGTATTTTTCGAGCGGTGGCATGGCCACCGAAGTGACCTCCACATATTCCGCTATGTGATTCATGGAGAATCTTCTTGGATTCCTCCATGTCGACACACCTTAGGAGCATTCCATCGAACGCCTTTCGATAGAGAACTTGCTCTATAATAACGTATTTAGCTACGATAATGCGTAACCGTCTTCTTTGTTGTGGTGTAGCTCCTTCTGGATATGTATGGTCCATGATATGGTTAATGATGTCAGCGTACCAAGGACACTCAGAGATAGCGGGTCGGGTTTCGATGTAGTATACGCACTCATCTGGAAAATCTAAATCTACTAGATCGCCTCCATCTAATGGGTTATCAGCTAACCAATCCGCAATGATTTGTCCCTTAACTGACTTCTGATTTACAAATGTTAATTCGAATTCTCCCATTAAGGTTATAAAACGTCCAGCCTTTTTAGACAAGGACCCTTGTGTGAGGAAAGTTCGTAAGTGGTCCGTTTTTACCACGACCCTTGTTTCTTGATTTAGCATATAGTGTCTTAGGCGTTTGGTTGCAAAGACTATGGCGAGACATTCTCGTTCTGCTTGTGTATAGCGTGTTTCATAGTCGAGCAGTGTTCGGCTAATGAAATAAATCACGCGTTCTCTTTTGTCATCGTCTTCTTGGGCCAACATGCAAGCTAACGAGACATTGGTAGCTCGTGAGTATAAAATCAATGGGCGGTCTAGCTTAGGTGGCATTAGTGTAGGTGGTGACAGCAAGAAATGCTTAACTGCGTTAAAAGCTTCATTGCAGTCTTCGGTCCAATCAATGCTATAGTCTTTCTTGAGTAAATTATTAATTGGATGAATAGCGAAGCTCAAGTCCGGGATGAATCTTCGGATTGCACCTAGCTTTCCGAGAAATGACCTGATTCCAGATTCATCCGAAGGTGGAACCATTTCGAGGACGGCCCGAATTTTGGTTGGGTCAACATCTATCCCTCGTGACGATATGATATAACCTAGGAGCTTCCCTCCTGTTACACCAAAGACACATTTCTCTGGGTTTAGTGTGACTCCGTATTCTATTAGACGTGAAAGAATGACGCAGAGTACTTCGGGATGGTCACAACGCTTCTTGGCCTTAGCCAATAAGTCATCTACATAAGATTCCACGATTTTATGAATTAGATCGTGAAATATGTATGTCATGGCCCGCTGGTATGTAGCACCGGCGTTTTTGAGACCGAATGGCATAAAACATAGCAATAGGTTCCCCAAGGAGTTATAAATGTATTTTTAGCTTGATCTTGCTCAGATATTCTGATTTGATTGTATCCCGAGAATCCATCCATGAGAGACAAAATTTCAAAACCAGCCGTTGCATCAACAATAACATCTATGGATGGTAATGGGAAGTCATCCTTAGGACATGCCTTGTTGATGTCTCGGAAATCTATGCAAATGCGTATCTTTCCATTCTTCTTGAGGACAGGAACGATGTTAGATACCCATTGGGAGTAATCGACTGGCTTGATGAATCCTACTTGGAGGAGCTTTATTACCTCTTCTTTTACCATGAGGGCCACCTTGGGCTTCATGGGTCTCGATTTTTGTTTAACTGGCTTTGCATCAGATTTAGTGACGAGGTTGTGTACCGCATGATGTGGGGTGCGACTCTGTCATCTCTTTATAATTAAATGAAAACACCTTCGATGTTCTTTGAGGATCCGAGTATGTATTTCTACTTCTTAGGGTTAACGAAGAACCTAGTTTCAATATTCTCGGTTCATCTTCTGTCCCGATGTTGACATCGATTGTTTCTTCATCAAAGAGGTGTTACCCTCTTGAACTCGGAGGTGTGCTTTGAGGTAAATCCAAATCATCCCCATTTTCTACTGCGTATATGCTAGGTTCTATTTGTGAGGAAGATCCATCATGGGATTTCCGAAGTAGGAAGACGAATGTGGAATTAAGGATAAATCTAGCATATGATAGGAGAGATGTAATGCCGCATAGGCGTTTAAGTAATCCAAAGTAGCCATATCACTATCAACACGGTCTAGGATGGTAGATTCACTTCCGCTTGAAAGGGGATTTGTCATTATTTTTATCAATGGTTCATCACGAATGGACACCGTGTGAAATGGTATCTTCTAACTCATTACTTGGAGTAAAATGTGATGCTTGAAGTTCTTTATTGAATCGGCGAGAAGATTTTTCTCTCGCGGGATTGCTTCAATGGATATGAAGTTAAATGCCTTGCTTAAATCTAATACGGCTTCTTTGTAAAGTTGCAAATGTTCGACTTTAGTTTCATATACTTCAGAAACTTGGTTTGTCACTAATTGCGAGTCTCCCAAGACTCTGATGTTATCAATACCAATTCTTTTGGCTAAGGTGAGGCCAAGGAGGAGGGCTTCGTACTCAGCGCCGTTGTTTGTGCATTCAAAGTTTAACTTAAAGGCAAATGGGAGGACTTTCTCCTCGGGTGAAGTAAGAATTATACCTGCCCCCGCTCCATAACGGCATTTAGCTCCATCGAAATGGAGAGTCCAATACTTAGTCGGGAGTATAGATGTTGGGGCATTTGCTGCGTTTGCGCACTCTACTTCTACCATACAGAGGTCCTCTGCTGGAAGGGAACCAACACCTAGGGAATATCCTATGCCTACTAAATCAAATGGTAAGAACATTGGTGAATCTTGTTCTATCAATTCAATGATTTTCGTAGTAGTCCCTAATGATATTGTTTCTTTAGTTTTATCTTTGGGGGTTGGGATTGTTTTGGCTATGCTGATAGTTTCAAGATCCGTCGTAGGTACCAACTTTTCCTCTGGTTTTGGGTCAGTGGGTTTATTAAGTTGGTTTGTTGGAAGTTCAAATTCTGAGTGCACACTTGGTCTTTTCTTTAAATCAGCTAGGTGCAAATCGAAAGGTTTTGGATCACCTTTGGCTACAAATACCTTTCCTAGATGCAAGAATCTTACTTCTTGAAATAACGTAGAAGGGATTGCCTTCATTCGGTGTATCCATGGTCGGCCAAGTATCATATTATAATTAGTTTCCCGATCTATAATATAAAACTCAGTCATGATTGTTTTGGGTCCTAAGGTGACCGGCAGTATTATAGTTCCTATCGAAGTGGCTTTAAGGCTATCATAGCCTCTCAATGTATTTCAAGTGGTGGAACAGTTTGTTTCCCCATATCCAGTTTTGGAGGAAAGAGAAGGGACTATGTTAGCTGCGGCCCCATCGTCAACCATTGCCTGTTTTACATAGTTATTATAAACCCATACTTGTAAGTGTAAGGCTGGATCACCTCGGCGTGCGATCTCAGCATCTGTAGGCATTTTACTTATTTCGAATATGAATTCGACATCCTTGTCCGGATGCCCCGGAGGGTGGGTATCAAAATCTACATGATTTACTTGTGTTTCGGAGGTGGAGTGATGTTAATTAGATGACCTAGACCTAATGATTCTAAAAGAGCAGCTCTGTGAGGAGGAGAGTTCTTTAGTAAATCCAAGAATGAAATGTGTGAGAAGGTCTTTGTTAGGTCATTAATTAAATCATAGCACCCACCGATGGGTTTTCTACAATTTGCTTGACTCTTATCCGTTTACGGCGAGATGACTTGGACTTGGTTGAGAGAAATACTCTCATGTTCTTGTTATAGCTTCGATAGGTAGCTCAGCGTCTAGTTCTACCAAGCTGACTATCTTGGGTCTCGGTTGACTTCCTAACTGTGGTGCAACTGATGGATTTAGTGAAGTCGAGGCTTCATGATCATTGTTTCCTGTTATTGCACCTTTGTTTGTTCCAGTTGGATTCAGCCTATTGCTATCATGATTTGGGAGTGGATCGTTAAAGATCTTGAGGGGAGCATTCTGAGGGGAAACTGCCCCTGCGAGCGTATTTGGTGGTGATGAGACGGGATCTGCCAAAAACAAATATGTGAAGAACTATCTTTGTTCTTCTGGCAAACGTTGCATAAATTTATTGTAGTCACGACACGTTCTAGTATCGTGACCCCGAATTTTGTGGAAACCACAATAAGAATTGGGGTTGTAATTCCTGTTTTGTTGGTTTGGTGTATATTGTGGCCTAAAATTCTGATCAAACTGTTGCCTATTAGGATTAAAATTTTGCATTGTTGTTTCTGGTTTTGACTTTGGTTTTGATAACCAAATGAGTTTTGGCTTGGCCCTTGTATGGGATTTCACCGTTGTTGTTGTTGTTGTTGTTGTGGATGGTTAAAATCCACTGTATTGATTGTCGGGGTAAAGTTGTTGTTTCGTTGGTTGTTTGTTTGTGATGGAGTATTGACAACATTTACCCTCTTGGGCTGGTCGGTTACTCCATCCGTTGTTACACCCCAATTTTTGTTAAGGATTTTGGGTCCTTGATTGAAATTTGTGATAGTTGTAGTGTTCTGAGTGGAGGTGATTAACCTCCCGTTTGTTCCATATGTCTTACGACCACTATCTATCGCTGCTTGATCTATTCAAAGAGCGCTCTCAAGTACTTCATCGTAAGTTCTTAATGGGAACTTTTGGACTTCTTCCTTCACCTCTTTGCTGAGAGAATGAAGGAATAAATCACATAGTTCCATCGATCCATGTTTGGAGCACTTGCGAGAATAAAGGAGTATACGCCACCTTTGGATGAAATGGGCGATAGATTCATTATGTTCTTGTTTGATGTGTAAGAATTCCCGATTCTGTTCTCAACAGGTTTGTTCATGTCGAATGCCTTAATGAATTCTTATACGAGTTGTTTAAATGAATGGATGGAGGCTTCGGTATTTTATAATACCAATCGAGAGCAATGCCTTCCAAGGTTTTGGGAATATTTTAGCAACAACCCCATCCCAGGAGTAATTCTTGTATGGTATAGCGTAAGCCTTGATATGTGCGTTTGGATCTCCCTCACCTTTGTACTTGGGTAAATCGGGAAGGGGTCTTGGGAGCATGACGCTTCGTATGGTGAAGTCTAAGGGCTCCTTCAGATATTCTGAATAAGTCCCTATCGCATAGTTTTCGACCATTGATGGTGGTTGCTGAGGGAGTGGTGGTGGGATGGGTTGTTGATATGGTGCGTAGTATGCATTGGTAGGGGCATAGGGAAGTCCCTGCGTTTGAGCAAACATGCCGGGAGAGGAGAACATATCTCCTTGTGGTGATTTGGAGTACATGTTTAAGTATGACGGGGTATTGTCTAGGAATGGATTGTTTGATACTAGACCGGGAGGAATAGTGTTAGAGATGATGGGCCTTGTTGGCGTTTGTTGTGGATAGTGAGGCGGCATGCCTAACGTGCCTACTCCTGTGAGGAGATCTACTTGGCCAGGGTGGTATGGAGGATTGGAACTTCCTGCTTGTATGAATAGAGAATTTTGACTTGCTTGAGCAAGTTCTAACCCTCTCACTTTTTCTACTAACGTTGAAATGACTTCATTTGGTGAAGTCACGGTGCTTTGCCTGAGCGGCGTTTGTTGTATACCCTGGTGTTGTATAGGCATGTGATATCCTACTGATGAATCGGTTGTTATCTTGCCAAGTTTCTCCAAGAGTATTTCCTATATGCAGTGGCATAGAGGTATTTTCTTGAAAAGAGACCTCGGGTTGTATTTGTAAACCTCCTATAGGTGGGTACATACCCCGAGAATGTTGTTCACTCCTAGGATAATGTATTGACCGTTCATCATCTAAGACCAGGTATGGGTCTGATTGTCTACTAATTTGTGGTCTAAGTAGCATCTGAGGAGACGAACTAGATTCTCCGGTGAACGTCATATTGTTCGAGCCTGAAGGCTCTGTTTGCTGCGTTCGAGGGGGTTGATCTAACTCCCCCATTTGAAAAGATGAATTATATCTGATTCTTGGGTTTGTGTTTGACAATTGATTAGTTGAATAGTTTTCACCCATCTGCGAGAGAGCGAGGGTGATGATTGCCTATTCATTGGGCGTAGTATGCCTCGAGACCCAAGAGGGTCTGCCCATATATTCATCGAATCCCGACATATTCGGGGTATATGAATACCCACGCGAGAATAATGGGAAGGAGCGAAGGTGATTTGTGAAAGGACATGTGATATTATGACTCGAACGAGAAAGTAGGAAGTTTACGTCGGCTTCACTAATTTTGTTTGCTTCACGTCGGTTCACCAATTTTGTATGCTTTGGAAAAGTGACAAGCGAGCGTGGGAATCTACAGTAACTCTTCCGCGTGCCCACCTCCCGTGGTCGTGCCGAGACAGCCGGTGGGGATGGAATATACGTGGTATATAGACAGACTAGTTAGGCGATCGATGTCTTTGACACGCACTAATGGAATCTATGAATCTAAGGCAAAGAAGGCCCTTCTAACTGGGTGGTGTGATAGATCGGTCGTGAGGATGAGCGCTCGAATGCTCAATCAATATCGAGCTCTGGCGTGATTCGATCTATGGGTTGTGGAATACGTGGAAAATGACCCGGTATAGTTTCGTGTATTTCTCCGGATAGGGTCATATGGTGGATGGTAAATATAGTCAACTCTATGGACGGTTCTCTGGCCTAGTCCAGAATTCTCTAGCTTTGTTAGCTATTGTGTCCAGCAAGGATAATTGTTCGATGATAATAGGTGGAAGTGGAGTAGACTGAAATACTAGTGTGCGTAGGCCAGTATCTATGTCTAATTCTCTTATGGATTCGTTGGGCTGCGGGATTTGTGGGTCACAACCATAGGTTCGTGGTTGTTGTGGACCAGCTATGGTCATGCGTGGAATCAAGTCCTGATCCCTAGTATCCAATAATCATACGCTTTCTCAGCTTTCTATGTTTAGAATCAACAGTTGTGCGATCTTCTCAGAATACCTCACAGGCGTTCTTGCAACCTGGATTCTTAGGCCGGTATCTATGTCTGTGAGGGTGTCTCCTGCGTCTGGTTGTGGAACTAAAGGGTCACACCCGAATGTTTGTTCTCTTTCAAACCCTTCTACAGTCATGTAGATGTTTTTCTAGGGTAATCTGTAGTTTGGCTGATTTGACCAAAACGTATGTGCTTGGTCATCTTCTATGTTTAATCCTCTTAACTGAGATCTAATCTGCTGGAAGTCTGTTGTTGTTTGGAAGACTTGGATTCTAAGATTCTGGTCAATATCAGTTATTGCTGTTATGAGATTGGGTTGAGGCACGATTGGCTCGAAAACGTATTCTCTGGGCTCCCTAGGTCCCATAATTGTCATACAAACACAATAATATAAATAAACTGTAATAAAGTGAACTCTAAGTATACGAAATGTATTTTATAGCATATATGACTTCTTTTTGTATTTTCTGATGATTTATAAGAATTTAAGAAAGCAGCTATTTAAAATATTTAGAATTGACAACTAAACTAATAATTTAAAACAAACAAAATAGCCGAGTGTAGCTATTTGTCTGTGCAATTTGTATATCTATTCTAAACAATGAAATAACTAATCTATTTGCAAGATTCTCGATCCTACCTCAGAAGTGAGGAGTGAATCATAGTTTCTCAGAAACTATCAATCCCCACAGCTTCCCTGGCAATATCGAGAATAGAATTTACTGAAATAAAGTGATTAACTACTCTATTTGATATGATTCTAACTAGAACTTTGAAAGCTAGAACCTGGATTCCGCAGAACAGTGGCGAATCCGATGGTGTGTGTGATCTTGTCCCCTCAGTATGATCTCTTCGTTCTTTGTGCTCACGTAGATCCAGAAAAGCGTGTAATGCTTGCATCAATAGGAGTAGGTGTTGGAACAAGGGACAACCTTTAGAATACAGACTGAATAGAACGCGAATAGGAGAGGGATAGCGCAAGAGTACAGAGCTTGGCTTATGCAATTCCTAGCGGGATCTACTGCGAATCATGCAACATAATGCGTCCAGAACCTAAAACTATCCTGTTTGAGGAGCAAAACCTGCAACTTTAATGGCTTCCTAAGCTATTCTACTCTAATGGATTAGATAGAACAACAACACTGTTTGCACAAGCTGGATATGTGGCTTACCAACAGCTGGACAATGCTAACTAAGCATGCAAATGAACTAAAACAAGTACTCTAAGCAAAATTATAGCTAAATCTAATGCAAAGAGAAATTCAGAGACAAAACTTCAGACCATTTGTTTGAGCACAAGCAATTCATTTATAGGAATTCAAACACCCAAAGATCAAAATCAAACTGAACTCCTAAACAATAAACAAAGGAAAACACTATTCCAGGGGACCAAAAACATAAATGCAAGCTTAAGTCTGCAAGGAAAGCTGGTGAAACATTGATATTTCATGCGAGTCACGTCAAAAGAATGTTCTGGAAAATGCATAAAGGACCGCTGCCCTGCTCATGGCGGCGGTTCTGAGGACCGCCGCCCTATTCGGGCGGTGGTTCTGAGACCGCCGCCCGATCGGGCGGCGGTTTCACATTACTAAAGAGAAAGGGGAAAGAAAAGAGGGGAAAAGGGGAAAACAAAGCACGCAGGGGCTAAGCGGGATATGCGGGATGTTAACGCATATTCGGAGAGCTTTTCTGGATCCCGAACACCTTGCGAAGAGACCTGTATCATCATTGGGGCACTTATTACGTTGTTCCGCAAAGATGACCTTACAATTTTGGGTACGTCTGACTTCCCCTCCCACCAGTGCATGCCAAATGTATGCACGAATTAGTTAGCTATGTAAGAATAATTGAAACTAACACCTATTAGCCTTAATACGATGCTAAACTAAACCTATACATCATCATGCTAAGAGCTTAAGCAAAGTTAACCTATCAACATTTCTATATTAAACATGAAATGAACATTTCAAGCTAATATGCTAAACAAATTAACTTCTATCTCTTATTGAATGTTAAATGAGATGAGATTGAACCTATGTAGATCTATAGCAATCAAAGAGTTGATTATGTGCTTGAAATCCCAAGGTTTCTAAGAATGGAGTCTTGTCAAATCATGGCTACAAGACCACTTGACATATCTCCATATGACTTCAAAAATTGGGTGGATGAATGCAAGAAATGGAGAAGGCTAGCTCTTCTAATGGAAGAATGCTCAAAGATGATAAAATGGATATAGTGTATGATCTATGCTCATTTAGGAGTGTAGGTGTAAATAGAAAGGTAGGAGGAGGGATCCTTATATAGCCTAATGGATAGAAGAATCTCTACATCCCTTTTCATGTGGGATAAATGGAGAGGTTGGGTTAGTTGTGGATAAGGAAGGTTTAGAAAGGGTTGAGTCAACCTTAGGAGAGTTTAGTTTGTCCTTTAGTGACCCATGGGGTTTGAGGGGATTTATTAATTAACCAAAGTGATTAATTAATAGGTGTGTAAGCTTATAGAAGCTTTTTAGAGGAATAATTAGCATGATTTAGACTATGAGAAGGATTTAATCAAATAAATGATTATTTATTAATTTAATGGAAGAGAAAGCTAATTAATTAATAATAATTAATTAGTCTGGATAAAAGGGGGATTAATTAACGGAAGGTCGTTAATTGATTTATTTGTTGGATAAAAGGGTTAATTAACTAGCGTAATGTTATCTAATTAATGGTGATAGAAGAGGAAGTGTGTTATATTGACAATATGTCATCAATTTGTGGGAAAGAGGATAATTAGCGCAATTTAAGTATTTAAATTGCTCAAGTCAAATTATAGGTTTCTACAAGTCACTCCTAACCAAGGTAACTCTAGTTACCCCAACAACGCGAACAATAATCAGGGACCAAAGGTCCTTAACAAGAATCATGGGGTTACAACTAATGGTGTTACCGATCAGCCAAAGAAACCTAATGTTGTTAGCTCTCCCAATACAAACACTACCAAAAACAAAAATAACAATGGAAATAATCAAAGAAATAATAACTTTTCACCTTCAATCAACGTTGTGGATTTTAATTGTCCTCAACAACAACAACAACCTCAACAACCAAGAAAAGTGCAAACCCAAGGCCCTAGTCAATATCTAGGAGGATATTTGAACCAATTCCAAATCCAAGGGCAAGGGATTCCAAATTTTAATAATAACAATCAAGACTTGAACAATGATCAAAATTTTGGATCACAACAGAACGCAAACCAAAGACCTCGGGATTACAATCCCGATTTGTATTGCAGTTTTCATAGGTCCATGGGCATGATGCTAGAACATGCCGTGATTGCAATAAATTCTTAAAATGTTTTCTGAAAGACCAGAGAAAACTCTTTGTGGACATGTTTCTGGAAAACCCGACAACACCAACGCAAAACACATATGCAGGACCGATTTCTCCTCAAAACACACCGTTGAGGATATTTAATGATCCTCTCCCTACACACCCAAAAGATGATATAATAGATCCCAATTGTTCAAAAAAATGGATTGTAATAGGAACTAATGATCATGAAGCCTCAACTTTGTCAAACCCACAGTGGCACCTCCCTTGGATGGTCGTCAACAAACAAAAATTGTGGGGTTGGTAGAATTAGACACCAAACCTTAGATTAACGTTGCCACAAGAACTAAGGATTATTTTTCATAGCTGATACCTATTTACCCACCAATAGTAGAGGACATCCAACAAACTCTTTCCAAACCAATGTAGGAGCATATGACTTAATCAATGACTTAACGAAGACCTTTTCTCACATTTCCTTCTTGGATCTGCTGAAGAAATCCCCTGCTCATAGAGATTCTTTGTTAGAGGCATTAGGTCTTGGTCATTTGATCAATGCCAGTCCTCCAAAAATGCAAGTAAACCACATAGACTTTGATGTCTACCCTCTTGGGCAGCCATAGAGGGATGTTGGGTTTGTGTTTGACATAAGAAAAATGTTGATGGATGTTGAAATTACACGTAGAGGTGACCAGGTCTTTGCATTTTCAAGTATGGATCTACAACATTAAACACATGATGGTTGATGATGGGGCAGCAGTAACATAGTCCCCTTCACTTTCCTTCAAAAACTAGGATATGGAGAAACAAATTGTTCCTCAACACAAAATACACTAAGGGGTTATGATAGCCTCAAAGAAACTTCAATAGGGACTATAGTGTTACCAGTCACCTTAGGACCTAAGACAGTTCTCACTAAGTTCTATATTATAGATTAGGAAACCAACTATAATATGATTCTCACCACCCATGGATACATCACATGAAGGTGATCCCCTCCACATTGTTTCAGGAAGTAAGATTCTTGCACTTAGGGAAGGTCTTCATGGTGCAAGGTGACCCAAAACCTTTCGATATACACCTAGAAAATTTGAAGAAGAGACCAGGAGTCCATTCTGAGTTTGAGCTTCCAAAAATCAACTTAACAAACTAGTTGGTTCAAAACCAGAAGTAAAACTGGTGCCCATAATAGAGTTAGAAGTCACAAGCTTGATCGAAGGAATTATGGCGGTTAAGGATGAAACCATCATCATAGAGATAGTGTCATTAGGAACCATAACAAATATTGTCAAGTTGTTGGAGAAGGATCTACCTATTCTCCTTCCATTTGATTCTATGGGCATGGGACATGCCCTAGGACTCGACTCTCTTCCAACAGATGAAGTCTATATGGTGGAAGTAATAGAGGCAAAGGAAGAAGATATGAAGAATTATCCAACTTCCATTTTTCTAAACAACTGTTGGAATCTCCATTTCGATGGAGTTATGTGTCGTTTCAACGTCGGGCAGGTGTGATCCTTACCTCTCCTAAGGGAAGGGTTATGTCGTTTGCCTTCAAGTTAAACTTCGAGTGTATAAATAATAGGGCTGAATATGAAGCCATCCTTCTTGGCCTACCATTATGGCTAAAATTATGGGTGTTTACAACATTAGAGTTCTAGTTGATTCACACCTAGTCGTAAATCAAGTATCTGAGGTATACGAGACTAGGGCGAGCACCTACTGACTCTAAAACATAGTAGTGCTTAATCTAACAAAGGGTTTTGAATTCATATTGATCGAAGTAATTCCACGAGAACAAAACCTTCTCACGGATTCTATAGCAACTTTTGCTTCTCGCTTCACTCCAAATAGTAAGTTGGAAGATACAAACTTCACGGTGTTGGTTTGTGTTGAACCTTTGGTTCGCAAAATACCGGTAACTCGATGTTGACATACATAGAAGCCGAGAGTGATTCTATCATCTCAAACCACATTTACAATGATAAAGAAACTTTTGGGTACTTAAACACCTATGCGAGAATTGCACCTTGCTCATCACAAGGTTGAATTTTCCCTGATCCCACATTCTTCTTCCTACTTTGGAAATCCCATGATAGAGTCTTCCCTAGGGAAGGTCTTGAAATTTATGAGGTAGGAGAAGAGGGGGATTTAGAGTTACCTCTAGCCCCACTTGATTTTGAGGAAGGAAATGCCTCCTTAATTGATCAAATGATTGATATAAACATTGGGATGGAGGAGGAACCAAGAATTATAAATCTGTATCCTCTCTAACTCGAGAGGAAATAGAAATACACACACATATTCTCAAGGAACACTAAAAAAATCACATTTAATTACATAGAGATGATGGGGATTACTCCTGATGTTGCGGTCCATAACCTCGTCACCAAGTCAAATGCCAAACCAATCAAACAAAATTCAAGGCCCATGAAGCCAAAGGTGGATCTCATGGTGAAAGAAGAGGTGATGAAACTCTTATAAGTAGGGTTCATCAAACCGGTTGACTATTCCCAGTGGGTATCCAATATCATTCATGTTCTAAAAAAGAACGGGAAGATCCGCATTTGTATTGATTTTTAGGACATTAACAAAGTGTGTCCCAAGGATAATTTTCCACTTTCCTCCATTAATGTTATTTTTGATGTGACATCTAGTTATCAGTTGTTGTCTCTCATGGAAAAATTTTCAGGATACAACCAAATTAGGATTTTGAGGAGGATCAAACCAAGATGACTTTTATCACTCCTTGGGGAACCTATTGCTATGTGGTCATACCATTCGGGATAAATAATGTTGGAGTAACTTACTAATGCTCCATGATATATATCTTCCATGATCTTATCCACAAGATTGTGGAGTCTTACGTTGATGACCTCCTAGCCAAATCTAGAAAATGGTGTGATCACCCCGAGGTGCTTCACATCATTCTCTCTCGGTTAATCAAATATGGCATCACACTAAATCCAGAAAAATGTGTATTCGGTGTAACGGGAGGCAAGTTATTGGGATACATCATATCTTCATGAGGGATTGATGTAGATACGACCAAAATCTGAGTAGTACTGGAGATGACCCCACCATCAAATGAATCTGGCGTAAGGTATTTTCTTGGGAAAATCGGTGCAATCCAAGGTTTATCCCTGATCTAACCTTTGTTATTCATCCAATCAATAATTTATTAAATAAGGATTACTGCATTGATTGGACGGAAGAATGCAATGAGGCATCTCTTACCGCCTACATTTATGCCTCCTAAATCAGACCGGCCCCTCATTCTATATTCAAGGGAAAAAAATGTCTCACTAGCCTACATGTTAGCTCAGGAAGACGATGATAAGCATGAACGTGCAGTTTATTTTATCAGTCAAACATTGCTTGACTACGAGACATGTTACACACAAGAAGAAAAGGAGTGCCTAGCTATAGTGTTTGCAACAAAATGGTTGAGACATTATATGTTGAACTAGGAAATAAGGGTGATCATCAAAACCGATCATTTGCGAGACTTATCTAATTCAAGGTTTGTTATCTAAAAGGGTCGGGTGTTTTATAATGCTAATGGGTGAATTTGAGTTGACCTTCATTAATCAGAAGTCTGTAAAAGGACAAGTTATTGTGGATTGGTTAGTTGATAACCCAATGGATGGAGGTGACCTAGTTGATTTAGACTTTCCAGATGAGTGTGTATACCATGTAGAGATTAAGCCCCCAATCATTGTGTGCCCTTAGTACACTGACATAATCAATTTCATTGTGGACAAGGCATACCCTAAAGGGGCTACGTCTCAACAAACTAGATGGTTATGCATTATGGTCATTAAGTACATGATTCTAGAACAAGTTCTCTATTGTAGAGCCTTTGATGGAATTTTATTAAGATGTGTTGACAAAGAAGAATTTGAGAAGATTATTTACGAATCACATAGTGGAGTATGTGGAGGTCAATTTTGACACCATGCCACTGCTCGGAAGACACATCAGATGGGCTACTTATGGCCCACGTTAGACCATGATATGGTATATTTTGTGCATAAGTGTCATAAATGCCAAGAGTTCTCCCATGAGATTCACATATCGCACAGCTCTGCAACCAATTGCAACACCATGGCCCTTTTCCATGTGGGGTTTAGATTTGATAGGGAATTTTTCTCCCTCATCAACTCGATGGCCATAAATTTATAATCACGGAAACAGTACTTCACAAAGTGGGTAGAGGTCATGCCTTTTACCACCGTATCAAGTTTCATAATCACTAAGTTCATTCTAAACCAAATCATTTTTAGGTACAGTGTCCCAAAATTCATTATCTCTGATAATGGCATGTCCTTGAAGAATGAAAAGGTACATGAATTGTGCAAGAAATTAAAGATAAATCATCACATAGCCTCTATGTATTACCCTTAGGACAACAAACAGGTTGAGGAAATAAACAAAACGTTGAAATCCATTCTCCTTAAAACAGTCAAGGAGAACAAATGTGATTGGCATTTTAAGTTATACCCAACCTTGTGGGCCTATCGGACATCAATAAGAATGTCAATGGGGAAACCCCTTTTTCTTTAATATTCGGTGAAAAAACAGTTCTACCACTCAAGTCAAAATACCTAGTCTCTACATCTCATTACAGGGAATTTTGGGAGAAGAAGCCTATCAAGAGGCGTGACTCTCTCAATTATAAATCCTTGATGAGGCTAGGCTCAATGTTGAACAACGACATAGAGCTTATGCTGACCGGATGTGCCGGAAGTATAACAAGAGGGTTTATGAACGTGAAATATATGAGGGAGATCTGGTATTAAGACTTGATATCTAGATAGACAAAAATACTTGGTGAAGGTAGGAAGTTTAGGCCTAGGTGGTTGGGCCCATATCAAGTAATAGAAGACTACAAAAATGGGGCATTTTTCCTGTGTACACTAGAAGGTGAAGAGTTTAGCGAATTCGTCAACTCTCTTCACCTAAAGAGGTATTACGCATGATTCACCTGCATTTCCATATGTACATTACTACATCCGCATTGCATTTTCATCTACTTATCCATTTCGTAAATTTGTAATCAAGGGACTTATTCTCATAGCAATTCCAATATTTATTGAAAATATTGGAAAAACATTCAAATCATATCTCTTCAAATCTTCATGGTATCACCAACTATTTCCAAATCATCTCATTAGTTCAAACAAGAAAAGACAAGCTTTGACATTAACCATACCAAGGCCTACATACTTGGTTCTACTCATAGTTTCTTCTAGATTAGGTTTCTTTTCCTACGGTCTATTCTAGAAGCTTCATGGTGTCACATCTATCCCATATACATCTCTTTGGAAATAAGAACATTCTAAACATTTTTCCTAGATAAACATGTCAACTGCAAATCAATGAAAAATTTTATTTTACACATTTCTTTGCCCTACCAACCTTCAGTGTTGAGCCTACGTCTCTTACTAGTGGCGTAGGGTTGGGAAAGGAGAGAAATCACTCTTACTCGCCTATGCCTTATCCATGGTGATAAGCACATGCTTCCTACTTTGGTAGCATGGGGCAAGGTGTAGGGGGTCTCTTTGACAAATTAGAAATTTAAAAGCAGTTCCTTCAAATATAGTGAAATCATAAATCAAAACAAAGTGAGTTAGATGTCCAAAATTCCAAAAAGATTTTAAAACCTCAAAACCATATTTTGTCAACCAAGTGGCCATCTACATATCTAAGTCTAGATAAACTGGAAATCAATTCACATTTTAAACTATGTAGAAAACTTGCGTAGAGTCAGGTGGTAGGTTCTCAATTTGGTTTTTATCAAATCCTTTTCTCTCTCTCATCATTACCATTCAACAAATCTTTGTGGCTAGTGCCCCCTCCTAACTCTTGGTGTTGATCCCTCGCATCTTATCGGTTGTGTGGAGTTAGGAGTGGGTTAAGTTCAATCTTTCTATCATATCACTTTATCACCACATTTTGCCAAAACAATACGAAGTACCAAAATTGCTTAGAGAAACTAAAGTTCAACATTACAATGTGTTTACATTATCATATATCAGCATTACAAAATACAAAAAGAAATCATTCTGTTAGCACTCATATCCATTGCATACATTCTGAAAAGCATACAAAAGTGGAAGTTCTAAACATCTAGAGTACACATATGAAATAAACCATGAAGAAGTCAACTCAGATACAATGAATTACCGAACCAAAAAGAAGATTCTATATATATCATAATAAATCGAGTTTGTGTATAATGCCATCATGCACTAGGTGTGGTCAAAACACTCACAATGAGCCCGAGATATACAAAAATAACTATATAATGCCCAAAAAAATGGAAACCAAGCAATAAAAGGCCCAATGGCCTATCAATCCATGTGGGATCCCTGAGATGGTGCATGACTGCATCCAGGACTCCTATTACGGCTATGACGATGAGAATGCACTTGAATGGTGGGAGTGCTCATGGTGGTGACCACTAGATGTGGTCTCACTATGAGAATGACTCCACCTCATCAATCACTCAGCTATCTCATATGTGGTCACCTGAGTATGGAGAGAGGTCATAATCTTTATTGCCCTCTAGATGGGAGCAAACACATCGTGTTTCTATTGGTTGTTAGTGTTTTTATTGTATCCTCGCCAGCTCATCTCGGAGTCTTTCCCGAGGGGATCGAAAGGTGTCCATTCACACCCGTCGAATAAGCTCTCGACACTCCCATGCGCATTATTGCAGAAAAAAAAGAAGAATAGATGATGAATTAGAAAGCTACAATAAAAAAACAAAAATAAATACCAACTAACATTTTTGACTAATAAGTTTAAGAGAGGGAGTTGACATACTCAAATCTCTAGGCATCCATGTACGGTCGGTGGCTACTACTACTACTAGTGGTGGTGGCTACAGGGAATCCCCAAACCGAGGTGAGACATTTTCCTATCAAAGACTTGTCATCTCCCTCTCTGCCGCAAGGAATTGGTCCCTCGAGATGAGTGTCTTCTCCTCTACGGCCACCTCATCCCACTCCACTCTCGTAACATCCTTAGTATTATGCCACTCAGATCACTCTCCTCTATGTGAGATGCCTTGTCAATCTCACCACCCAACCCCTCGTCACTAGTCTCCTCTCCACCTGTATCCTCTCTATCATTATCCTCTCCAACCGAATCCTCTCCAAGATTAACCCTTGTTTACTCCTCATAATCGAGTCCACATCTATGGCCTTGTCCTCCTCTCCACTGTGAGTAGGTGTGGCCTCAATCCATAGTAAGGGTGCACAAGCAAACCCACTACCCCATCGGGCATGAACAACTCACCTAACTATAATAGGCACCCCTAGAGTCACCATTTTCCAACCTGGAATATCCTTTAGGGCCCTTCTCCGGGCCTCCTTCACGATCCTATACACAGGTGTCACTAGGGGAAACATATCAATATAAGGAATGCCGCACTATTGAGGAAATCTGCTAAAGGGGTGAATCTCGACCTTCCCATCCTATCAACTAATTGACCAGGTGGTGGCACAAGCTATCACTATGGTCCCATCCTATCCCCGAAACCTAGCCATACCATGGTACGGGTTTTCCACCATATCTGTTGTGGTCAAAGAGGCCACTAGTTGATGTGGCACTCTAAATAATGACATCGTCATCCATCTAGTTGCCCCCGACAGCCCCCATATCCTATACTAGCACTCCCCTCCCATATGGGACCATCCATTGATATACCCACCTCACAACCAATGTGGGGTGACTCAAAGACTTCCCAGTAGCTTGCGAATTTGATATGGGTCATGAAAAGTGATACAAAGAACATTTTCTCCCCAGAGTAGATGCAACCATGTTACTCGATATTTTAAATAATGGGAGCCTAACAATATAGTAGAGTATCACCTCCCTTGTCCCCAATCAACCGCGAGGCCAAGATACCCATGATGGCCTTACGATGATAGGAATGGGAGCATTAGCAATGGATCAAACCTTCATCCCCTTCTTCGAACCAAAGGAAACCATGACATCCCCCATATAGGTGGCCCACTGAGTCATCGCGGACCTAGATCATGATGTCTCCAAGGTCAGTCTCCTCCCAAGTATCAGAACTCTAAGTATCTGATACACATCCTCCAATGTGATCGTCCACTCACCCATAATACAAAGAAATCGAAAAGTGTCCCGTATGCATCCCAATAAGAGAACAAGTCACATAGTATGTGACTAGTAGGAGTAACATGGGGCACCCGTGTAATCCTCCATATGCTTGCTCTTTGAAGAGTATCGGTCTCATCCTGAGTCAACTAATCCAATATCGTGGGAGCCAGTCACACTCCCTCTTATAACTCCAACGGATATACTCTTCCTTCTTCTGCATCCACCAAAACATAGAAAAATAGAAAGTTAGTGACACATTTTCAAGAAACAAGCTCATCAAAAACATAAAAATTCAAAAAAATCTAAGTTAGTGTAAGTTTTATGCATTTTGTTCGAACCGCCGCCTATTACAGGGCACCAATTTCAAGATCGTCGCCCTAGTAGGGCAGCGATCTGAACCAATTCATTGATGGCTTTGAATCCCTAAAAATGTTCAAAACTACAAAAAATAGACCATTTTTAATGAAATAAAAGACTACCCTATAGGCGCCCCCTAGAGACTCATTTAAAACAAGAAATTTCAAAAATAACCCCTCCTAGGAAAATATTTTGACATTTTGACATTTTAGGTTTAAAAACACAAGTGAGAAAAACTAACCTTAGACCGCGCAGTTGATCTTTCAGTCATGGATGCATGATCAGAATCTCGCAATGAACATTTTGACTATCCTTTTGACGAAAAACGGTCACCGTAGGTCCAGCACTGAAAAATCACCAAGTCGATATGCGCAAATAAATTGGAAAATGGGCTTGTTTGATATATATATATATATGATGTTATAACTTCATTTTGAGTGCATATGTTTATAGGGTGGCGGTTCGACACTAAAGGTCAAAACATGCACATAAATGAGAAAGGAGCTTAAAGAAAGCGTAGAAAAACTAAGTACAAGTATCTAGGCTACAAATATACACTATGAATGAGCTTAGGAACCCGAACACCTTCTGAAAGGACATGAATAAAAATTGGGGACTTTTGTAACCGTTTTTCGACAATGTAGTACATGCAAAATTGAGTGCGTACATATTGCCCCCGATCGAAAACCCAAAGCGAAATTGCACAATCCAACTCAAAAAATTATTTTTAATGATTTTTAATGAAAATTTTGAAATTATGATCTTTTTGTAATTTTAATAAATGAAATAAAACTAAAAGTGTTGTATAAAATCAGAAAATACAGAGATGAATCACAAGCAAAATGACACAGAATTGATAATAGAGTTTGGCGCTTGAGGCCTACGCCTCCGGTCCAATTGAATGGGACCGGTCTATTAAAATCATGAAAATATATCTTAAAAATACTTCTACAAGAATTCTGATCTTGTCATCATGTTCCTCTACTAAAAATAATAGTATTCACTTTTACTTCATCTTCAAATTCCATTCCTAGCTCAAGTTATGAGCATTTGAATATTACAAATCACTTAACTCTTCATGTACATATTGTACATTGCCCATATTATAGTGTTTCCTTAGTAGTGGTGCGACGGTCAAGGATCTTATCTTTTACCAAAGAGGATAGAGGTTTAAATCCCCTATCCCCACTCCCTATACCACCTCCCATGGGATTTATCCCACATTTCTTGCATATGGGTTGAGTAGGCGGTTAAAAAGACGTGTTCTAGGCTCCTTTAGTTGGTTATGAGAGCCATTGACCGGTCTATCCTTGGTTTCATGCAAATGTGGGCACTTTGGAATATTTTGAATGTTGGAGAGATAATTTGTTTTCAAATGTGGAGATAAGCTAGATTATTATATGTGTCATTTAATATAATGTATGGTGGATGGATTTTAGGTGTTTAATTTGGAAAATAGCTTATAATGTGTGGCATTTTCAATATAAGGCTTTTTTTAATAGCCCTAACAAATGAGTCCCACATGCATCATGATAGTTGACATATATTGTAAATATATACAATGGATTTTCTAACATAAT
This sequence comes from Taxus wallichiana var. yunnanensis, assembly GCA_018340775.1. Classification (NCBI taxonomy): domain Eukaryota; kingdom Viridiplantae; phylum Streptophyta; class Pinopsida; order Cupressales; family Taxaceae; genus Taxus; species Taxus wallichiana. The sequence continues at coordinate 949,817,179 of CM031235.1, forward strand.
GTGAAGTAAAGGAGGTCAAGAAACCCTCCATAATTGAATGTGTCGAACTTGGTTGAGGGCCTATTGGTCGTCAAATAGGACTTTACGAAGAGCAACAGTCGGGGACAAGAAGTCCCTCCTCTTTAATGGGAGAGGTTCCCTTATTCGAAAAGCGAACCTATTTAAAAATATACAAAACATGATTTTCTGGTTGAACTTGGATATTACGAAAGTGTTTTCTATAAAGATCATCAATTACAAAAGGACTGAGGAATGAGAATACGAGAATGAGTAGAAAGGCAACACTCAGAATTATAGATAACAGAGTAATTCTTTATGTATGCGAAGTTACAGTGAATTGAAACAAGATCATTTGTATCATATAAATAAGATGGAATTTAAAGACACAAAGTTCTGTAAATAACATCTGCCAGAACACAAAGTTTCTTGACATAACACAAACAAATGATCTTCACAAAATTAAATGAAAAGCATGGGGATAAAAGATCAATAGACATAGACAAAGAATGAAAAGCCCTTCTATATTGATTTCTTTATGATCTATTTACACTTTCGTAAAATAAGCAAAGTTCTTCCTTCTTGCCAAATGGCGTGGAGAGACCATTATATAGCTTACAAATCGCTTACTCTTAGTAACCACTTCTTTTAACTAAAGATTAGTTAAGGATTGCCAATCGCAATACCTCAACTTATTACAATGAATCCAAGAAAAGAATTAGAAGAGAAGAGAAGAATAAGGAGAAGAAGACAGTGGTTATGACTGGGAGGGACCCACTAACTTCAAAATCCGCTGCCTGAATCTCTTCAATGCCTCGGCTATGTCTCTCGCCACGGGAACCGACGTGTTGGTTGTAGACTGGGTCCAATATCCGAGGCACTTCTCCATTTCCTTATCAAACTCGACATGAGTATGATAGTATTTATTTGCTTCTTCAATGGCAGATTGAAGAGAGCAGATCTCCTTCATTTTCTCTTTGGAAATGGAGCTTTCCTTGAATAGATTATCTTTGACAAAAGCTCTGAATTGAGCTTTGATTTCTTGCAAGGAAAAGGCACACCAGAAGTTTCATCCTGAAGATGACAATGTATATCTTTGAAAGCAGATACAACCAGTGTCTTGAAAGCCTCACCCTTCTGCCAACTATTCTTCAGTTCTCCCAAAGCCTCCTCCAAGACTTTGATCTTCCACTCCACGCTGTAAACCCAGGACTTTGACAGATTATCCTTTGCATCATCAAAAACCTTATTCGCCAATAAAATGTTCTCATCTCTGTCTGCTCTCATCTCATGCTGCATGTCTTTGATACTCTGTACTTCATCTTGGCTCAAAATTATAGGGGGCGGAAGGGTAGTCAATGGGGTAGGGTCCAAAACTTTGTCCTTAGACAAAAGAGATTTGATAAAACCTGTGAGAATCTGGGCTTGTTCCTCCAACTGTTCAATAGTTTGCTTCCCTTTCTCCACCCTCCCAATGACTCTTGTGACCGTTTCCTGGAGGTTGTGGATCTCACCTTCAGGGGTAGACTCTCCCATAGGAATCCTTGAGAATTCTAGGTCAGATGCCTGTAAGTCCTGCTCTGATTTATCTACTGTAGGCTTAGCAATCTCCAGGAATTGCTGACCCTGAGCATCAGACACTATCCTGGAGGTGATTCTGGATTTTTGGCGTGAGAAGGAGTAGTGCCTAACAAGGCTGCCACAGCATCAAAATTTGGCCCTGAGCTCCGAGAGGAAGATTTCCTCTTTCTACTGTCGACAAAAGGTTGCACCCATGCAAAAGAGGAAGAGGAAGCAGCAGGAGGGGCAAGAGGACCAAGAGACAGAGAGCTCATGATGCTCAAGGTTTGCACAGCTGTTGTCTCAAGTTGAGACACGAGTGGGGCGCTTGAGACAATTGCTGCAGAGGAATCAATAGCACTTGGAAGTTCAGTGCTCTGGACTTCCTTATCTTTATCCGTTGGAGCTTCAGGAGCACTTAGAGGAGCTGGCACTTCACTCTCTTCACTTTCACTGAGAACAATAATGTTCTCTGATCCCAAAGGTATTTCTACCTGCTTTCTCTGAGGATCTTTTTCCACAGGCTCCTTCTTAACCTCTTTGAATTTCTTCTGGTATACTTGGGTGGATGAAGAAGGAGTAGAAGCTGCAGGTCCTTGCGTTGATGAGGCAGGAGGGGTTTGCACAGGTGTGTCTGATATTGGAGTCGATGCTTCCCTCCTTGGTGTTGAAACATCCTTAGAGGAGGATTCTCCTGAGTGCCTCCTAAGCTCTCGAACTTTCTTATCAAACCATATCTTAGTCCTGACTAAGACTGGAGCCAGGATCTCAGCCAGATCATCTTTCTCTTTCTTGAACCAATCCAAGTCCTCCAAGGGAGTGTGCTTAACCACATTGTCATACTCATATGAGTATAGATCAGAGTTGTCATCCTGGAGTCCTTCAGGAACTTGGTACAAGCCGAGTTCTTGGATCAATTGCAGAGAGAACCTGCCATAATGCCTCCTTCTAGCCTCAAAATCATCGGCACAGTCAGCCCAATAGTCTTCTGTATCTACCCTATGATGATAGATTATCTTGATGTTCTGCTCAATGAACTTCTTCGAGTCGAAGCAAGTTCTTGGCTTGAAGAAATGGACAGTGATGGGAGCCAGGGCTCTTTCTATATTCTGTGCGTCCAGGGCTGTTTTACAAGTGTAGTTTCCCAAAGAGATGGGGAAGTGCAAACCAGTAATCTTCTTGTCTCTGCAGGTTCTGTGTAATTTGTCTAATTGCCTGCATACTTCTATCAAAGCCATCTTATCACTGCAGAACATGGGAAGCCTCAGAGGGGTGCTCTCATAGCCAACAAGCCTGATATAGGAGAATTTTCTGAATTGGATAAAATAGGCACCGTAGTGCGATATCAGGTTCATGGCTTCGTCAGAAAACCTTCTAGCAGTGTCACCCTCGAGAAGCCTGACCACGTACATGGTGAAAGCATCATTTACCCTTTGGAAATTGCAATTGCTAGTCTCTAGGGTGAACTGCGGGTAGTAGGCATATACAGGATCATCCTTGTGGGCATCAATGTAAGAAAAACCAAACCATTGCCTTGATGCCGCCAGAGTATACATCAAGTACGAAGTCATGTAGAATTTCTTCGTTTGCTGTACATTGGATAGCTGCTCCGCTAAGTTCATGCTGATGATTTCTACCTAGTTGATATTTTGAGTTCCCTCGAACACCATGTTGATGAGCGGGCACATCCAGAAATGGAACTCATTAGTAGAGGGTAAGCCCATAACCCGAGCCAGTAGGATTATAAAATCCGACAATTCTTCATTGAAATCATCCCAGAAAAGAGTCTTGGATAGACGAGATGCTCCCTTCTTAGGGTTTTTAAGCCAAGACTTCACCACCCGCGCCTTGTAGTTGTCGCTGTCTTGATTGAACAGGGCCTGTGCTTGATTCTGGGAAACAACTATGGCATTATCCATTTCTGGAATCCTCAGTGCAGTGCTAATGGTGGCAGCGTCTAGTTTGGCGATGAGTTCCCCATGTATGTTGGTCAATTCGCTCGAATCAGGGTCGAAATGAGCTCCGCATGAAAGCACTGTATCTAGCACATTGCACCGAGATTGGGAAACCACCAGCGAAAGCCAAACCACTGTCGTGAATCATCTGTGCCATTGGTGTAGGGTTTGCATCTGCCATCCTCGACCAAAAATCGCCAAAGTCAAGATGGCGAGCTTCACTGTCCCCGATATTGGGAACGACAGACTCTAGTGGTGAGATTTGTTCCTGTCCCTGAAATTTGATCTTCATGTTGATAGTAATTCGGAGGGCAGAGCTGCAAGCTAGACTCGGGAAGGAATTACAGAGGGAAATGGATACGCGTGCAGAAATTTAGATTGCAAGGGTTCGAGCAAAGGATAGCATGGAAGCAGTGTGAAAAACACATAGGGGTTTTCTCGTTATATAGCCATTTAGGAGAGAGAAAGGTAATTAATGCGCATTTAATACATACCTACCAATTTGAATAAGCAAGATATTCGGTAGAGCGGGAAAAATTAGCACGAATGGCACTTGGTTCATTTGGGACATGCGGGATGCGAAAGCGCGAAGCACGTGGCTCGCCGATTCGGCGAAGCGGGGAAAAGACGCGCAAATGCTTTTTGGGACATGCGGGACAAAAGTGCGCGAGGTACGCGGTTCGGGTGATTCGGCCGAAAATGGAACAACTTGTCCGGGCGAACTTGGGACATTTGGGACAAAAAGTTCCGACGGGCCCGAAAAAGACAAACTTCGGGGAAACCGGCCGATCGGGGAACAGAGGGCCCAATTGAACTTGGGACACGTGGGACAAAAATGTCCGACAGGCCCGAAAAACACACAAAATGACCCAAAAATGTAGATTTTCTCAATTTCTCGACTTTTAACATTATCAGTACAATAGAGAAGACACTTAAACTCAAAATTTTGAATTTTCACTTTCTTAAGAGCAGGGAATTTTGAGTGGACAACAACTGGCTCCTTCTGGGGATGACTTGGCATAAATTCAAGGAATGAGACAAGGTAAGAACTTAGACAAACTCGGGAAGTAGACCAGTACCTTATCCATTGGGCCACGGAGTCAAAAAGCAAACCAATACAGAGGACAACACACCAAAACAAAAAGGAAAGAAAAACAAAACGCTATACAGAAGTATACAAAGGGACTCCCTAATCACCTATGACTTGAACAATTTCAGGTACTGCCCACTATAAGGAAGTGGGAGAGGAGAACCATCCATGTAATCAAGGTAAAAAGAATTCTTACCAGCAAAGTGTCTGATCTTGAAAGGTCCGAGCCAAAGGGAATCAAACTTGCCATGGCTGCCACGAGGTTCATGCCTTTTATCCCATAACAAAACAGTGTCTCCAACTTGGAAATCTCTGAACCTGGCTTTCTTATCAAACAGGACCTTTACTTTGCTGGTGAATAGATATCCTATCAGCAACCTCCAATCTGTTCTCATTCAATTTGTGAAGGTACATAATTCTCTTATCCAAAGCATCACTGAAACTGGTATCTTCAATGGCCTTCATTAGATGCAAGGCTGGCAGCTCCACTGTTACTGGCAATTGAGCTTCTACTCCATATACCACTTGAAAAGGAGACATTCCAATAGCTCTCTTTGGTGTGATCATGTCTGCCCAAAGAGCATCATAGAGCTTCTTGTGCCAGTTTCGTTGAGACTCATTGACTAATTTCCTTATAATAGTCACCAAATTTTTATTAGTGGACTCTGCTTGTCCGTTTCCTTGAGGATAGTAATCTGAGGAGTGAGCCAAAGAGATGCCGTATCCATAGCAAAAATCCATTATCTCAGTTGAGGAAAAATTCGAAGCATTATCTGTCACAATCTTGTTTGGCACACCATACCTTACCAAGATGTTCTCTTTGATGAAGCTGCACACCACTTCAGAAGTAGTACTCTTTACTGGAATAGCTTCTACCCATTTGGTGAAGTAATCCGTGGCAGTTAATACATGAGTATGACCAGCACTAGAAGAGGGATTAAGTGTTCCAATGAAGTCCAAACCCCACTGTTGAAAAGGTTCCTCAATTACAACTGGCCTAAGAGGCAAAGAGGCTAATTTGGGTCTTCCCACAAAGGTCTGACAAGCCTCACATTTATCAACCCACTTGGATGCATCTCTGAACAAGGTAGGCCAGTAATATCCTCCACGGAGTATCTTATGAGCAAGTGACCATTGATGAATAGTTCCTCCACATGCCCGATCATGAAAAGTCGAGAGCAACTTTTTCGTTGTTCCTTGTCCACACATTTCAAAAACCTTCCATCTAACCCACGTTTGAACAAGGCGTTTTCCCACAACACATACTGCACTGACCTTAGTTTAACAATCCTCTTTCCTTTAGCAGTTAAATGAGAGGGGCATTCTCCATAGGTGAGAAAATGAGCGATATGAGCATACCATTCATCAACTGAGCTAAGAAACAGAACGGTAGGAAGGCCAACTTTATCCTCCAATAACTCATGTCTAGCTCCTTCAGCAATGAGCTCACAAAGGCCTTTTCCACGGACGAGCTTGGTCGGTTTGATGTCAATATCATATTCTTAGACCTTAGCAACCTAGTTCCCTCTCTTGGATCCAAATTCTTGTTGTGTGAGAATTGACTTAACAGTTGTATCTGGAACCAACACCATGGAATGAGAGTTGAGAATGTAAAAACGAAACTGCTTGACAACTTTAACCACTGCAAAAGCATGTTTTTCCATCATGGTGTATTTTAACTCATGATCTTTCAGAATATAGCTCATGAATGCAATTGGGAGTTCATGCTCATTAGAATCTTCTTGAGTCAAAACAGCAGCCAAGGTATTATCTGTGGCGTAGCAATAGATAATAAAATCTTTGCTGAAATCAGGACATGCTAAAACAGGAGTTTTAGCAATGGCTCTTTTAATACCTTCAAAGGATTCTTTTCCTTTAAGAGACCAACCAAACGCTTGTTTGCCTTTCATCATTTGGGAAATATTCAAAGTTAACTCTGCAAAATTAGGGATGAACCTTCTTAAAAAATTGATCTTACCAAAGAAAGAGTGCACGCCCTTTTTGCTGGTTGGGAGAGGAATTTGCTGGATAGCTTGAACTCGCTCAGATCAATCTTAATACCATCCTTGAGATGATGTGCCATAATAATTTCCCCTCTGTGACACAAAAGACAGATTTTTAGGATTCAAAGAGATCCCGTGTTCTCTACATCTTAGCAGAACTGTCTCCAGGTGGTCAAAATGATCCACCCTTTTTTTAGAAAACACAACAAATCATCAAGGTATATGACAATACATTTCCCTTTCAAACTTCCAAAGGCCAAATCCATAGCTCTCTGAAAAGTGGCACCAGCATTAATGAGCCCAAAAGGCATTCTTTTGTAAGCAAAAAGGTACCCCAAGGGGTAGTGAAAGCCGTTTTATGTTGATCTGCAGTATTAACTTCTACCTGGTTATATCCTAAGAATCCATCAAGCATAGACAACATTTCAGATCATGTTACTGCTTGCAAGACCTGATCCATCATAGGCAAAGGATAATTATCTTTCAAGGAAGCTTGATTCAGATTCCTGAAGTCAACACAGATGTGGATCTCACCATTTTTCTTCCTAACATGCACAATATTGGCAATCCATGTTGAATGGTGGATGGGAAAAATGATTTTAGCTTTCAACAGCTTTTGTATTTCTTGAAAAATGGTGTCAGCTATTTTGGGATCGTATTGGCTCTGTTTCTGCTTAAAAGGCTTAATTCCAGGTTTGAGAGGAATAAAATGTTGCATATCTTTTGGTTGGAAATCTTTTAAATCCTCATAAGAGTAAGCAAGAACATCCTTATACCTCTTTAAAAGATAAATTTGCTTTCCTCCTCTCATCTCACTGTGCAACATTTTCCAATGTTCACGAGCTTAGGAATGAGTGGAACTCCCAATATTAATTTTGTCATACTCGGTGATTGTTGAGGTCCAAAGAGAAGCTCTAGACTTTACATACTTTGGTTGTGTTTATCAAATAGTTCCTCTAAACTCACCAATCCTTTAGGAATCTTGTTTCCCTTGAGTTTAATGCATCCATCCTGATCCATTTCTTCTCCTTGGGTGACTGCTTTGTCAAAGGGCACATTTTCACGAGGCAAGTTATCACTTCCTTCAAAATACAGCTGTTCAAAATTATCCTTGAGTTCTAAGAAAGAAAGCAAGTGCTGATCATCATTGAAAACTTGCCAGTTATTTGTATTATCAGGTACACTAGGTCGATGGATCATCTCAATGGTGAACTTATCTTGAGAGAAGTCAGGATGAGGAATCAGTAGTGACCCTGAGACTGCTAGTGAATCAGCCCTGGTGTTCTTCTCCCTAGGTATTGCTTCGATGGAGAAAGCATCGAGAAATTCAATGGAATCCCAAACTTGATTCCGGTAATGTTTCAACCTTCCATTTTTTACCTGGAAAAGGTTTCTAACTTGCTTTACAATCAATTCCGCATCACCACGAGCTAGAAGATTCTTTACACCTTGTTCTTTTGCCACTTGTAGTCCAAGAATGAGAGCCTCATACTCTGCTGTATTATTAGTATTTTCGAACTGCAACTTGAATGAAAAAGGATGAAGGCTCCTTCAAGTGACACCAGTAGGACACCAGCTCCAACCAGCTGAGGAACAACTTCCATCAAACTCTAAAATCCAAACACCATTAGGATCTTTAGGTGACACTTTGGGGAGTTGGATTTCATCAGGGGACATAATCATGTAGTTGCCATGCCCCATATCCTCATAGAGTATTTGTGCTTTGGGATCATCCATTTTTTGTACAATATACTCAGACTACTTCTCAGGAAGCAACTTCTTCATTTTCCCATTAACAGGTACGAGTGCATGTGACCAATCCATTTGAATTTCTCCACCCACATCCTTACAAAAGTTTCTGCTTAGCAACATCCCGTATGAAGGAGGAATATCTGCTACTAAGATGGTAGCCAAAACTTTCTTCTCAGGCAAAGCAGCAAAATCCACTTGTGCATCTTTAATTCTTCCGACCAGGGGCACTTCCTTACTCTCCATAGAGTAACAAGATCCATAAGTGCGTGTGAGGGTCAAGCCTAAGGCATGAGCTACTTTAGCAGGCATCACATTGTCTGAGGCTCCTGAGTCTATGACACAATTACTAAGCCTATGGCTAGCTATAAGAAGTGTTACATAAAATGGTTTGATTTTGTCATTGGGTGAGGTGACAACGGCTACCAGACTAGGTCAGTGTGGTGCGAGAGAAGGAGTGGGTAAAAGGCATTTAGAGGTGGTTTTAGAATGGGAATTGACAAATGAATCATTTTAGCAAAAGCTTTGGGATGGGTTTGATAATACTCACCTCTCTCGAGATTTGAACCTAGGTCTTTTTAGGTGATCAATAATATCAAAAGACCCAGAAGTGGACGGGCTATTATCACTTGAGATCCTAGGTTTATCAACTTTAGGGGAAAAAGAAGTAACTTTAGTAGCAGAGAGTGGCGGGACTCACCTTTGGTGCGATGAAACGGGATAGGAGATCCTCTTTTACAATTACAAGGATAGTTGTCGGCTGCTCCTTAGATTTCTTGGTGGGCTACGTCACTTTCTCCCTCTGATTTGTCTGCTCTCGAGTCATGACAATCGTATGATTCGCTATTCATGTCTACTACTACTTCATCATAATCATCTCCATCATCAATGCCCTCGGTGGTGAAGAAATTAACTCAAGATCCCTCAAGTTCATCTGCTTCATCATCAACTTCTTCCACAAACTCCTCGCAAGCTTCATTATCCTCTTCATCATCTGGTTCCTCAACTTCACAGGTTGCATTGACAGGAACTTTAACAGGAGGTCCTTCAAGCACTAGCCTTGTTTGAGAAGTAGGCAAATGATTTCTGGGCTGAAAATTCCTCCTTGGAACGTCTGCATAGGGAGCATGCTGAGCCAATTGTTTCTTAATGGCAATGAGATCATTCGCAAGTTTTTGAACCAATGGATCAATATTAGGTCCGGGAGTGGAAGAGGAGGAAGAAGCAGACTTAGATTTGGAAGGGTCTCTCCTCAACTTCCCTGACATGATTAAATCATCTTCGACACTAACAGCAAGAGTTTGATCCTCAACCAATGTTGCGAGATTAGCCCTTCTTAGTGCATAACTAACTTCAGGTGATTGGGCATTTAGGAAGAAACATTTTTGGATTTGATCTACAGGTCGAGTATTTGGTGGAATTTTATTAATCAACCTGTTGAATTGGGCCACAAATTCTCTCATGGGCTCTTGTGAATCTTTCTTTATCTGAGAGATTTGGGCTAGCAAGGCATGCACATCTTCTGTTGGGTTGAAATGGTTTTCAAACCCAGTTCTCATTGTGTCCCAGCTAGTGATAGCACCAACCGGAAGGTGATAGAACCAATCAGCAAAGCATTATCTTGTAAAGTCTCAACGAACAGTCTCACGGAGACGTCTTCATGTTCAACTCCCAGAACTCCACATGCAACTATGAAGGCTGCGATATGTTCATCAGGATGCACTTTACCATCACCTTTGAATTTAGGGAAGTTCTTCCGGTTACCTCTGGGTAACTCATGCAAAGGCTGAGGAAGGGCAAGGGGCCCGACACGATGACCCCAGGGCAATGGTACCGCCATTCTTGGAAAAATGGCTTGGAGAGGAACTGCAACACCAGCAAGAACCAAAGCTCAAAGATTAGGACTGATTGACTCTGAAGGAATACCACCCGTAGGGATTCTATCTTGAACAGGTGGAGTGCTTGTCGAACGAGTCTTTCTATTTCTTGTTGAAGGGAAAGGAAAACCCTGCTGCTCCAAAAGCTGAAACTGAGAATCTTCAATACCAAGGGCCCTTCTCCCTCGAGTAAAACACGGAGTCGCTAGATCAAAGGATGATCAAAAATTACAGAACTGGAATATGATTTTCCCAGCAGAGTCGCCAAAAACTGTTGGTCGTCAAATAGGACTTTACGAAGAGCAACAGTCAGGGGACAAGAAGTCCCTCCTCTTTAATGGGAGAGGTTCCCTTATTCAGAAACAAACCTATTTACAAATATACAAAACATGATTTTCTTGGTTGAACTTGGATATTACGAAAGTGTTTTCTATAAAGATCATCAATTACAAAAGGACTGAGGAATGAGAATACGAGAATGAGCAGAAAGGCAACACTCAGAATTATAGATAACAGAGTAATTCTTTATGTATACGAAGTTACAGTGAATTGAAACAAGATCATTTGTATCATATAAATAAGATGGAATTTAAAGACACAAAGTTCTATAAATAACATCTGCCAGAACACAAAGTTTCTTGACATAACACAGACAAATGATCTTCACAAAATTAAATGAAAAGCATGGGGATAAAAGAGATCAGATAGACAAAGAATGAAAAGCCCTTCTATATTGATTTCTTTATGATCTATTTACACTTTCAGAAAATAAGCCAAGTTCTTCCTTCCTTTTCAAAATGGCGTGGAGAGGCCATTATATAGCTTACAAATCAGTTACTCTTGGTAACCACTTCTTTTAACTAAAGATTAGTTAAGGATTGCCAATCGCAATACCTCAACTTATTACAATGAATCCGAGAAAAAGAATTAGAAGAGAAGAGAAGAATAAGGAGAAGAAGACAGGTGGTTATGACTGGGAGGGACCCACTGACTTCAAAATCCGCTGCCTGAATCTCTTCAATGCCTCGGCTATGTCTCTGCCACGGGGGACTGACGTGTTGGTTGTAGACTGGGTCCAAAATCTGAGGCACTTCTCCATTTCCTTATCAAACTCGACATGAGTATGATAGTCTTTATTTGCTTCTTCAATGGCAGATTGAAGAGAGCAGATCTCCTTCATTTTCTCTTTGGAAATGGAGCTTTCCTTGAATAGATTATCTTTGACAAAAGCTCTGAATTGAGCTTTGATTTCTTGCAAGGAAAAAGGCACACTAGAATTTTCATCCTGAAGATGACAATGTATATCTTTGAAAGTAGATACAACCAGTGTCTTGAAAGCCTCACCCTTCTGCCAACTATTCTTCAGCTCTCCCAAAGCCTCCTCCAAGACTTTGATCTTCCACTCCACGCTGTAAACCCAGGACTTTGACAGATTATCCTTTACATAATCAAAAACCTTATTCGCCAATAAAATGTTCTCATCTGTCTGTCCCATAAGATGGAGGTCTACTATGCAACTGCTCCAGAGTTTGAGCTCTTTATCTATGAGCCCGATAGTGGAGGAGAGCTTTTGTTGCAAGTTGTTCACCTTTCCGTGGAGTTTGAAAGCTTCATCGATGAAGTTCAATCCTGTAACAAGCATATCTTCCACCATGGCCTCCATAGCTCTGCCATAGACAGAATACTTGTGCATGTCTTTGATACTCTGTACTTCATCTTGGCTCAAAATTATAGGTGGCGGAAGGGTAGTCAATGGGGTAGGGTCCAAAACTTTGTCCTTAGACAAAAGAGATTTGATAAAACTTGTGAGAATCTGGGCTTGTTCCTCCAACTGTTCAATAGTTTTCTGCCCTTTCTCTACCCTCCCAATGACTCTTGTGACCATTTCCTGGAGGTTGTGGATCTCACCTTCAGGGGTAGACTCTCCCATAGGAATCCTTGAGAATTCTAGGTCAGATGCCTGTAAGTCCTGCTCTGATTTATCTACTGTAGGCTTAGCAATCTCTAGGAATTGCTGACCCTGAGCATCAGACACTATCCTGGAGGTGATTCTGGCTTTTTTGGCGTGAGAAGGAGTAGTGCCTAACAAGGCTGCCACAACATCAAAATTTGGCCCTGAGCTCCGAGAGGAAGATTTCCTCTTTCTACTGTCGACAAAAGGTTGCACCCATGCAAAAGAGGAAGAGGAAGCAACAGGAGGGGCAAGAGGACCAAGAGACAGAGAGCTCATGACGCTCAAGGTTTGCACAGCTATTGTCTCAAGTTGAGACATGAGTGGGGCGCTTGAGACAACTGCTGCAGAGGAATCAATAGCACTTGGAAGTTCAGTGCTCTGGACTTCCTTATCTTTATCCGTTGGAGCTTCAGGAGCACTTAGAGGAGCTGGCACTTCACTCTCTTCACTTTCACTGAGAACAATAATGTTCTCTGATCCCAAAGGTATTTCTACCTACTTTTTCTCGAGGATCTTTTCCCACAGTGCTACTTCTTAACCTCTTTGAATTTCTTCTCTCGTATACTTGGGTGGATGAAGAAGGAGTAGAAGCTTGCAGTCCTTGTGTTGATGAGGTAAGAGGGTTTGCACGGTGTGTGTCGATATTAGAGTCGATGCTTCCCTCCTTGGTGTTGAAACATCCTTAGAGGAGGATTCTCCTGAGTGCCTCCTAAGCTCTCGAACTTTCTTATCAAACCATATCTTAGTCCTGACTAAGACTGGAGCCAGGATCTCGGCCAGATCATCTTTCTCTTTCTTGAACCAATCCAAGTCCTCCAAGGGAGTGTGCTTAACCACATTGTCATACTCATATGAGTATAGATCAGAGTTGTCATCCTGGAGTCCTTCAGGAACTTGGTACAAGCCGAGTTCTTGGATCAATTGCAGAGAGAACCTGCCATAATGCCTCCTTCTAGCCTCAAAATCATCGGCACAGTCAGCCCAATAGTCTTCTATATCTGCCCTATGATGATAGATTATCTTGATGTTCTGCTCAATGAACTTCTTTGAGTCGAAGCAAGTTCTTGGCTTGAAGAAATGGATAGTGATGGGAGCCATGGCTCTTTCTATATTCTCAGTAAGGCCCGTAGGCTGTTTTACAAGTGTAGTTTCCCAAAGAGATGGGGAAGTGCAAACCAGTAATCTTCTTGTCTCTGCAGGTTCTGTGCAATTTTTCTAATTTCCTGCATACTTCTATCAAAGCCATCTTATCACTGCAAAACATGGGAAGCCTCAGAGGGTGCTCTCATAGCCAGCAAGCCTGATATAGGAGAATTTTCTGAATTGGATAAAATAGGCACCGTAGTGCGATATCAGGTTCATGGCTTCGTCAGAAAACCTTCTAGCAGTGTCACCCTCGAGAAGCCTGACCACGTACATGGTGAAAGCATCATTTACCCTTCGGAAATTGCGATTGCTGGTCTCTAGGGTGAACTGCGGGCAGTAGGCATATACAAGATCATCCTTGTGGGCATCGATGTAAGAAAAACCAAACCATTGCCTTGATGCCACCAGAGTATACATCAGGTACGAAGTCATGTAGAATTTCTTCGTTTGCTGTACATTGGACAGCTGCTCCGCTAAGTTCATGCTGATGATTTCTGCCCAGTTGATATTTTGAGTTCCCTCACACACCATGTTGATGAGCGGGCACATCCAGAAATGGAACTCGTTAGTAGAGGGTAAGCCCATAACCCGAGCCAGTAGGATTATAAAATCTGACAATTCTTCATTGAAATCATCCCGAAAAGAGTCTTGGATAGACGAGATGCTCCCTTCTTAGGGTTTTTAAGCCAAGACTTCGCCACCCGTGCCTTGTAGTTGTCGCTGTCTTGATTGAACAGGGCTTGTGCTTGATTCTACGAAACAACTATGGCATTATCCATTTCTGTAATCCTCAGTGCAGTGCTAATGGCGGAAGCATCCAGTTTGGCGATGAGTTCCCGCGTATGTTGGTCAATTCGCTCGAATCAGGGTCGAAATGAGCTCCGCATGAAAGCATTGTATCTGCACATTGCACTGAGATTGGGAAACCACCAGCGAAAACCAAACCGCTGTCATGAATCATCTCGTGCCATTGGTGTAGGGTTTGAATCTGCCATCCTCGACCAAAAATCACCAAAGTCAAGATGGCGAGCTTCACTTCCCGATATTGGGAACGGCAGACTCTAGTGGTGAGATTTGTTCTTGTCCCCGAAATTTGATCTTCATGTTGATAATAATTCGGAGGGCAGAGCTACAAGCTAGACTCGGGAAGAAATTACAGAGGGAAATGGATATGTGTGCAGAAATCTAGATTGTAAGGGTTCGAGTAAAGGATAGCATGGAAGCAGTGTGAAAAACACATAGGGGGTTCGCTCGTTATATAGCCGTTTAGGAGAGAGAAAGGTAATTAATGCGCATTTAATACATACCTACCAATTTGAATAAGCAAGATATTCAGGTAGAGCGGGAAAAATTAGCACGAATGGCACTTGGTTCATTTGGGACATGTGGGACGCGAAAGCGCGAAGCACGCGGCTCGGCCGATTCGGGCGAAGTGGGGAAAAGACACACAAATGCTTTTTGGGACATGCGGAACAAAAGTGCGCGAGGTACGCGGTTCGGGCGATCCGGCCGAAAATGGAACAACTTGTCCAGGTGAACTTGGGACATTTGGGACAAAAAGTTCTGACGGGCCCGAAAAAGACAAACTTCGGGAAACCGGCCGATCGTGGAACAGAGGGCCTAATTGAACTTGGGACACGAGGGACAAAATTGTCCGACAGCCCTGAAAAACACACAAAATGACCCAAAACGCTGATTTTCTCGACTTTTAACATTATCGACAACATAGAAGACACTTAAACTCAAAATTTTGAATTTTCACTTTCTTAAGAGCAGGGAATTTTGAGTGGACAACAGCGGCTCCTTTTGGGGATGACTTGGCATAAATTCAAGGAATGAGACAAGGTAAGAACTTAGACAAACTCGGGGAAGCAGACTAGTACCTTATCCGTTGGGCCACGGAGTCAAAAATCAAACCAATACAGAGGACAACACACCAAAACAAAAGGAAAGAAAAACAAAACGCTATACAGAATATACAAAGGGACTCCCTAATCACCTATGACTTGAACAATTTCAGATACTGCCCACTATAAGGAAGTGGGAGAGGAGAACCATCCATGTAATCAAGGTAAAAAGAATTCTTACCAGCAAAGTGTCTGATCTTGAAAGGTCCGAGCCAAAGGGAATCAAACTTGCCATGGCTGCCACGAGGTTCATGCCTTTTATCCCATAACAAAATAGTGTCTCCAACTTGGAAATCTCTGAACCTGGCTTTCTTATCAAACAGGACCTTTACCTTCTGCTGGTGAACAGATATCCTATCAGCAACCTCCAATCTGTTCTCATTCAATTTGTGAAGGTACATAATTCTCTTATCCAAAGCATCACTGAAACTGGTATCTTCAATGGCCTTCATTAGATGCAAGGCTGGCAGCTCCACTGTTACTGGCAATTGAGCTTCTACTCCATATACCACTTGAAAAGGAGACATTCCAATAGCTCTCTTTGGTGTGATCCTGTCTGCCCAAAGAGCATCATAGAGCTTCTTGTGTCGCCATTGAGACTCATTGACTAATTTCCTTATAATAGTCACCAAATTTTTATTAGTGGACTCTCGCTTGTCCGTTTCCTTGAGGATAGTAATCGAGGAGTGAGCCAAAGAGATGCCGTATCCATAGCAAAAATCCATTATCTCGCTTGAGGAAAAATTCAAGCATTATCTCACACAATCTTGTTTGGCACACCATACCTTACCAAGATGTTCTCTTTGATGAAGCCGCACACCACTTCGTAAGTAGTACTTTTCTTGGAATAGCTTCTACCCATTTGGTGAAGTAATCCGTGGCAGTTAATACATGAGTATGACCAGCACTAGAAGAGGGATTAAGTGTTCCAATGAAGTCCAAACCCCACTGTTGAAAAGGTTCCTCAATTACAACTGGCCTAAGAGGCAAAGAGGCTAATTTGGGTCTTCCCACGAAGGTCTGACAAGCCTCACATTTATCAACCCACTTGGATGCATCTCTGAACAAGGTAGGCCAATAATATCCTCCACGGAGTATCTTATGAGCAGTGACCATTGATGAATAGTTCCCTCCACATGCCTGATCATGAAAAGCTGAGAGCAACTTTTTCTGTTGTTCCTTGTCCACACATTTCAAAAACCTTCCATCTAACCCACGTTTGAACAAGGCGTTTTCCCACAACACATATTGCACTGACCTTAGTTTAATAGTCCTCTTTTCTTTGGCGGTTAAATGAGAGGGGCATTCTCCATAGGTGAGAAAATGAGCGATATCAACATACCATTCATCAACTGAGCTAAGAAACAAAATGGTAGGAAGGCCAACTTTATCCTCCAGTAACTCATGTCTAGCTCCTTCAGCAATGAGCACACAAAGGCCTTTTCCACGAACGAGCTTGGTCGGTTTGATGTCAATATCATATTCTTAGACCTTAGCAACCCAGTTCCCTCTCTTCGATCCAAATTCTTGTTGTGTGAGAATTGACTTAACAGTTGTATCTGGAACCAACACCATGGAATGAGAGTTGAGAATGTAAAAACAAAACTGCTGACAGCTTTAACCACCGCAAAAAGCATGTTTTTCCATCATGGTGTATTTTAACTCATGATCTTTCATAATATAGCTCATGAATGCAATTGGGAGTTCGTGCTCATTAGAATCTTCTTGAGTCAAAACAGTAGCCAAGGTATTATCTCGTGGCGTAGCAATAGATAATAAAATCTTTGCTAAAGGCGCATGGGCGTGCAAGGCCTAGGTTGAAGATGGGTACGCAAGGAGAAGGTGTGCAAGGAAAGGTTATAGGAGGGTTTTAGAAAGGCTATGTTGCGCACCGTCAAAAAAAAAGGTCTTGGGATTTAGCCATATCTATTGATCGGGCGGGACATGAGAAATGTGTGACCCGATTGCGCATGCGGAGTGGATAAGGTGCCAACCCGACGGCAGTTGGCCTAGGAAGGAATATGCCTTGTGATGGAAGATTCTAGAAGACATCATGGCAAAAAGTGGATAGCTCAGGCCTGGAGGAGCATGCTCCCATGGATGACCACATACGTACACTTGGCGTTAGATCCGAGGCCGCGAAGGATGAGTTAGCACTTCAGATGCCTATATATACAAGTGCCCACAAAAAGAAAAAAAGACACACACACACAAACCTACAGAGAGAGATATCAATAGAGAGCAGAGCTTAGCGGAAATTCCACAAGGAATTCTATTTGGCTTGGGTAGATAAATCATAGGAAAATGGTGTATCAAGGGCTTGGGGTTTAAATTTCTTTTTGAGAGCTAAATGATATGGATCCAGTTATGATGCATGACTTTGGTCTACCTTTTTGTGATGCTCTGTAATGAATCTAATGAATGTAATGAGGTTACCAGTTTATATGAATATGATCAGTAATGATTTTGGTGCATTTACATATCTTCATGGTTCTATTTTATGCATGTTTATGGAATGAGTTTGAATCCTTGCACATTTCCCTTTTTGTTTTGATTCGCCTTAATTTGTTAAGTAATTTACCTGTCTGGAATGACCGCACCGATCTAGAAGTCGTTCTCTAAGCTCTATGATGTTTGCATGTCTCATTTCCACTCACTTCCTTTAATTTTGGATCATTGATGATATTTTCCCACTCAACTCACATAAAAGAGAGACTCAATGCCCACGTGTACCTTGGGTGAGCACCCAAGACTCTTTGGGTGATAGAGACGACATGCATGGGATTCCCTTGTTCTTTGGTGGGTGTAAAAATGACTACATCTTGGTTCCATTGATGAGGTGTTTAACAAAATACTTAGCCACACATTGACTAAGATTTGTGATGTTGGTAGACAAGATTGGGATGACAAAGTATCAGCCGTTCTTTGGGCATATAGGACAACCTACAAGAGGTTGAATAAGCCCACACCATTTTAATTAGTGTTTGGCATGAGGTTGTCCTACCATTTGAATTCATGTTACCTTCTCTGTGTATAGCGCGCATAGGAGGATTGGCCAATGAACAAGCACTAGAAGAAAGAATTGACAAGTTAATGCAATTGGATGAAAGATGATCACTCGCCAGGTGGAGACAAGAAGACAAAAAAAGTAAAACAAAAGGCATGTCATGATCGTCACATTAATAACAAGAAGTTTGAGGTTGGGCAGATGGTCTTACTATATGATTAAAAGTTTTTGCACCATCCTGGGAAGTTAAAAGTTCATTAGTTGGGTCCCTACATCATCTCGTACATCCTTGATTCAGGTGCATGCCAGTTACAAATGCTAGATGGGACAAGATTGTCAGGACACTTCAATGGGAGTAGGCTAAAACCCTACTATAAATAAGTCTTCTTGGTGTTTGTAAATAAGGCAGTATTGCTAGTTAGTTTAGGATTTCCCTTAATGCTTTTTCTTTTCTTGTGTTTTCCTTTCTCGTTGTTGTTTTGTGTTGCATCTTGGGTGTCGATAAATCTCATTACTTTTTGAAGGTTGAATCTTCAGAGGGACCACACATAATTTTAGTGTGGGGTGGAGTAAGGTGGAAGAAATTGGAGTGTGAAGCACCATGAAGGATTGCATTGGAAAGCCCGGTTGAATGGCCCTGTGAAGGAAGTACATGCAAGGAAAGGTGAAAAAGGATGGTTGGTGTTAGGGTAAGGCTACATTGGGGATCAACGTACAAGAGAGGAAGAATTGCAATAATAACATGAGGTAGGTGAGAGAAAAAAACATGATAGAAGAAGTGCCTTCACTGCGGGTGACACGCGCACAAGAGTCTCCCCGTCAAGACGGATTGGTTGTGCGCCAAAAGGTTGAGTAATTATCCGCACAAGGTTGGGTGCGTGGGTTAAAGCGCTAAAGTCAGACTTTGTTTGAAAAATCTTCATTAAGTGTTAAAGTACGGTGGTAAGTAAGGTAGCATTTAATGTTAAGAAGATAGAAAAATTATAAATAGAAGGTTGGGCACTTCATTATTTACATTGCGAATACGAAGAAGGAAGATATTTTTATGAACTAGGGTTTCCAGAGTTGATCCGTGCAAAGAAAAATTGGAAGATTTTAACAGTGAGTGACTATTTTGGATCTGCAAACTCGGATGGAAGTAATTCACAAGTGTGGGAAGAGTTGTGGAGAAGTTTCGTCTTGTGAAAAGATATTCCAGTTAGGGTTTGGCAGATAGGACATGGATTAGAAAAGAGTATTCTTCGCAGGTTAGGGAGTTGAACTTGGAAAAGATAGAAGAGCAGAGCTAAGAAGAGAAGTTGAAGTGAAAACCTACACAATGGCACCCAAGAAACCAGTAGTAACACCTAAAAAGGGCAAGGACGAGGGCAAAAACAAGAAACTACCATAGGTACCAATGAAGAATGGTATGCAAAAATGCAATACCTAGATGGGGTTTCACTTAGGGACGAATGGGAATCCCACTTGAGAAAAATGATATTAAGTGACTATAATCATTGCACGAACGTGATTAAAAAGGAAATGGAGTTGGAGTTAGTGCACCTGACTAACTAGAGAACACCTGAGGGGTTACCAATTTATAACAATGAAGTCAAGGTGAAGTTAGAGAAGGCGGGATTATTACAACTCTATGAGTTGCCCTACTTCAGAAATCTAGAGTGCCTCTACCAAAGGGATAATGTTGCACGTACATGAAGACCACTTTCACTTTGTGGGGCACAAGATATGCATAACCCTTCAGCTAATTTCAAGATTCACAAGCCTTATCTATGAAAGAGAAAGGTTAGAGGATGACCTTTGCAACAAGGAAGCAATTAAGGATACAAAGGCCACGTATGCATACAAGAAGGGGTAAAGGTATTTTGATATCAAGGATATCTAAGACCTAATGATGAGGATGGCCACATGCCTAGTAACAAAACTCAATTGCCCAAGAAAGATGGATGCAGTAAACAAGTCCCGGTTGAATGTTTGTAAAAAAATATCATAGGGCACCATCTACAATCTATCCACATACATCAGTAGTGAAATTATCGCCAACACACAACAAGGAGACAAGATTCTCTTTGGTAATTTCCTCTTAACTATTCTATTATCGAAATCGAGTACCGGATGCAGATAAGTTCATGTCGAGTACCCAGAGGAAGACCCCTCTCCTGCAAAAAGATTTGAGAAATACACTTTGATAAAGCATGATGCCCATTCACAAGGCACGTCTTGAAAAATGGTATATGCACTTAAGGAATGCGTTTGGGGTAGAATTAAGGATACCAAAACAACGCCCACATTACGAGGAGAAGATGAGTTCACGGTATACCAAAGCACTTCTACATTAATGATTTAAGTTGGACGATGAAAACATGAGCCCATGGTGCAAGCTCCCATTCACCTTCATAGCTCAATACTTTTAGGCGGGAGTTAACAGATTCAGGGAGTCCAAAAAGTTAAAGCTTGACCTTGGAAGTTTGGACCGGGACCACAGGGAGATGCGCAGGATGTTGGTCTACCCCAACAAGTGCACGTACGTTAAAAATATGTGTCGCATGAATTCCAAATGGTAAAACCCCGATCGAATTTTGCGGAAGGTCATGCACATATATACCTTTGGATAAAGCCCAAGTTTGAGAAGGGTGCTTATCTTGAAAATGAAATAGCTATACTTGAGGACCTAACAGGTAGGAAGAAGACCACACCCAAGAAGAAGGCACCAAGTGCCCAAGATACACAGAGCATTAGGCACCTCAGGAACAAGTGCTAGAATGAGTACCTACACGTGCAGGGAAGAGATCTCTAGTCAAAGAAGAGGCACTAGCACAGGAAAAGCTTATCACAAAGGAGAAATCACCAGAGGAAAAGGAAGATAAAGTAGAATCTCCTATACTGGAATCCCTAGTTAGGAAGAAATAGAAGGTGATGGAGGAAGCTGACTCAGAGGAGACAGAGAGCTTAGAGAAGTACATAGGTGTGAGGGATGACATTGAAGAAGATGATCCCGAAGGGGACCAAAAGCCACTTGTTTTTCAGCGTGCATGATTCGAAGAAGAGAGTAGAGAGGAAGAACATTATCTCCTTTTCATGTGGTGCAAGGGTAGCCAGGAGGAGGAAGGCACCCAGACATGGGAAGAAGTGAGGAGGTTGGTGTGCAGGAGTAGAAAACTCCAAGCCTTACGCAGGAGCAAGTAAACAAGGTGGCAGAAAGAGAAGAAACAAAAATCATCGAGGCCTTGGTGGAACAAGAATTGGAGTGCAACGTGCTGATATAGTGATGGAAGAGGATAAGGATGAAAGCGGAGGAAAATATCACGACAGTGTGAGAGGGCCTAGTCTATCGGTAACTGTTCCTAAGGGAATGCGTACAGGGGGAAAGCGCATGGAGATCCAGAGGCAAGGAATGAGCTACATTGATGATCCCAACAAGGTGTTGCGTGCGCACTTCCAAAGTACTGTCCCAACAGATCAGCTCGTAGTAATGAAGTCATTTAATGAAGAAGGTGCATACCCTCGGACGAGGAAGATGCTCTCTTGGGAAATTGAGTCCCACATCGATGAGCCAGAGTTCGAGGTAAGCCAGGGGCACTAATGAAAATTCCGAGTCAAAAGGAGTCAACCCCTTGGTAAATGCTCAGCAGTTCTCGATGAGCAAGCATGCAACGCGCTCAACAAGGTCTCAATTGAGGTTGAAGCTAGGATCTTTGGACGGAATGACATGATAATATTTCTAGAAGAAGAAATAGAAAAGGAGAAAGAGCTATAAGAGAAGGCCAAGGATTTAAAGCAGGAGGATTTGATTAGTGCTCAACTAAAGCGTGAGCTCAGAGAAGAAAGGTGTATGAAGTACATAAGAAGGTAGAATCCATCACAAATGCCATTTTTCTAAAGCATCTGGACCTGATGCCACCCGCACAAAAGTATAGATCTTCCCTTGAGTGCCTTGAAGACCTAACATGCATCCTCACCATGGAGAGACAACCTCTAGCCTTAGAATCCACAAAAGAAGTTACACTACTTTGAGAAGGATGATAAATTAAAGGTAGTAGCTATCATGGCTGAATACAACAAATTCCTTGCTGATGTAAAGATTGTTGCACATACCACTAAGGCCGCATATGATAACTACACAGACATAGATAAAGTGGTGGGTATTCTGGTCGCCAACTATGAAGTAGAGCTTAAAGAGTTCCAAGAGAAGAACAAAGGGAACAAAATAGAGTGGGATAGAATCCTAGTTAAGGTTGAAAAGAAGTCGAAGGTATTGAGGCCCGAACGGTTACAATCAAGAATCGGCTGAAAGAGCTATACCCAAAGATTACTAGAAAGATGGACATGCTTTAGGACGTGAGCAAGGAGTTGCAAAAAATTGTTGACACTATGAATGCTCAAGGAGATAGACTGAGTTTTGGGGAGGTAAGTGCCCTAGTTGGCAACCTCTCTAGAGAGCACAAAACGAAGTCGATGCCTAGAACAAGTTGGAGGCCAACTTGCAAAAATATTTTCCTAGTTTGTTGCAATGATGCCATCACTTCCCCATTCTTTCTTCTTTCTTAAATTCTTCATCCCCTTATTTTTTCCCATGACGTAAGTCTACTGTAATTATTTATTCATTGGAGAAGTGTTCCCATGGACAGAGAATAGGTGTAGTGTGGGGTGATTCTGGGCCCCTAAAATATTGGCCAAGTACACAAAGGCACATGGGCGCGTAAGGCCTAGGTTGAAGATGGGCACGCAAGGAGAAGGCACATAAGGCAAGGTTCTTGGAGGGTTTTAGAAAGGTTGTGTTGAGCACCGACAGACAAGGTCTCGAGACTTATCCATATTTGGCGTATCAGGAAGGACACAAGAAATGTGTGACCCAATTGCGCATGTGGAGTGGATAAGGTGCCAACCTAGTGACAGGTTGGCCTTGGAAGGAATATTCCCTGCGATGGAAGATTCTAGAAGACATCATGGCAAAAAGTGGATACCTCGGGCTTGAGGAGCATACTCCCATGGAGGACCACATTCAAACACTTAGCGCTGGATCTGAGGCCACGAAGGATGAGTTGGCACTTCAGGATGCCTATATATACAAGCGCCCACGAAAAAACACACACACACAAACCTATAGAGAGAGAGATCAATAGAGAGCAAAGCTCTGCAGAAATGTCAAGGAACTCTATTTGGGTTGGGTAGATAAATCATAGGAAAAGGGTGTATCAATGGCTTGGGGTTTAAATATCTTTTTGAGAGCTAAATGATATGGATCCAGTTATGATGCATGACTTTGGTCTGCCTTTCTGCGATGCTCTGTAATGAATGTAATGAGGTTACCAGTTTATATGAATATGATTAGTAATGATTCTGGTGCATTTACATATCTTCATGGTTCTGTTTTATGCATGTTTATGGAATGAGTCTGAATCCTTGCGCATTTCCCTTTCTGTTTTGATTCAATTCTTAATATGTTAAGTAATTTACTTTCTGGAATGACTACACTGCGATGTAGAATTTTTTCTGAGCTCTATGATGCTTGCATGTCTCATTTCCACTCACTTCCTTTAAGTTTGTATCATTGATGATATTTTCCCACTCAACTCACATAAAAGAGATACTTGGTGCCCGCGTGTGCCTCGGGTGAGTGCCCAACACCAGTTAGGTGATAGGTCGGTGCGCATGGGATTCCCTTGTTCTTTGGTGGGTGTAAAAATTAATCCAATCACCTTCATCAATTCTCACTTGGTGATAACCACTTATTAAATCTAACTTAGTGAAGTAAATGGAATTCCTTAATTGATCCAAGAAATCATCTATTCTAGGAAGAGAGTAACGATTTTTCACCGTGGTCTTATTAAAGTACAAAAATCTACACACATTCACCATGTTCCATCTTTCTTAGGCACCAAAATGATTCAAAACCACATGGAGATGTAGTTGGAGTAATAACACTTTTGGCCAAAAGTTCCATCACCTAATTTTTGATTACCTCATTTTCAACCACAGATAATCTATACATACCAATGTTGGGAAGAGGTGCATCCTGTAACAACTGTATCTCATGTTGAACCCCTCTTTTGGGAGGTAGACCCTATGGATCTTGAAAAACATCATCATAGTTAGAAACAATTTTTACCAATTCATTATGATGTTTCAGATCATGATCTTCAAAATCCATTTCGTGATATTTCTCTTTAGCTTTTATCACCATGAGTACAAAACTCTTGCTTGAATTAACAAGTCTTTTCATACGTCTTGCAAGAACTAATGATTGATTTTTTTTTCACGATGATTACGAACAATATACTCAATTCCATATTTCACAAGAAAGTATTTATTTTCTTCCTATAGAAGATTGATTTACGATCATACAAATAAGGACTCCCTAAAACTACACCACAAATATCCAAAGGAACAACATCCAAATCAACCTCATCTATAAACTTGTATGTAATAGCAAATCGAATCTTCAAGTTCTAGTTACTCGTAGATTCACATCATCACGCACTCCAAACCAATGGATAAGGCTTAGGATGTGGATTATTTTTGAGTCCCAATTTCTTAATAACCTCCTCTGAAATCATATTAGCTTGAGATCCACTATCAAAAAGAGTATCAATTTTTGTATGTTTTGAAATGACTCTAAGGTGGAAAAGCTCATTTCGTTTCTTATCATCATGCATAGATTTTTTATTAGAAGAAGATGTAACATTTGAAGTACTAGTGTTGGAAGAAGAGAGAGAATGATTTCCTTGAAAACTCATGGTCGTGATCTTGGTTTCATCACCTGAATCAGACCCAAGATCATGAACCACAATATTCATTTTCTTCTCTTTTCCTTTTTAACCATCCATTTAGGATTAGTTTCTCGGATGTAATTTCCAACACCTAGACTCATCATGGCTCTTTTTACAATGATTGAAAAATGGTTTTCCATCTTCCTTTTTAACGACAAAATTTGTTTTTGGCTTACCCTTTCCTTTTCCTTGCTCTTTCAAACCTTTTTCTTTGCCTTCGATTGCTTGTTCTTCTATTTAAAGGAAGAGGAAGAATATTAAGTCATTTTCCTCATGCTTACAAATGGGTTCCTTGAACACACACTGCATCAAGATTAGTGGCACCTAAAATAAGAATCATATGTCTTAAGTAACTATGTAATCCACCTATATATTTAAGCAGTGTTTCTTATGTGTTTAGGGAAATTCCAAGAATTAGAGAACTTTTCCTAAACTCTTGTGTATAGTCTTGAACACTTTATCCCTTAGTTTTCCTTAATGTTTTCCAATCCATCATAGCTCGTTGCTCGTAACCAAGAGGATAAAATTGTTTTCTAAGATTTGAAACAAAATCAGACCAAGAAGTGATTTCATTACCTTTGGTTTCCTCTACTTATTGAAGCTTACTCTCCCACCAAATGAGTGTTGTGCCACCCATCTGAAGAGTTTCCAAATGAATCTTTGCTTCATCATCCACAATTTTTTGAGCCCTGCAATAAACTTCTATTTGTTTGATCTAGCTATCCAATTTCTCTGCATTAAGCTCTCTAGTATACATTGGCAATTCAAACTTACTATCCAATTTTAATGAAGGAAAATCAGATTTTAAAGGTTCACATTTGGGAATATCTAGAACTAAAGTTGTCTTCTTTTTACCTCCTCTATTTCCTTTTTCACTTTGTCTATATTGGTACATTTCTTCTACCATTTCCTTCATCTGTTAGAATGATTGGTGAAATTTTTCTACCTCTCGATCCGCCATTGTAGGACTTTGAGACCGTATTGTACCAATTTCGAGTTTCTCTTCGACTAGTTCTCCTTCACCACAACAACTTGCAATCTAAAAATGTTAATCGATCCAAAACCACCAAACCAGATCTAATACCGGTGATCTAAAAACCCATAATTGCACAATCCAACTCAAAAATTGTTTGTAACGATTTTTAATGAAATTTTCGAAATTTCAATCTTTTTGTAATTTTAATAAAGGAAATAAAAATGAAATTATTGTATGAAATCAGAAAATACAGAGATGAATCACCAACGAAATGACATAGGAATTGATAACGAAGTTCGACGCTTGGCGTACGCTCACGGTCAAATTGAATGGGATTGATCTATTAAAATCTTGAAAATAAATCTTACAAATAGTTTTACAAGAATTCTGATCTTCTCATCACATTCCTCTACCAAAAATAATAGTAGACACTTTTTACTTCATCTCCAAATTCCATAACTAGCTCAAGTTATGAGCATTTGAATATTACAGTCACTTAACTCTTCATGTACATATGCTACATTGCCCATTTTATAGTGTTTCCGCCTCCAATAGGATTTATCCCACATTTCTTGCATATGGGTTGAGTAGGTAGTTAAAAAGACTTTTTTAGGTGCCTTTAGTTGGCTATGAGAGCCATCGACCGATCCTATCCTTGGTTTTAGCGCATATGTGGGCACTTTGGCATATTTAGAATGTGGGAGAGATAAGGCTCTTTTCGAATGTGGAGATAAGCTAGATTATTATGTACATGGCATTTAATATAATGTATGGTAGATGGAGTTTAGGTGTTTAATTTGGCAAATAGCTTATAATGCATGGCATTTGCGATATAAGGCTTTTTTAATAGCCCTAACAAATTAGTCCCACATGCATCATATGGTGGACATATAATGTAAATATATACAATGGATTTGCTAACATAATGTGAAGTAAAGGAGGCCAAGACACCCCTCCATAATTGAGTGTGTCAAACCTGGCTCAGGGCCCCTAGTTAGTAAATAGCGGGGTCCACCTGTCCATGTACAAGTGTCCAAGAAAAGTGTCAAAACCCAACATTTTCTCTATCACCCACATTGTCCACATGTCGCATTTCCATTTGTCCACTTTGTGAGCATGGACGCGTCCATCCTACATAAATAGCGGGGTCCACCTGTCCATGTATGAGTGTCCAAGACTCGATGTTCAAAACCTAACATTTTCTCTATCACCCACATTGTCCACATGTCGTATTTCCATTTGTCCACTTGGCGAGCGTGGGCGCGTCCATCTTGTGCAGCCTCAAAATTTTTTAGTTGCCCAAAAATTTCAGCAGCCATAACTTTTGCATACGAGCTCTGTTTCTTACAAACAAGATATCATCGAATCATCTAATTTTTATCCATACAATGAAACCGACCGTAACTAATTATGAGAATATTTTAGATCGATTTTTCCCAAATGAGTATCCTCTGGATCAACCCCTTGGAGAAGCGACTTCGCCATAAAGAGGCGTAAAATGTAGAGTCCGAGTATGGCATTCCCGAAATGGAGAGTTAGAATTTTATACCTAACACATCCGTGTGTCGAAATGTTGACACCAAAACTCCCACTACCACCGCAAAACAAAAAAGAAGACTCAAGTGCGGATAGATGAAATATCAAAAATAAAATCTAAATTAAAATGACAAGAGAACTTACCATTTTGCGGGGATAAGAATCTACCTCCACTAAGCTGCGAATTGTTTCCCTACGCAGGCGGAGGTCCCGCGCGATTTTTATAGAACTCTTCATGTGTGATTTCACTTAACTTCTAGGGTGCGTTTGTGAACCAAATTGCCTAAAAATAGTCTTGTTTGCATGGTGTTCCTTACCTCTTCTATTTTTAAAAAGATTTAATTAGTTTGAACTACCTCTTCACCCAATGATTTGGCACTCCCATGCTACCTTGTGCATGAAGGAACATCCTAGCCAATTCCTATTTATTCAATGCTAGTATTCAAGAAAATGGCCTGAGATTTTTGTATATCTTGCATAGTATTGTTGTCACAATCCTGCTGGAAATTGCATAGCCAAGCTCTATTCAGTTGTCCTATCTCTCTTCCACTTGCATTGAAACCAGACTGCCTTCAAGCTACCATTTCTCAAGCGCCTTCTCCTTTTTTTGTGTTTACATTCCCAATTTCTTGGACTCATATGGACACATAGAGAAAGAAAGAATAAACTAAGGGGACAAACACAAATACAACTAGATTTGCCAAATATCTTGCTTATCCAGGTTGGAATTATTTGTTTGTTTGCTTCATTTGTTCAAGTTATCAATTCTGAATTATTCATTTCAAATCCATATCAAATAGAGTAGTAAAATTGTTCATTTCAGTTAATCAAGTAATTACAAATAGATCAAATCATTAGAAATCTTGCTCTTTGACATTATTGGGGAAGTTGTGGGGAACAATAGCTCTTCTAGAGTTATGATTTGTTCTCTACCTCTGAGGTAGGGTTAAAAGGGTTTTGATTAAATTAGTTCAGTTTATTTTAGATCTAGATTCACATACTTGCACAAGTAATTAACTACAACCGGTTGATTACTTGTATTTAATTTCATTTATTAGATTAGAAGCATTGTTTAAAATCCTAGAAAAGATCAAAAATATTTACTTTTGCTAGATTAGTTTTCTTCCATTGTTTTGTTCAAATATACTGTGAAAATACCAAAAACATAGTTCAATTTCCTTTGATAATTAGTTTGCTTTGTCAGATCAATTCAATTCAATTTTGCATGACCATCAAAGGTCCACAACAAGAGAAAATGTTCAGTTGTGATCCATTGGTCCCACAACCCAACGAACCTGAGTTGTTGACCGACATTGATACGGGTTTACGCTTGTTAGTTTTACGCACACCTACTAGGTATTCTAAGAAGATAGAACAATTAAACACATTAAACATTACAGCTGATCAAGCCTATGATTATTGGACTGCTCCTGGACAATATGGCTTGATTACGCATATGACCATACAAAGACCATAGCCTCCACGAGTTCACGGTTGTGATCCCCAAGTCCCACAACCCAACGGGCCTGCTGACCAATTAAATATTGACATTGGTTTATGTGCACTAGTATTTAGATCATCACCACTTCCACCCGACATTGTTGCACAACTTTCCATGTTTAACATAGAAAATGATCAAAGCAAGGCTTTGGGGTAGACTAGTGAACCTCTCATGAATCTTGTGGTTCCATTACGCCTCTCGTTCTCACTTCCATGACCTTGTCTGGAAATTTATGCGATGCATCCGCAGTCACTTTCTGCATGTTCCAAAACAGTGAGAGACGGAATCTTGGTAGAGCTCGATATTTACTGGAGCCTCCGAGTAGCTATTCTATCCAACCATTCCATTACACCACTTTAGGTTAGGACGGATTTCTTTGCCTTAGACTTGTAGATCCTGATATTGCGTGTTGAAGACATAAGGTTGCCTCGTTAGCTTTCATCACTACCACACACACATTCATTTTCATTCTACACCAGTC
Organism: Taxus wallichiana var. yunnanensis; assembly: GCA_018340775.1. NCBI lineage: Eukaryota > Viridiplantae > Streptophyta > Pinopsida > Cupressales > Taxaceae > Taxus > Taxus wallichiana. The sequence goes on from CM031235.1 coordinate 949,846,685, forward strand.
CCGACATGAACTCGAGAGGTTGGGTGCAAAGAAGGTCACATGTTGAGTTCCTTGTGGCTTGTAGAGGATTTTTGCTAACACGTAGGAATATTGTTTGTATAAGAATAGTATATGCTAGATTTTGTTAACACTCGAGATATTGTGTGTATAACAAGATTGTACACGAGTTCTTTAACAAAGTGTTGCATGAGATTTTGGTTGAAAAGAATAACCATGACCAAATCCTTGAGAAAAAGGCTTGAGGAAGTCCCATGGGTGTCATATCTAAGTACAAGAGAAGAATGGATTACTAAGAATGTTAGTACGGAACTTGAAAACAAAGATTGAGAAATTGCAAGTAATATGGTACAACCATGGGGATTTATTCATGGGAATCGTAGAAGAGTTACAACAAATATTGTTGACAAAGAAATAATTGTTGGCAAAGCTCCGAGAAAAATGTTGAAGTAGAAGAAAAGAGAGAATGTTCTTCCAAAAAAAAGAGGCAAACCTCCACACAAGATGCTCAAACCATGAGAAAGGAATTCATGGCAATCACTCCATCACATGTTATTTCTTCCGATGTTACATTAAATGAATCCATTAGCTATTTTGAGAAGTATACTAAGGGTATAGGCTCTAAGTTGTTAATGAAGATGGACTGTGATCATAAAGAATTTCTAAAGATAACCAAGGAATCCTTAATCTCATTACATGGAGGAAAGAACTCAATATGTAGGCCTTCGTATAGTACAAAAATGTTGGAGAATGCTCTAGCACAACTAAAGAAAGAGTAACTACCATTAGTGAAGACCACATTCCCTCTACACATCAAGGACAACAAAAAGAAGGGAACAATATTTCTAATATCCTTTTGTTAAAGCCTCAAGATGATTGTAGGATGTTTCTAGAGAGTGGGAAGCCAACAAAAATGCAAGAAGAGGGAAGCATGAGTTTAACTCAAGAGGATAAAGAAGCACTTCCAAAGAAATGACAACCATCAAGTCATGAATGAGAAGATATTGAATCACTACTCCAGCCACATGATGTAGATGAAAAGAGAAAATTGAGAGATTCCCATCCACTATCTTCACCACTTGCAGCATAAGAAGGAAGGAACTAGAGATGGGGAAACCAATTAGGTATGATATGGAGAATTCTTCTATCTTTTGTTCTTATTGTAACGAGAAAGGTCACGTTGCACAAATCTATTGGTGTGACTTTTGTTCCACATATTGTAAGTAGAGTAACCATTCGATGGCTACGTGCAAAGAATACATCACTAAGATGGTAAAGAAATAAACCACTCTTAAATCAAGCAAGAAGAGAATGGTGAAGAAGCCATTTCATATGAGCATGTGCATATATAATAATTTTTGTACTCATTGCAAGGTTAGAGGGCATTGGAATGGAAAGTGTTGGAAACTTCATTCACATCTTCACCCAAAGAATGGAAAGAACAATAATGTGCAGCCATAAAGAAAAGGGGAAGAAGAGCCTACCAAAGCACAAGAATTAAGGAGAGAGCTAGTCTCTTATGTTTCATCACTAGTACTGCACACATGTCATGGTAAGGGGATTTCATTTGAATCGAGTTGTTGTAGCATGCTACGAGCACTTCAATAATTGTAACAACTATGTATAGATCTAATTTCAGCATCATTTAGTGTTGTAACATATGTCATAGGGACTTCAATAGTTGCAAACAATGATGAACCAGACTCTTGATTTTGGCTTCATACAATTATCTTTTAATAAAGATGTCCTTCTCATGGATTGTAGAGGGGTTGATTTCATAATATAGCTAGTATACATATTAAGGAGCTGCAATAGGGATGTCTAAATGGAACGTGCATATTTGAGTTTGTATGCACATTAGGCATGAGGTACCAAAAGTGATTTTTAATATGAGTAGCATTATTGTATGCACATATAGTAACATTGACAATGGATAGCTGCCATAAATATGACTAAATGGAGCATGCATATTTCAGTTTGTATGCACATTGGACATGAGTTACCAAAATTTGTTTCTAATATGTGTAACATTATGGTATGCACACATAGCAGCATTGACAATGGATGTTTTCCTATGCATTATATTGTGGTAGGAAGAATATTTTTGTTCCTAGTTTTCATGAACTGGAAAAGTTCTTTGATTAGGCCGTCGAGGGCAAGCACAATCTTCGGGAATCACCCCTTAACTTTAGTTTCTACAACTCGATAGTGCACCCAAAGAAGTGGAACCCGAGTCTATGTCACTCCTCCCCGCGAAAGATACCAAGCAACAAAGACCCTCTGTTGTTTACATCTAGCGATACCGACCCCGCCCAAAAGGGTTAGAGTCTCCAAGGAATGCTCCTGGTGAAAACCGTTGTTCTCCACCCAACCATAAGGAGGCCTTACGAAAATATCCCTGTTCTGAGAAAGGGGGTTGAGTGGAAGAGAAACTCTTCCAATAATGTTCCAAACGAGAAGGCTTTTCCTACCTAATTGTGCATCAGCCGATAGTGGTTAGGTATCCTCGATCCTCAAGGGGTAGACTACGCCAATTCCTCCCCCAACCCCTCTCCCCAATCATGTAGGGTCTTCTCGATAGAGAGAGGTAGTGCCATGGCCATGAAGTTCACCACAAGCGCAAAGCTTGCAGTTCCCCTCCGATGCGAGCGATCGCCTAACCAATACGATAGACGATGTTCATCATACTCCCCACTAAAGAGTATCAAGAGAAAATCCTTCTCACCGACATCCACAGGGGCAAGGCAACAAAGCTCCTACAGTACATTTTGAAAACCGGCCTACAATCTTGTCGTCTCTCACAACTTGATATGCTGACACTTAACAAAGAGGTGTAAGAGAGAGTCCCCTTTGACATCCATGCACAATGGGCAAACACAACCTAGGCCGATCCAACAACACTATTCTAACAACACGACCACTAAGAACAATTCCTCCCACTCTAGCATTTAGGAGCTAACAAACAACTTTAGCCGACACATTCTCAAATTTGTACGCATGCTTGATGAAGCTTTGAGTCTTGCCAAACTTACCATCCTTGTAAAATTTTATGGAACCTTGGAGTCTCGAATTTGTTCTCCCAGGCATCCCACGCCTCTTCACATACCATCTGACTATTGCTAACCCTTGGTACATTCTTCTTTAGCCACTTAGTAGTTCTATAAATCCAGTCCGTATTTCTCCAACTATGCAAGGCAAATTGTGATTCACAAGATCCACAATAATCGTCTTACGACCATAATTTTCCAGGCACGAGCCCTCTCGTCTAGCATTAAAGACAAGGACCGGATAAAATGTTGAGTTCACGATGCATAACTGCTTGCCCAAACAGATTGGAGGTGGAAGACTTCACAAACATCCATTTCATCCCTTGCACCACCACCTTCTACAGAGCATTCTGCTTAGCCACATCAAACATTCCTATCACCTCTGCACCAAAAGTGAGAACAAGGAAAACCAAAGCCTTGAAAGTGAGGATCTTAGACCACGTGGGGACTCTTCGAGAGGCTAAGAAGTGGCGAACCCCGTGAAAGGTTCTACTTGGTTTGACATCGAAGGAGGTTGAAACAAAATGTTACTTTCAGCTAACCAGAATTGTAACAACACTTTTTCCAATTGTGCAACCCATTATTATCTCCAACATTTAAATTCCATTAGGAAGCATCAAATTTGACATTTTACTAAATTACCACAATCTTATCTAATTTGAGATTTGAACCCATCATTATCTCCAACATTTAAAGCCCATTAAGAAGCATCAAATTTGACATTTTGCTAAATTGCCACAATCTTATCTAATTTGAGATTTGATATATTCCCACAATCTTATCTATTTTGGCATCATCATTTTATTCCAATCTGTTTAACCATCATGTTTCAAGACATCCTCTTGAAGAAATCTGTGATGATTAATCATATTTCTCGAGTATGTTCAAATGACCTCTAGTGTGTTGTACTCCTTAGTCTAGGGCTTCGAATTCTAACGTCAAAGGAAGAGGTTTTACATCCGCTTAACCATGCCAGCCAAATAACTGCAGAGTTCTCCTCTTCAAGAGATCCTCTGGAAGCATCATCATAATTTATGAAATATTGAAGGCATTACAGATCTATTATAATTAGAAAATTGGCATTGAAGGAAAATAAATTTTACCACACTACAAACGGACCAATTTTTTCAACAGTAGGACTATAAAAGATTAGATGGATTGGTTTTGAAATCTATAGGATGGTGCTAATTGGCCATAACTAAAATATGAAATAGAGTCACTGCAATTGGTCAAGGAATTTACCACTTGTATTGCAGAAGAATAATGCATGTGATGAGCCCCAGACAACTTATTTCAAAATCACTATCACCTGAACCAATCCTTCTGGAAATAAAGTCCAAGCTAATTTTCTCTTCTCCAAACCATTTCAATCAATAACTGAAATAGAACATTGCATCCAATTAACAGATACATAAAACAACAATATCAAGAAGAGCTGCATCCTGCGAAGCATTCAACATCTGCACTTACTAGTAGTTATTTGAAATAAAATTCACTATTTGATGGATGGAGAAGCATTATGTGTACATATAATACATGCTTGCCAAAAAAGATGTAACTCCCCCTAAACCGATTCATCCCACACCCAAAAGAGGGTATTCCACATCTCGCCTAGAAAATCAATAACAATAATTTAATATATAATGGATGCAGAACACATTAAAGGTACATATAATATATGCTTGCTAAGAAGTTGATGTACGCCACCTTTACAGATTAACCCGATACCTATAAGAGGACTTCTACCTTAAATTTTTTTACAGGAGACAAAATGATGAACGTACACAACCAGAAAGAGAACTAAAGGTTGAAAATAATAATTATGAAATTGTTCATATTAGTAAAGATAATTCTGTCTGAAAACGTTGAAATTAAATCAGCTAAATCACTACAATTGATATGCAGCTAAATGCATGGAAGCATAACGAAAGGCTGCCAAAATTCATGATTCCTGGTAGAAGGCTGCATGTTGTATCTGTCAACAAAAACTCAGCAATGCCTTTCCATTCATCACCGCTACTTGCATCACATTAAGAAACTTACAACTGCTACTAAGATGGGAAACAAAACAGATGGGAACCACAAGATGCCTTACCAGACCATATCCTGGCACAGGGCTAAAATTGACCTTTGAAAATAAGGGCTCTACAAACTTCTTAAAAGCAACAAGCATATATATAGCAGAAATCCACACCTTGATACCTAGCTATCTATAATCTCATTAAAGCAGCAACATCAGGCTGCAGACTACTTGCTAAATTTTCAAAGCTTTGTTGCAACTGCACTTCATCAAGACTGTGCTGAAATGTGCCATTCCCAGCTGCTGCCATCCTCTGCAAAATATGAGCCATGGGATCCCTTCCAAACATGATGGTATGAAGTACCACTCTCGGTTCCATCTGCTTCAATCTATTTACCATATGAACAGGATCCTTCCCATCGCCATTTCCACCATCACTCAAGAAAATGACTGTCGGTTTCTTCTTCTCAACTTGAAGATCTTTAGATCCGCACATGATTACATTCTCTGCCATTTGTAATCCGCTAGAATAACTGGTTCCCCCACTTGCATGATACTGGAGAAGGTTGTCCACTATATCTTCTTTCATCTCTTGCATTTGTAAGGCAAGAACTGCCTTATTGTCAAACAAAGTTACAGATAAAGAATCATCACTAGCGGTTCTGCGTCCGTGTTACAATGAACCGAACAATAGCCTCGTACACACAACCCAACCTACAATTGTGTCTAGGCAAAAATTTGGACATGGTGGGTCTTATATCAAAATCACTCATTGAGCCAGACTTGTCTATGACAAAAACCACATGATGAGCAATGTTCTTGGAATGTTGACACGAAAAATATGTCCGTCCTTGGTTATGTATCCGGAAGAAGATGCAAGAGAGCCACTGTTTATCACTGGCGCATGCCATAGTTTCTCTGTGCAGTAAGACCTTGAGGTACTTCCATCACTTTCATTGTGCTCCTGTGACCTGCAAAGGTGCTTACATAGAGCAAACTCTTTCTGATCTTCTTCAGTGCAAGGATCTTCAAAGCGCATTCTTCTCCAATAGGTCTCATGGGTAAGCTCATCTTTCGACATGTCTTCATTAGGGCCATATTTCCTTGTCTCGTGCCTTGATCCATCATACAAACGGCTTGTGCACTCTAATTTATCATTCACAGGACAACAAATCAAATGAATGTGACCCCGACCTTGCGCTTTACAATGCATATTACACATCTCTGCCATCCCAGATTCTCCACAAGTGTATTGCCTGCCACTGATATCAAATTCTTCCCTGTCTGATACAAAGTTGACATGTCTCATATTGCCATGAACTGTGTTATGCAATCCAGTATGATTGATAGGTCGTTGACAAAAATATCCACATGCTTCACACCTCACATTACAATAGTGTACAGCATCTGGATTAAGCGTATGAAGATGCGTGCCCTCGTGACTTTTTTTTAAAAGCTGGTATTGGGATGCAACAGTCCTTATGCAGTCCATTTTGTTCAGATACATGCTCATACTCGAAGGTACTTCTTTTTCCCTGAAATGTGCGCGTCTGCCGCAGAAGTTCTGTGAAAATTTCACAGATGCCATCAGCCTTGCATTTCTCCGGACAAGCATGTTCACTGCCACAGAGATGTTCATCACTTTTTAGTTCATGGAAATGATCCTCCTTACCACACAGTCTTGGGCAACCATCCATGATGCATTTCTTGGGCAAAACCTCTCATGACAAGCATGTTTTTCATGATCCCCAAGTTCAATAGGCACCACACAAGGATTTCTGCACCTTGCAAGAGAACACTTCATCTTGCACATATGTTGTGGTGAATTACACTTGTGAAGTCCTTCATGCCCAATTTTAAGACAACATGCCATCGTGCAATTAGATGACTTCTCATTTAAAGAACAAATCTTGCCGCAGGTATGGTTTCTCCTTTTGCAATCATGATCTCCTTCATGACCCGCCACATTACGACATTCCTCCACTTCAGCTAGGCCTATTTCAAGAGAACAATATGTGCAGTTCTTTATACATGCATGATTTCCCATGCAGGAGTGATCAGAGGAATGGCCTTTCTGTAGAATGCATCGCCAGAAACAGACAAAGCACTTGCAACCACAGACAGAGAGACCCTGTTTGAGCTCTGCTAGGGTTGCAACTGCCTCTAATTGCAACTTCTGTACATCATGATTACCAGTAAATTCTGCTGTGTTACTGCAGAGCCACTTTTGAACACGATCACACCGTCTCTCTATCAAAGCCCCTAAGAAACTCTGAAACACAGAGTGCCATTGGTCACCATTTACACCTTTTCTTTTGAAAATTGTGCCTAGCCTTGATCTTAGATCAGACAAGACTTTATCATTTGAAATGGATTCTTCTGTAGGTGCAAGCTCCAGCCCACTATCCTGCACTTCAATCAAGAGATCTCCAAGCTCTATTGGAACATCAGGTATTTCTTCTTGAGTGTCAAAATTCACAAGCACCCTGCTGGCTCCTGACATAGAGAGCTGTCCTTCCCTCACAGCAGACTCCAAATTTTTATGAAGGATATTCACTTTCATGGCAACACGCTTCAAATCAACAGGGGTCCAGTCCTTGGCTGCTATCTGGGCAGTAACAAGCTTCAAATCTCTCAAGAAGGAACGTCCATTCTGATAGGTATGGTCTAAATCTTCTTCCACAGTTAAAGCCATTTCAGACAGACCTTCTTGATAATATTCTTTTCGGGTGAAAGAAGGCATTGCAGCAAGTTCAACCATTCCTCCATACATCTTTGTTAGAAAGTTTTCACGGGATCTTTTACAAATTTGTAACAGCTTTACACGAAACTCATCTTTTAAGTCCTCTACATCAGCTAGATCAACATCCTTGATTGCTATGTAGAATAGTCCCTTGAATAGTTTTTCATCACTCTTAACCAAGTTTACCCCATTTTGAAAGCGTTGAAACACGATTTCTGTCTCCTTGTCAAGATGGAAGTCCTGAGATGTAACATATCAGATTTCCAGTTAATCTCAAGTATCTACACTAGTTTAAAAGGTAACACAGCCAAGTAAAACATGCAAATCAAAGCGGAAAATGAAGAGAAGATACATAATCACTTCCCGCCTACCTTTTTATTGAAGATTGTTAGATTACTGATAGCTGCATTAAGGACAGAGAGCAGCATGTCCTCTTGTTCTGTCCTCTCAAAGCTCCCCAGTCCTTCAAAGTCCATAAGTACATAAAGACATTTTGCATCCAATCGAATCGTCATCCATACCCCATCTGTACATCTGCCCCTGCTACATCGAGAAGAGATCCAGATAGATGATTTAATAGATATGACTTACCACTACTCTGTTTTCCCATTGAAGATATCACCTTGATCTTACCATCCCACTGATTCAACACTGCATCATATAAGCCAAAACGCATCAAATGAGCCAGTGATATACTATCTGCATAAGTGAGGTGTGGCGGTATCTGAAGGCCATCAAGCAACGGCCTTATTCCATTGTTTTCAGCTCGAGTAACTTGGATAGGTACAAGGCAAATGAGCTGCCGGATCCAGTTTCCTACAGCCTTCTTCTGACAATAAGGCAGCCTGATATTCATACTCTTAGAACCCCAGTTCTCACACTTGTCAACATGAAACTGAATGCTCAAATCTGAGAAAACCTTTCCTTTTTCTTGCTCCAACTGCCGAATAAGAAGCTTCAGATATTCTTCACATTTTGCTTGACCAAGATCTTCTTTAGTGGCATCTTTGATTTTAGCAAAACATAAAAGTTAAGATGCCTGAGAAGTCCTCTAAACAGAGCAGGACTAACTGCAAACTTATCAAAAATATGATAAACATAATCTAATGCAGCACAAGTCCTCTGACTGTCCGAGTAAACACCATCCTTTTTATGTACTTCTGAATTTGGCTTCCTTTTGATAATTCTCGAAACTCCAAAACTTCTGTGGCTGATGCGAGTTAATAAATTGGAAGAAATAAAGCCAGGCACAACATTAGAGTACACAACAAGGTGAATTTGACAGCCAAAATGTGTAATCTTCACCTGAAGATTCCCGAGTCTTCAACATTTATATCCAAGGAAATGCTCTTCAAGTATGACATGGTGTCACCTAGCATATAAACTTTGACCACAATCCCAAGCGGAGACTTATTTTCGTGATCACTTTGTTGTGCTGAGGACGAAGAACAATCTTCTGAGACTTTTGCAGTTCTCTGAAATACAAAAAGAAAGGAGCCGTCCCCTGAAACACACACATGCATGAAATCTGACAAAAGAGATAGATGTTTGGGCTTTATCAGTGGCTGTTGATGGAGTTCGCCACCCTAGCTCTGTTTGTGTCATCAATTAAAAGCAATTCAGCTTTCCCTGGAATAAACTGCATCCATACAGTGTTTGTACTTCCAGAAAAAACTCAAGCATGATCTCAATACCAGTCCAATCTATGTGACGGAATGAATCGTCGAACTTGTAAATTTGAATCTTGGCTACATCAGCATCAAAGAGAGCTAAAAATCTGGTACGCTCACAAAAAGCTACCAAATCAAAACCTCTTCTGAATATGCGAATGGGATTACTCCCGCGTACAAGTGGCCCTAGCTTTGGGACCATGTACAAGTTGAGACTATTCTGTTCCTTATCATGAACAAAACCAAAAGCTCTCCAGATTTGAGGAACACAACCTTTTTCAGATCTTCTGTTTCAAGATCACAGCAAACTAACTCAAACATATCCGAGGATGAAGGAGTGAAACTGTGCATTGCGTTCATGCTTATCTCGTCCAAGTCCTTTTTTTTTGGGTGCCAACTCCACAACCATCCACTGTATACTTGGCTTTTCTTCTTCTTCAGTTATAAACTGCATGTGTGCTTCTTGAGTAACAAAATAATATCGCTTTATCAACAGAGAAGCTTTGAATATGCAGGTGTCTCTTCGTGCCTCTGTTTTGAGATACATCTTTCTTTGTTAGGGTAAGAAAATTTTCTTTTTCGTCTTTGAATATTTGCTCCTGAAGCTTTTCAGCTGCTGCCTTCTCATATTGAATTTTTCACGAAGCAGTGGATACATATCTTTCCTTACCATAGCTTTCACATTTTCCTTGAATACTTCTTTTCCTTCCTTGTAGATTGATGAGCATAGCTCTTTCCACACTACAACTGAAAACAGAACTTTCCTTGACGTTTTGTTCAGTTTAAATTCAAGTAAGTTTTTTTCCATTGCAAGTACGATTCCAACGACTCTAATAGAAGGTCTTCTTTAACAGACTCAAGCAAGTGGGCAATAACTTCTAGCCTACCAGCAGTCAGAAACCTCTTCATGTCAGATGCACCGAAACTTTTTAATTGATCCAAATCCTCATTACTCATTACGAATGCCAAGAGGAGGTCCTTCTCAATGGAATCTGTTTTCAATCGCAAAAGTTTGTCTTGGAGAAGCTGACCAAAACGTCTTCTTTCATTCACCATGTAATTGCTCATTAGAGAAGCCAAGAAAACAATATTCTGTTCCAACTTTAGTAGCTCCTTGGGAACTGAAGGCTTTATCCAGTCATATAGTACAGTACCCAAGGTCTGGCTCACTTCAATGATGCCTTTATATGGATTTTTATTTCTTCCAAATTTAAGAAGAACCACCACACCTGACATTACAGGAAAGTCCTTTCTAAATGTATCTTGATAAATGGGCAAAAATTTGGCCTTTTCAGTCTTGTGATCATCCCCCTTGTAACTCAAGACAATATCTCCTCCAAATACAACTGGATTACCAGATTTTTCAATGACAAATGTCAAGTCCCTCTCATAATTCTTCTCCTTAAATGTAAATTCTGTCCCAGTAAAAAGCAATCTTTGCTTATCTGGGTTAGCATCCCAAAGAGTAGCTAATTCACATTGAAGGTGTTCAAATCGGCAGAATTCAGGAGCACATTCATTACATGCAATACTCTCCCTCTCTTCAAGTTCTGAAGCTTCCAAATCAAAAAGATTTTGAACAAAGCTGCAATACTGTGGCAGAACATGAAGAATACTATGCATTACTTGGTTGCCCAATTCATTGAGTTTGCACTCAATTGTGTTGGATTTGCGATATTGATCACGGCGATCTTGAATTGACTTCATCAAATTTTCATAACCCTGAAGCTCTGGCATATTAGCATGATTAAGTAAAAGAACAAACTCATCATTAGGGAGCTTGGTGAAATCAATATCATAGTGGTTTGACAACTCCCTTAACTCAGAACCAACTGCACTGACTTTACTTTTTCCAATTAGTCCTTACATACTTTTTTGCCTGTTTATAGCATGCACTGAGGAAGGCACAACGATGGTATCCTTTAGCAAAGAACAATGCATTCTTAGGTGCCATCACCACCTCAGGAGGTATTGCACTTGTCATGAATCTTTGCATGCACACACTCCAACCAGCTGAAACCTTGACGTCATTTTCAGAATTTCTAACATGGCTGATCTTCAGCCTTTCTGTTCTTCTCCTCCTTTGAGATGTATTGGAAACATACGCAGCTAAAGAATCAAAAACATCTTTTTCTTCAACACATACATAAACATCATCACAAAGGTCCACAACATAGCGAATGAAGTTGCATGAAACTTCTTTCCTTGATGCGTCTTTCAAAAGGGTTCCTTGATGCCAATAAAAAACGACAATTATTTCCTCTAAAAGACTGACATACAAACCTGGCTCAAGACTCCCTTCTTCCATTAGCTTGAGAATTGGGCCATCTACAACTCTTAAGTTCTTCAGTATTCCAACCGTCATTTTTTTGTCCCCATAGAATCCAATTGCAGGCAAGGATAAGGCATTCAAAGAATTAAAGTTAATTCTAATATCAGGACATTTCACTGCAGAACTGGGCACAATTTGATTGCACAAATGAAAATCTGATCTTCTGGAATGTATAACTTTTCTACAAAGCTCAATTCCTGCTTGTCAGAAACAATCCTTATAACTTGAAAAACGGGAACTTCTTATTCATGACTTCAAAAGCAGTCTGATTCAGTAAATCAACTTGATCTCCATGAGACGATGTTGAGTCCTCCACAATGCACTCATCCATGACCCAGACTGTGTCTCCTGCACCAAAATCTCAGGTTCCGAGGCCATTTTTTCTCCAGATTGTGAAGAAACATTGTTACTCTCTGCTTCAGAAAAAGAAGCAGCAAAACTTGCAGATGCAATAGGAATTCCTTCTTCCCTCTCAACTGTAGATGCATCCCCTCCTCCCATTGTTGTTGTTTATAATCTGCAAAAACGCAAACAAAGAATTAGGTATCCGAATTGCATATAGCTATTTGACAAAGCTAAGTTTGAAAATTTAGCAAATTTCAGTAACAGTGAAATAATAGTTTAAAATTCTCATTAGGAATAAACTTAAAGCTAATGCTAGCATTAATTCATTCAAGATCTATTAACAGAAAAAAAAATATATTTTTGAAATTGATTTAATAAAAGCGGTCGATAGAAGAATGACCCAATCTAGAAATGGTAACCTGTTTACCTGGAATGTTTACCTGGAATGAGATAAATCAATCATGACTGAAAAACATCCTTCTACCAGAAGCCATATACTCGTGGCATAAACTGCCAGTCCTCCTAATTATAAGGGAGAAAAACATAATAATCAATTCCAGTTGTCCTAGGTTTGCTTCATGTTGTCAAACTTTTGATTTTTGAAATATTTTGTTCATATTTAGTACTCTCTGTGTTTGGCTCACTTCACAACTTGATATGCAAATGCTATTTATACCCAGTACTATTTCAAACCACTGAAAACAGTTATAAAGACGTTTTGCATTATGATATGATAGAAGAAGGTGGAGATTCAGTTAGACATATATTTGGACCTACGAGATTAATTATCATTATGTATCTTTTGAAAGGGATTGAAGGATTCACCAGAGCAGAATGAGTGGCTGCATGTTAGAATTTAAAATTCCTACATTCTTGGGGTGTTTATAAATGCCTATATTGCAAAGCATAATGAGAGTAGCAGCAGAATCAGATTGATTTTAAAAAAAAACATAATATTTACTTTTTTCAATTGTTTTGATCTAAAGAAATTCTTATTTCCTTTTCTGCAATTGTTACGTGCAGAATAAGATTGACTTAAAAGAAATTCTTATTAACTTTTTGTTTTCAATTGTTACATGCAGTGTCAGTATCAGATTGATTTAGGAATTTCTTGCTTGTTTTTTGTTTTCAATTGTTACATAAATTTCAGACTCTATTTACTGTAGTCGCGTATGCGTGTAAATGTCTGGTTTAAAAAAAAATCAAAAACAGGAAAACCTAAAGAATAAAAACAGTATACATCTTAATTGACCGGATTTCTAAGGAGTTGCAAATAAAATTAATTACTTGTCATTTTCATGTGAAAGAAACATTATAACCTGATAGTTTAAAACGCCCGCAGGAGTAAGCAAGCACCAAAATCGTTCCAAATTGACAATAACTGTAAAATTGAGCAGACCACCTTGAGTTGGAAGCGAAAATTAACCGTGGAAGAAAAAATAAATAATATAACCCGATAGTAAACAAGGACTAAAATTTGGTTCCAAATGGTCGGTAACTGTATTTAATTGAGCTGGCATTTAAAGAGTTAAAAACAAAAAAAAAACTGCTAATCACTTTCATTTGGAAGGAAAAATAAACATCCACGGAAGTAATTAGCACATGCTAAACCTTGGCTGCATGTTGACGGTAGTTATAAAATGGTAATCGCTTTCATGTGGAAGAAACAAGATAGTAAAGCATAACCCAATGGATTAACCCCGCAGAAGCAAGCAATCACCAAAGTTTGGTTCCAAATTTCTGTTAGCTATATTTAAGTAAATAAACATTAGATCTCAATAGTTTAAGCCCCAAACATGTAAAGATTTAGAAACAAAAACCAACGATCATTTTCATGTAAAGAATTAGAAACAACTATTAAGTGTTAGTCATTTTATGTGGAGAGAGAAAGAAACATTATAACCAGTCAGGTTCCCCCAAAGAAGCTCGCAAGCGCCAAAGTTTGGTTCCTAATTGACCATAACTTTATTTAATTGAGTTGTAACAAGTTTAAAACAAAAATAAACTGTTGATTCATTTTTGGGTGAAAGGAAAAAGAAATTTAGAAACATTATATCCTGATATAGATTAACCCCACAAAGAAGCAAACAAGTGCCAAAGTAATTGGAATTTTGTCTATCGAGGATCACAAATGAATTGAGGCATTACTTACATACTGACAAGATGCAAAGAGGCAAAAAGAGGAGAATGAGAAAAACACAATGTGTATTAACACTAATCTAATAGTTTCAATTGAGAGATACATGAACGTAGGAGATTATAGGAAACTACTTGCACAATATCTCCGATCGGCTGCATAATAGGGGCTATGCAACCCAGGCTTCCTGTTTAATTTGTTGATCCTATAATATAGTGATGGCTAAAGTCAAGCCATCTCAGATTAGAACTTCCTAAATTAGGCTGAACAATGTGTAATTGAAAATATCTCACCAACATAAGTTCACTTACAAATTGACCGTAACTGTATTCAATTAAGCAGACGTGTAAGGTGTTAAAAAGAAAAGGTGGTTGTTAATCATTTTCATGTGGAGAAGAAACATTATAACCTGATAGATTAAACCCCAGAAGTCAGCAAACTGGCAAACGTTGGTTTCAGATAGACAGTGACTGTAATAGTTGGGCAGAGAGTAAGGAGTTAGAAACCAGAAAAAACTTATAACAATATCTAAGCAGAAGCCAATAGAATCATAACCTGATAGATTAAGTTCCCAGTGAACTGAGAAGTGAGCAATAGGCAAGGTTTGGTTTCGAGTTGACGGTAGCTGCATTTAATTGAGTAGACTTAAGGATTTAGATAAAAATTAACTATCGATAATTCTCAAGTGGAAGAAAAAGGAACATTATAACCTGATAGATTAAGGCCCAGAGAAGGTAGCGTCAATATTTGAAAACCCAGGGTTACTGTATTTCATCAAGCAGAAGTTTATGCAGTTAGAAACAAAAATTAACTGTCAATCTTTTCCATGGTGAAAAAATCAGAAACATTGAAACATTAAGCCCCTGAGAGTTTATGCAGTTAGAAACAAAAATTAACTGTCAATCATTTTCATGGTGAGAAAAACAGAAATATTATAACCTGAAACATTAAGCCCCAGAGAGTTTACACAGTTAGAAACAGAAAATAACTGTCAATCATTTTTGTGGTGAGAAAAACAGAAACATTACAACCTGTAACATTAAGCCCCCAGAGAAGCAAGCAAGCGCCAAAATTATAAACTAAACAGATGATAACTGTATTTAAGGCTTGATAGTTAATTGCTCCCAATGCAAGTAATGCCATTTACTTATATTCGGAACTAACCCTTCAAGTATGTCCTTTGCTTTGGAAGTGGCGTGCTCTTTATTTACAAGAATAATGAACAAGGATGATGACAATAACAAATGGAAGAGCTTACATTCCTCCGCAAGATTGGACTTTTACCTTTACCTTTTGTAAAGGTATCTTAAGAAGCAAGATTTGGAAAAATAATTCAAAATGAAATGGTTTTAATTAGACCTAAGTGCTTATGGGACTACTGAGGTCCATGATACCCTTTACATGGCTGCTCCGTAGTTCATTACTGTGTAGCTAATTTTTGCTAGTATGGGACATTTAAAAAAAAAATTAATCCAAAAGCATGAATTGTTCTGGGGTTTGATTTAGATAGCTAGTTATAAATGATGCTAGGGAAATATTTTCACCAACTTGGCAAACAGTGATTACTATTTTTCTTCTCGGCATAAAATATATGATAAGGGTTCTCATGATGGAGTGTCCAACAGAGCCTAAGCTTAAGCGATCAAATCTTCTAAACAAAATGCCACTTAAGCTTGCCAATGTTGTACTTGTAAATAGTTCAGTAGCAGATAAGAGAAAAGACGAAACCCTCGACTTGACGATACAGACCGAAAAATACAAGAGCTAAGAAAGGGACCAAAAATGATATCCTCAAAATAAATACAGAGGGTCATCGTGAATTGAAGTTTGGCGTCATTTTTCACACACATATATATTGAATTTCAATTTTTTAAAAACACCCTTTTATACTTCAACATGTTTTCGACTTACAAATTTCGTTTCAACGTAGAGCGACCACTCTACATATATTTTCTAAACCAATTTTTACAAGATATTAAAATTGCATGTTAAAAAAGTATACACTATCCATCGAGATAGTGTCATCCAATGATCGATAGAAAATCTATGTTATACTATTCAATTTTAATGTTATTACAGTAAATATAAAAACTAATTTATTCATAACATCATGCATTAAAAATGTCCAAACTTGGTTTATTGTTGAAAACTTTTGGATTTTTTCGAAATTCTTTCTGGCAGATGGAGTGCATTTATACCTCCCATTAAGAATGACAGTGCCATTTTAACGCCTCCACCATTGAATGACCTATTAAATCCTATCTACTTTAATTAATGTCCCCCTGTGTGCCCGTAACTCCAACAACCAGAGGCGGTGGCGTGGGAAAGAATGAACCTCCATTGTGGCGGTGGCCTGTCCACGACGTGAGCAGCTTCAGCCTGAAACAAGTTTATTAGGTACGTAGCAATGGTGGCTTTTTTACCCGTTTCCTTGGTCTGGTCGTGGGTTGTTTACCCGTTTCCTTGGTCTCTCCTCACTTACCCGCTTTCATTTTAACTTTTTTACGGAGTCCGGGGCGTGTTTTCTCTACCAGGCATGGGCGTGGGCGTGTCTCCGCTACTTCTTTGAGCTTTTCATTTTAACTTTTCATCACATTGTGGGCGGGATCAAGATTATCATGGAGCTTCTTGTGGTTTCGGCATCGAGCGATCCAAGTTGCTCAAGTAATGTCTCCGAAAGTGCATTTCTTTGGAGCTTATTGATAGTTTTTTAGCTTAATTCATCAAAACGGGTAATGAAGATAAAACGAAGAATTTAATCATCAGACAAAGATGCAAAAAATAATTTGATTATCAATCTCTTTCTAATCGGCCATTGGAGCTGATCCACGTTGCTCAAGTAATGTCTCCTGAAAGTGCCATGTTTCCTATATTGTCTGCCATTTAATTGGTAATTAAATCTTAACAGTAATTCCTCAAAACCCGTAATGAAGATAAATCTTTTTGAAAGTTTTGCGGGTTAGTGTGGGAAAAGCGCTTAATTGAAGAATTATCACCTGCTGAATTTTCGATGAAGGTGAGATGGCTTAATACTTTATTCATTTCCAGAATCATTTCGATTCTTTTAACTTAATTTGGCAAAATAAGGTTCTTTTTAGATGGGGCCATTATTAGTGGGATTTTGTATCTTAAGCTCTTTCCCATGAATCCTCTCTCACAGTAGCATTGCTTGTCGACCTTGCAATCAATATTTTCATCTTGATTGCGCTTCTCTATAAAGGTACTTGGATTTTTAATAACTCTTTTCGCTTAGAAGATTTTATATTTTACAATGTAGTGCGACTGTGTGTGAGTACGTAATAACACTAAAGTATCATATTTTTATAGCTAAATGACAGACACAACAATAGTTTCAACCCGCATGTTCTTTAGTTACCATAAAATCTTTTCTTAAGAACAGAAAAAACTATTTTATATTACTTAAGCCACCTATAACAGTTTACAAAAAAAAATTTCAGGTCTGCAAAGACTCGGCAGGAGTTGCAGAATGAGAATGAGATGTGAAAGACGTTAAAAAATGTGTCAGCAACTGAATAATACCAAAAGCACAAGCATATGCACGATGACCACCACAATACTTCATAGCACTGCAACACCTCTAATGGCAATTCAGGCAGAACGAACCCATGATGGAATGCAAAAAGCCACAGTTTCTCCTGTCCACAACTCGCCCTCAACTGACAGGTGAATTGTGTTTTTGAACACAATAAATGTCACAGGAAAATTTTTGTTGCCCATAATTTTTTTTACCCATCGAAATATAAATTGTGCTTTTGCATCCTAATTTTTCTTTTGTAGGGTTTTGGACGAACGAATGTCCTTGCTGGTACCTCCCTAAATGATACTGACAACTCTGGTGAGGATACTGCCCTCACTAAGGCAATGATAGGAACATAACATGATTGTTGTGTTGGATTTTGATCAAATATCATCAATTGTATTGCATCATTTTCTTGAAAAATGAAAGATATTACAATTTTATTTTAGAGAAATATACAAAACACAGTTGTTTTACATACAATATGAAACTAAGCTATTTTTCATTACATATTTCAAGCAATTGTACATATCAAAACATATTTAGATCATCTATTACTTCTGATATCATATGTGGCTGGGAATACATAAATCAAAAATAGCCATGGCCTTACATCGATTAGAAATATATTTGGCCCACAAAGTTATATATATATATATATATATATATATATATATATATATATATTATTTCGAATGGCCCTAATAAGCCTCCAAAAGTTTGTATAGTATATATGGCACCTACTTCCAAAAACCAGGAAATGGTGGGGGTGAATCTGTAGCCATGCTTGAAGTTGATGTGTTGTATGTAAGTGGTTGAGTTCCAATGTTGGTTTCTTGCACAGGTAGTGTTGAGAATGGATTGGAACCACTTACCCTGGTTGAACATTATGCACTGACAACAACTGGGGACAATGCATGGAAATTAATTCCCTCAATAATGGGTGTTCTTCAGGCAAAGGATTTTGTGGAGTACTAAGTCTCCTTTGCCTTCCCAACTCCCTTCTTGCCTTCTCAAACTCTTTCTCCTTCCTTTCTTGGTCTCTTTGGATCCTTTCTTGCTCTTTCTTCATCTCTTTTTCTTGCCTCTGCATCGACTTCTGATGTTCTTTTTCTTGCCTTCTAATTTCCTTTTCAATCTTCTCTTGTTCTTTTCGTTCCCTTCCAGCAATTCTCTCTGCCTTCTTCTCTTGCATCTGTACCCTTTTTCTTTGCTTTAACTCTTCAATTTCTTTCTTTCGCTTCTCTTTTTCCATGAGCAGCTCCATATATTGATCAATAGTGATGAGTTGAGATTCTCTACTTAATCGTATTCCATCATTACAATTTGACCTTGATGAATCCTTCACCCTTTCCATTGGAAGTTTCAAAAATTTAGAAATGGAACTTTGTCCTCTGTTTTCCTCGAAAGTTTTGTCCCCATTTTCTGCTCTAATATCTGCTTCCTCTAACTCTGTTGCATCAATGTGTTCCTCATCTAGAGTGTTGACAAAGTAGTGGACCACATCTGACTCATGAAGTACTGATGGTTGTGAGGGAGTACATAAGGTGTCTTCTTCAATGTTGTTCAAATTGACACCAAGATTAAGAGCAACTTCTTTCATCCAATCAGGACAACTAACTTGGGTAGGCAATGCTAGCGACTCATTGAATTGACTCCCTCCACTCTGAGTTGAAGTTTGTTGTTGAACAGATTCATTTGTGTTTTGTTCATTATGTTCAGCATCACATTCTTTACTTGTTTGTGTGTTGAGTACAATCTCAACATCTTCACTACACAACTCACTGCTTGACACCTCTAAATTATCTCTAGCTAGCCTTAATATATTTTCTGCTGCATGTGATTCATCTCGACTAGATGTGTCAAATGTTTTGCTAGGTGCCATGTCCTCATCCAAGGCATGTGGATTAAGAGGCCATATACCTGTCCTCTTGAAACCTGCTTTAATATTTTCAGGGGAAAGAGCCTTTTGGAAAGCCCTACTCCCCAATGTAGCTAATTCTGCCCTGTTGACATCTATCCCATGTTTCTCAAATAGCCATTTACGCCTTTCCTCTTTGAAGTAACTTTTGAATGGAGCAAAGACACTGACATCTAGAGGTTGTAGTTTGTGAGAAGTATGTGCTGGTAAAGTAAGTAAATCTATCCCCAAACTTCGCGCCTCTTGAATTGTTCCTAGAGCCACATGAGAACCGTGACCATCAAAAATCAATAAATGCCTGTTATTTGGAGACACACCACCAGGCACACATGCTGCAAAATGATGCAACCATTTCATAAATAACTCCTTTGTCATCCATGCATGAGGTTGTGCTGCCATGCAAGCACCAGGCTCACAACCTGCTATGTAATTCTGCAATTGTTTCTTCCCTTTGAAAAGATAGAAACCAGGGATGCTTTGTCCAGCAACATTGACACAACATAATATGGTTATCCATTCTCTACTTTTTGGGATTATGTATGGGACACTTCTACTTCCTCTTCTAGCAAGTACTCTCATACCACAATTTCTTCCTACTTGTAATCCAGTTTCATCACAATTCCATATTTTCTCTTCTCATACATGTTAGCTTTGTAAACAGAGGACAAATTCAGATAGAAAGAATTAACAATAGATGGTCTTAGACTTACTTGCCCTATCTCTATCAAGGCCTTCTGTTGTCCTCAAAATTAAATTTGGGTGCCTTCTTTTAAAACCTTCCCACCATGAGTTTCCAGGGATACCATCTGTGAATGGGGTGGATCTAGATTCACATATTTGTGCCACATATGCTTTAAGTTGTGAGATTTCTAACCCATGACCCATATCAGCCATTTCATGACACCATTGCACCAACTCAAGTTCTTCTTCTTTAGTAAGAATTGTGGGTGGTCCCTTTGTTTTCTTAGTGGTTATCCCCAACAACCATGAAGTAAGTGTGCTTGGAGGTATGCCCCACTTTCTTGCAGCACCATGTGTTGAGGAACCATAATCTTCGACTTCTTTGATGGCATTATTCATGCTAGTCTCATCCCAATCTCCACGTATTCTGATTTTTTTTGTTGCTGCCCCTCCACTGATTTCGACAGTTGCAGCCTGTAGTTGTGGTCCATTGTTGCCAACCTCGTCTTCTTCTGGTTCACTTGGTGGAAATATGACTCCCCTTGTTTTGGCGCAAGCAGGGCGACTCTCTTGAGTGATCGTTTTCTCCTCATGTTAGCAAATAACACCTTAAAAACACAAGGAATAATATCAGTGCATTTTCAAACAATATGAACAACCAAAGCACGGTCACTGATTTCGAATGCAAGATGTTATAGGTATATAATTAGTTTTTATATTAAATGTAACAACATTTAAATTGAATACTAAATTGAAAATGTATGTGACGTGGTCACCAACAACTAAAATGAAATTAACCACCACTATGGAGGTTCAATTTAATAATTAATTAAATCGATAATTGAATAATTGACCAAGTCACATTTCCTAATATTCATTATGGGAGGTATAAATGCACTATCCCATATAGAATTTCTTAAAATACAACTATTGTCAAGTTTGGACATTTGTAATACATATGAATAAAATTATATATTTATATATTAATTTCGTATGGGTGGGTTTTTGTGGGATCGGCATTTGATCCCTCCACCGGTTTTACTATCCTCTTTGGTGAAGTAGTTATCTTGAAATAAAGTCTAATTTCATACGACGATGGCATTCTAAAATGAAATTAATTATATATGAATAATTACCAGCAACAAGATATTCATTATCTACTTTGGTTTTATATACAGTTATAAATACAACTATTGTCATTTGCATTGTGTATATGAACTCAAATTATATAGATTTATATATTCATTCACCTTCTTATGTGTAGGTTTTTGCGTGTATTGGAAACTGTAGTATGCATATATGTATACAGGAAAATGACACTAAATAAATATAGATATTCTAGTTTAGGCACATAAAATCTGTAAATAAGATATATATATATATATGAAACATGCATAAAATAGTCTTTTTGAATTGCATTTTCTAAAACAGGTTTCCATGCACACAAAATTCCTGCAAATAAGTTACGCAAAAAAAAAGATTAACTCGATTTGAGTTTGTATACACACAACATTAATGAGAATATATTTCTTATTATATACTTGTATGTAATACTGAACTAGCTAATGAATATCATGTTGCTGGTAGTTGTTTATATTATATTTACCTTATTTTTAATTGCACGTATTTTGCCTTTTCAGCTGCTTGGGAAGAATAATATTATTTGCAGGTTTTCTGAAACTGAACTATAAAATAAAAATGAAGAAACTATTTTATGCATGTTTCATATAAATATTTTATTTGCAGGTTTTCTGTGTAGAGTAACTAAACTAGAATATCTATATATATTCAAAGTTCATTTCCTACAAATGGAAAATGACTTGAGCTGAGAATGCAAATAATGTAATTATAATATTGGAATATTTTCAAACTCTTACCAGAACTGAGAACTGCCAAACAAGTTTGGGTCGATGCTCCAATTTGACAAAGGAAAAATTGTGAAATTTGATTGTTGAACAATGAAATGTATTTATAGATGTTGTTGAACCTGCATTGGGTGCTTGATCCATGTGCTTGTTTGTGATTGGTTGAATTTGGTTAGTGTGGATTGAGAGTGATGAGATGATAAATCTAATGGCCATGGTGAATTTTTAGGTGAGATATATTTGTTTGAATTCCACCCTTCAATAAATGCATAGTGTTTCTTGAGCCTTACAAATTTGTATTTTTTTTGCAGGTTTATCATTAATGCTTGTAGATGGGATGGAAAGAAGGGGCAATGTGGATATGACTTGACAATGAAGTCTTTTAATTTTGTGGATGAAAGTGTGTATGATTGTAAATGACATGACCTTTTTAAGTTTAAAAATATATTCAAACTTAAAAAAATGTTTGTAATAATGACAGTTATCTCCACTACTCATTTTAAAATATAGATTGAATTTTTTTATGTCTAGACATGTTGAATACATAGATGTATCAGTACTTGCATCATTTATTGTGTTTTTAATATTATGTTTCTTCTTGCTATAATAAAATGTACACTTTATATTGTCTAATATTTAATTACAAAAAAAAGGCCATTTTATTTCTATTTATTAAAAAAATTCATGCAACTTTAGGGATCTGAGTATTCTACTATTAACTAATAAATTAACATAACTTGTCACGGTCATAACTATATCATATTTTATGTGTAAGAATTATATCAAATTTAAAAAAACAATTGAATATGTTATGTATATAATAGTTAAAAAAAAAATTTAAATTTTTTTTGTAAGGTGTATTAGCCAAATATAAATCTTACTAGACGACTTTTCAAGTCAAACAACTCATATGTCATGGTTTGATATAAAAATCCAAACCGTAATATAATGTCAAAGTAAAGTCTATGAATTAAAAGCGTCCGAGAAGCGGATTGCTATAAAAACATTTAAATAACACCTATTTTTCTAAATGCACATAATGATTAAGTATGTTAATATGACATTCTTGGATATTTAATCCAAGGATAAGAGCATATTTCCAACGAAGTTTGATAGAAAACATGGTAAATTTTGTTGCACATCAAATCAAACAATGCAAGTTGATTCGCATTTCCAAAAAGTATGTAATAAAGTCTCTTTATTTTGCAAAAAGGACAAGAAAGCTTGACATTTGGGCTAAATATGATCCTATCACTCAACCAAATGTTAGCAATAAATTACATTTTTAATTAGTGTTCATTTGTTGTTGAATAGGCAAGATAAGTAAGAGATGAAGATAAGGATTTGTAATAGGAAATTGGTCCAAACATGATTCATTGCTCCATCTCTAATCCTTAATAAAGTTACAAGGAATTGCAACAAACATTTTAGTCATTAGAATATCATTAACTAATGAAGTGATGAAGATGGCAACTTTCTTATCTTTTTTTTCCTTAGTTGGAAGACATTTTCTATTGAAGGCCATGGAGAACACTCCAACAAGGGCGAATGCCACAAAAATTTAAAATTATAAATATTTTTCTTAAAAATTGGAAGCTACGAAATAATCTTTCAAGAGATAGAGATTGGTTATCAACCAAAATTAATATATCTCACCATTTCAAGAAATTAGGAAATCTCAAACTATATCTCGAGTGAGTTATCCTTCCAATAAAGAAGTTTAGACACCTCTTGCCATGCATTCCAAATGTTGTTGATAAGATGAGAATCTTTTAATTTAACATATTTTGCATTTAGAAGTTTATAAAAAAATGTTTACCTCTTGCCACTCGTCTTTATAAGTAGTTAGCGGAAGTCGATGTCTCAAAATAATCTTCCATGGTTCATTCCCTTTTAGAGATCTAGCCATCCGCTAGAAATGAGATATTTACCTTATGCCCAAGAATATATGATAGGTCCAACTCTCTCTATTTTTCCTCTTTTTTAGGTTGAATACAAAGAGACTAAGAAACTACAAGTAAGCCTCTTTGGCAATCCTATTTAACCCAAAGAAAATGATGGATCTTTTGTACCAAACTATGATAACATCTCTTAGTAGGCAACCAACAAGAATAAAAATAAACACGAGTAGTCAAAAATATGTTGTTAACAATTTGAACTATGCTTACTAAGAGTAAAAATTTGACCTTTGAATTACAATTTTCCTATTAAATCTATTTATAAACCATTCCCACATTTGGTTAAGAGATAAACCAATACCAAAAGGAATGTCAAGACATCTCATAATATCACCATGCTTCATTGCTTCCAATGTTTTAAAATCCAATCAACAAATTTTTGGATTGGTAAAGATGTATTATGTTTTGTGTGGTGAATTCTTAGAACCCAAGGCTTGACAATACGCATAAAAGGTTTCTAATGTGGTGTTCATTTCTTCTTCCTTATTTTGAAGAAAAAAACATACTCTTATCAACAAAGTGCAAATTGAGAAAAAAATCTTTGTTGGGAAGGCTTATACCTTTAATCATTTCGTAAGAGTGAGAATTATGTATCATGTAGCACGAACACAACACTAGATATCACATACATAAATGGTGCTAATGGATAGCCTTGCCTTATGGATCTTTGAAGATAAAAAGAATCAATAAGAGAACCATTAAAAATAATTTTGATAGGGGCATCAATAAAGAGTAGTTTGACATGATTAATAATTCTTGTATCAAAACTAAGCCATTGTGACCTTTTAAATATAAAGGACCATCTAATTATGTCACAAGCTCTGCCAAAATCAAGATTAATAAGTAATGTGTCTTTCCTAGAGCAAGTAGCCCAATTTGCAATCTCCCAATCCTAAATTATATTGTCAAGTATAAACTTGCCTCCAAGAAATCCAATTTTTTTCTCGTTTAATAATATTATTGACTATTATTTTAATTCTTGTAGCTAAATCCTAGGAATGAGTTTGTTCATGGTGTTGAACAGTAGTTATATGATGCCACCCTAAACTCGTATATATGTTTGAACCTTTGGGAATAACGAGGTTCGAAAGGGGTGTAAGGCTCCGACATTGAGGTGGTTGTGATGCAATAGGCATGTGTGAGGTGATGGGTGCAGATGGGGCTATACTTAAAGCGGGCACGAGGGACAATTGATGTCGTGGGTGCGATAGATGACATAGATGCTGCAGTTATAGTGGATGTGGGATCTAGCTGAGACACCACAGGTGGTAAAGTGGATGACGGTAGTGCCGAGCTAGTGCTAGCTGATGCAGAAGTGGGTGCTAGAGTAGGAGGGATAGATATGGGCATGCCGTATATTAACTATCCTGAGGAATCCCGAGTGGAAGAATGAGCAAGGTAGTACTGGAGGGCAACAGGATTCTGGTCGAGGAGACTCACGAACTCCTCCTCATTGGTAGCAATGGAGATAAGTTGAGTCGGATCCATAGGTGACAGGATGGATGGTGATGATGGACTAGGTGGGAGTGGCTGATAGCTGGCATGAAATACAAGGGTGTTAGTTTGGCTATGAGTCAAAACCATGTGAATAAGTGTTGACTTGGTAAGACTGTATTATGTAAATGACACAGAAAACAACAGGGATGGAAAAGAATTGATTATGAGAGGTGAACTAGCAAGTTCTTTGATTAAAAATCAAAACATAAGGACTAACGCTAGTTAGGCCAACCGATGTTGGTTAGTAAGTGACCGATGATGGTCACAATAACCAATGTTGGTTGTTGTGGGAAATTAACAGTTTGAGCAAGTGAGACAAACCGGGAAAGTCAACCGTCAAGATATATTTAGTCAATAATATCGAATTCAAAGGATATGGTGGTATCCAAATATTTTAAACAGAGAAGAATATGAAATGAGTTCTCTTTGGGTAAAATAACCAAAAGCACACCAGCTTAGATGAACCGATGATGGTTAGATGTAAACCGATGCTAGTTACTATGAAATCTGTAGAATGAAGAAATTTTTGCTTTTTGTGAATTAAAGTTGAATGAAACACCAACCCAGAAGTCTGAGTATGGTAAAAATGAGTCCTGACACACTCAGAAACAACTGGAATACACCAACTATGATTATGGAGTGTGAAAGGAAATAAAAATGGAGAATACAACCTCACACCTCAAAACACAAGTCAAGCACAAAGCTAAGAAAAACACGTAATCCTACAAGTGAATTTAGTGTGTTTATCTTATGTTATTTAAAGACTGACTCATGAATTTAGAACAGAGTTTTTGGTTGGGAAGGCTTCCTATGAAGAAGGAAATTCTAAAGGTGAGGTTTCAGGTTATGTTTTGGTGGGGGCGGGTTGTTCTCTGATGGGTGACTGGATAGAGATAACTAGTTGGGTGCCCACTGTCAATCCTCTGATCATGTGATCGTTGACAGCTTCTTCTGGGTGGGATATTGTTTAAGAAGATGTGTAAATTTCCATTTGTGCAGTTTGGCAAAGAGAGAGAAGAGAGAATGTGCTTTCTATGATTTAGTTATGTCAATCATCAGCTGGGCATGAATTCCAGTGTATAGGTTACCCTCATTTTTAATGTGAGATATAATGCAACAAATCAGAATGCCATACAAGTTTTTAAACCCAAATTTAAATGTGATATTCGATGTAGCAAGTGATGAATAGGAAGAGGGATGCTCTTTCACTAATGCAATACTAATGAAAGAAAGAAGTATTCTTTTTATAGCACCAAAAACACGATTTCTTTTAGACAATAGAAAGAGGGGGAAGATTCCAGAGAAGAAAATTAATGTGGAAGCTTTTCAAAAGGGAAAAAAACACAACTTTCACCTAAGAATGAATAAAATGCAAAATAACCCTGATGGGTCCCATCAGGCGTGCCAAAATGTTTCAATGTTTTCTTTATGGATTTGACAAAACAAATAAGGTGATGGGAGAAGAGGAATACTTATTGTGATGGTCAGCTTAAAGGTTATGCACGTGTTCTAATTTCTTAATCCAAGAGCTTCCTTTTGGCTAGGAGGAACTACCTGAAATACAAAACAAGACCACAAAAGAGAGTTAAACAATATATGTCAGTGGGCTGCCTAGCGTGTGCTAGATCCAAGAAGTGTGATACTTCCTTGGTGGCAGTCAACCCACTGTTTAATACAACTTAATGCAAGAGATAGCATAAGTAAATAAAATCCTATTGTAGTTGATATGATTTAGGCATCTCATCCAAATAAAATAAGCAAATCTAATATAACATGCTAGGTTATGATCAGATCTGGAAGTAGGGTAGGTAGTCAAGATGCTGGAACAGGTCAGGGTCAAGTTCTGGGTAGCTTGGGTTACTTGAATGTAGGTTATTAGGTTTCATTATTGATGAATTTCCAATACAAAGACCGACGTCGGTGAGGTATGACCGATGATGGTTAAGAGGGAACCGACAACGTTAAGGCGGGGTGGTAGAAATTCAATAAACTGGGTTTTGGGGTTTTCCTGAGATTGAACAGAGATGGAAAGGGGAATAGTTAGGTTTGTGGAGGTGTTGGGAGTACTCAGAGGTATTTAGGAATCAAGTATAGGTGATTAAATGATTGTGGGTGATGGGATGGTTGGGTTCACAAGAAGGTAACAAGGGTGGGATGAAAAATGCAAATAGATGCTAATAAACAAAGATGAAGAAACTTTGTAATCTAGATAAGTATGAAATGATGCAGGTTAGAGATACACTTACTTGGTGTTTGTAGATTTAATGGTTGGATGATGGTGATGGTTGATTTGTGGAATGGTGCTCAGTGTTACGGCAGTGCTTCCCAGAATGCTACCATGAATGCAAATACCTTCGGATCTCTGTCTTGGTGCTGGCTATGGCTATCTAGATGTGCGAAAGGGCTCTGGTTCTTGCTTGCATGCAGATCTCCTTCGTTCCAAAACTTGATAATGTGGCCAACCTTTGAAACAAGGTTTCCAAAATAATATATGGTAACCGACGATGGTTTAGGGTGACCGCATCAATTTTGGGTTGACCGAGTGTCGGTTAAGGTGGGAATCCTAGGTTTACTAAAAATGTCAAATCTTGGCAATATTTCGGGCTAGCTCTGTCTATTCTCGCAGATAAAAATGAAATGTTACATTTTAATGAGCAGGAATGTGGCTAGAGGGAGAATAGGCATGTGATTTTAGGGTTATACTAAGTCTTAGTTCATTAAGGTAGGTAGGACTAAGTCTTAGTTAGTTATGGTGAGTCCTAGTAAAGGGGAAATATGCTAAAAATAGGTTTGTGATGAGGTGTCTAGGTGAGGTGGTGGGGTGAGGTGTCTAGGTGAGGTGGAAATTAGTTTTAATTAAGGTAATTAAATAATGAATGAAGTGAGGATGAGTATTAATTTAATTATAAATAATTAAATTAATATTAATGTGGGGTAGAAGGGTCATGGTTAGGTGAATATGTTTAAGTTGGCTATTCGAAAAGGGACCAAGGGGAGTGTGACCTAATTTTGGTGTCTATAGGTATAGTCATCATGATTATCTCAATCAATGATTATTTTCTTGCACATCCTGATTTAAGGCATATAGTCCAACATATTCTTGCTACTACTCACATTCGTGCTGATATGCATCCCGACTCATTCTATCAAAATTTTGTAGATGCATTTTCTCAACACATAGCATTCAAATCTAATCTTCCCACTGATCTTAACACTTTTGACAATGATCCACCCTTGCATATAATGATTCACATATATAATGTGGGTGTCAAGCATACTTTCATTGATAACAGATCTCGAATTAACCTTTGTCATATGTCATTCCTTGAAAAATTCGTTCTTTCTACTACATGATGTTAGTCCATCATCTCTCTCACTTCGTGCATATGATGGTTTAGTTCACCCATGCGTAGGTCACATTGTTCTTCCTATCACTGTAGGGCCAAAAAATCTCAACACAATCTTCTTTTTCATTGACTTTTTGGTCTCATATAATTGTTTTCTTGGTAGGCCATGGCTCCATGCCATGCAATTCGTTTCTTCTACCATACATCATTGTGTCAAATTCATACATAAAGGTGTTGAATATATTGTACTTCGTGGATCGTGATGCATATAAATATTGTGACCAAGATCCTAATACTACTCTTCCTATTCCATGCACTGATACTACAGATGATCCTCAACCAATAGACAAACTACCTCATTTTCCACCGCAAAGGTGACATTGTGTGATAGATGTGGTTTATTACATCTCACCACCTCTCTTTCTATTACTACTACTATGATTCTTTATCGGGGCCTACCCAAAGATATGGACGTCAATATATCCCCTATGCACCTTCACATGTGTCACCTCCATTAGCCCACCCACCATTTACTTGCATGCTTTCCATGAATGACTCATATTGGGAGAACATTTTGTTTGATCCTACTTGCAACGAAATCAGTATGTACACATGAGGGATTGACTCGATTAGGATTTTCATTTGAGGACCTTTACCCTCCACCACATGCTTGTCATCTTTATTATGGGTTTATTCACATCACTTCCGCTTATGGCCTACGTGTATTTCATCTCACAATCTTCCTTGCACGTAATCCTAGATCTACACCACTTACATTAGGACAATCATGGTCTTGATTACATTGGGGTACTCTAGATCCTGATCATATAGACATATCATTTCCCATGCCTTTTGGTCATGTATTCATTTGCAATAGTTCCTTTCTTGGTTATACACATAATCTCACTCGTTGGTATGCACACAGTTGTCCACTTCCCCCATTCACTGATGAAGAGTATGCTATGGGTATGTAAAACTTACATCTTAATGGCTCATTACGTGATCAACATGACACCATTTCTTATCAGGTCTCTAATGCTTATCCATTTGAATTTGACCCTAAAACTAACGATCTCTTAGATGACATTACATGATGGATTCTTCATCTTCCACACTTGGGGGCATAACATTCACACCCCGACATAGCATCAAAACACATCACAACATAAAGATACACATTTTTCATCCTCCTCACATTGCACATTCATCACACTCATATTAGTGTCAACAATTACCCGATGACACACTCTTGTGATTCGGTTCACACTTGACTCGCTGAGGGCATTCTATACACATGAACCACATACTTGCACTATAAACATTGCACACTTCATACATTCTACACTTTCCATCCTACATCTTATCCTACATTCATCATACACCTTATACTCGTGTCTCACATATTATACCATCGCCACTACATATTGCACATTTTCACACATCATACATGTCATCTTACATTTTACATTCTACACCTTACCTATTACATCTTGCATCTTACATCTCCTATGCATCTACACATATTAGGCCATCTACGCATCTCACATTATATACCATACACCCTACTACACACATTATGCATTTTACATATTCTCTTCTACATGCTACACTCACTACCCGATGACACACTCTAGTCTCATGGTCCATACTAGACAGTTGAGGGTATAAAAACAAATGGAACACATCACACTCACTCATTCATTATGCAATCTTTCTCTCATGCAATTCCTAAGATTAGTGATATACACTTTAGAATATAGGGTCACTTATTCTATCACAATCTCGTGATTGGCTACATCATCACATTCACTTACATTTTTTAATGGTATATGCTTTAGGAAAAATTACCACCTCCTTTCTATTCATTTTATTATGATAGACACTTAGGCTATCGATTCACACACATGTCATCGCTATGTCGCATCTTATCACCACACAATCATCCATGCGAATTAATAATCACTTCCTCATCCTCAACACCTTATCACCTACCTCCTGCACCCCCACACATTTTAATTTAATTACTTTAATTAAATTAATGCCATTTACCTCCATACATATTAATTTAATTATTTTAATTAAGTTAATGACCTTTTACCCACACACATATTAATTTAATTATTTACATTAAATTAATTCACTACCCTCACACACCTATTTAATATAATTACCTTTATTAAATGCACCTCACCTAACCACCCCCATCATTTGACCCATTAACCTAAACCCTAAACCAATGTCCTAAATAAAACCTAACATTAGACCCATCCCCTCACCTCACATTTAAAAGCCTCCTAAGGTCGGTTTTTCACCCGAGAAAAGAAGAGACCCTTATCAAATGGTGGAGCAACTTCCCAGGAAATTTTTGAACAACCCGAGATATCTCACCTAAACCGATGTCGGTTCACCCTAAACCGATGTCGGTTCACCCTAAACCGATAACGTCGGTTATACCGAATGGACCAAATGGCCTATTTAGACCCATCTACAGCTTTGTAATACGGGTTGAAAAAACTTTTGATCTCGAGTTCGATCTCTTTAGACGCGACAATAGAACAAAGATTGATTTGTGATCAACAAAGGCAACCAAATACACTAGCACAACAGTGAAACTTTCTTCCCAACATCCTCCAACACAACAACTTCTTCATTATTCTTCAAACCTATACCTCACAGAAGAGTAAGTATCCTCCTTCCATCTATTTCATTTTCTTATCATCATCTATAGTATTTGTGGTAAAGGAACCTAGTCTTTTACCCTCTATCCATTCCCTCTCTCCAGTTATAGCCACCTTCCATACCTAATCATCTTAATACTTGGCCCAATTTCCTATTTGACCTCCTCAGTAGTCTCAGACCTTCGCAACATATCTACACCCCCTCTGTGATCAATCCCCATCTTCTATCCACTCCACTTTTGCCCCAAAACTCCAAAAACCTGGACTATGTGATTCCACCAACCCCAACTTAACCATCGTCGGTTCTCTCTAACCATCACCGGTTATAGTAAAACCATCATCAGTTTTATAAAACCATGGTTGGTCTCTGTGTCACTTGATCTCTGCTAATAACAACCTGTTTGTGACCCACATCTAACTTAACCTCATTTTTCTGACATATACCTACTTGAACACCTATTTGACCTTCAAATCTATATCTAACCTAGCCTGTTAGCTCATATTCACCTATAACCAACCTACTTGACCTCTGGATCTCCTTCTAGCCTAGCCTGTTAGATTAGATCTAGCCTATTACATTTTTATGAGATGCCTAAATCATATTAAACTACAATAGGACAATATTTACTTTATTTCAGCATTGAATTGTTTTAAATAGTGGATTGACAACCATCTAGGAAGTATCACACTTCCAAGATCTAGCATATGCTAGGCAATCCACTGCATATATTGTTTAACTCTTTGGTGGTCTTGTTTTGGTTCTTATATAGGTAGTTCCTCCTAGCCAAAAGGAAGGTCTCACAATCACTTTGATTCAAATTCGATACGCGCGCATATAACCTTCAACCATCCCAAAACAGGTATTCCTCTTACCACCTTTACCTTATCTATTTCATCAAGTACTTCTCAGAAAACTAAGAAATCAGGTGAAACATTTTGGCATGCCCGGTGGGACCCATTCGGGGTTCCTTGCATCTTTCTTCATTCCTAGGTGAAAAATTGTGTGTGTTTGTTTCCCTTCTAGTAGCATTCACATTAAAACTTTCTCCTTGGTAACATTCTCTTCTTTCTACTTGCTCCAAAAGACACATTTCTTTTGGTGTATTTAAAAAGAACCTTCTTATTCTTGTTTTTTACATTTTAGTGAAAGAGCATCCCTCTTCCTGTTCATCTATTTTTGTCATCGAATATCATACTTTCGATTTGGGTTTAAAACAAGTGCATTACATTCTGATTTAGCTCATTAGCTCACATTAATTGAGGGCAACCTATATGCTTGGAAGTCATGACCAACTGATGGTTGACAAATGAATCGTAGAAAAGCACTTCTATCCTTTTCTCTTTCTCTGAGTCTTACCAAACCACACAAAAATTCAAAATACATACATTCTTAAACAACATCCTACCTAGAAGAAGTTGTAGGTGATCACACGATCACGATACACAAGGGGCACCTAACTCATTCTGTCGAGTCATACTTCAGAGCGAAGCCCACCCCCACCATAACATTCCTGAAACCTCACCCTTTAGAATTCTTTCTTCATAGGAAGCCTTCCTCACCAAGAAATTCTATTGTTCTGTTCATAATAGTCAGTCCATACAAATAGCATAAGTTGAACAAACGTAATAGAATAGGCACTCTAGGAACGTTCTTTCTTAGTGTTCTGCTTGATTTGCATTTTGAGGTGAGAGCTTTCGATCATTATTTTTGTCTTTCCTTGCACACTCCCAATCATAGTTGGTGTATTCTGACTTCGTCTGAGTGTGCCTGGACCACATCTACATCATTCTCAAACTTCTGGGTTTGATTCAACACCGATTTTTAAATCACAACCATCTTTCTTATTCTCTGTTTCAATTTCACAGTAATCGCTACGGTTATCTTTAACCATCACCTAGTTACATTCCAACCAGCATCGGTTTAACCCAACCGACGTCGGTCTGAAGTCTTTTTGGATACCTATCCAAAAGACACCTATTTCACTTTCTAAGTTGTAAAAGGCTCCTATCACCTTTCATATTGTCATTACTTCAATCACAGTCACCTTACGTCTCATCCTGTGTGAAAATTGTCACTCTAGGACCATCATTTAATAGATTGTTGGTTTTTCACAGTAATCGCACCGGTTAAGCCTAACTGGCATCGGTTTACCCAAACCAATCGGTCACCACCCTGTGTTGTTTTATAGCTCACCAGCCAACCTAATTCACTCACCGTTGACTGTTTTCCTAGTTTTGTATTGTGTTCTGTGCCATTCAGACATAATACAGTCTCACCAAATCAGTTCCTACCCACATGGTGCTACCCGTAGTCAGGCAAGCACCCTCATATTTCATGCTAGTCAACTACCGCTCCCACCTAGCCCTTCATCACCTAGTCCTTCACCACCTTCCATCTCATCATCCATGGATCCCAATCAACCTATCACCATTCCTATAGGTGACATGGAGTTTACATGACTCTTGGATCAAAATCCCACTGCTTTGAGCCACTACCTCACCCATGCCTCCACTCGAGATGCCTCGGGTCAATTGATCTATGGCATGCCCGTATCCTTATCTCCATCCCTAATGATCACTTCTACCTCGCTCCACCTCCTACCACGGTGACCTCACCCATTTTATCCCCAGTTGTGTCACAACTAGGTCCCACGCCAACTTTGACCGCCACATCCACCACCTCTATTGCACCCACAGTCTCCACCATACCTTCATCCACCACCCAAAACATAGCATCATCCGCACCTGTTGTCTCATATATACCAGTCACAATGCTACCACCCTTGGTGTCGGTAACCTCTACCCCATTTCAAAATGTTGTCCTTTCTATTCCCCAATCTCTACCTCCCATCTCTACTAGGGTCACTACAGTGTCCCACCCTCACATACCTACTACCAACTTCCTCTTGTTTCATCAATCATTCAGTCCTGGGTATATACCTCTATGTCTATCTCTCAATTCCCGCCTCCTTATTCGACACCACCATACTGGAATGTCATATTCTTCATATGTCCAACAACAACCTCCTTTCGCTTCGAGGGGGTACCCAATCTTCACAACCTAACAATGACTTTATCAAGTTAATGATGGACAAGATGCAGACATTAGAAGCATCTGTTTCTAGCTCCCACAATTCTCTCACCTATGATGAGATTTGTAATGAGCCTATTCACCCATCCATTCCCATTCGCCCATATCCCGTACACTGGGAGATGCCTAAGTTTAACCGCTTTAATAGTAAGGAAGACCCACACAACATTTGTGATCTTTCAAACATGGGTGTTACTTAATTTCCCATGATGATGCTTTGCTTTTGTGAACCTTTCCCATGTCCCTAACTAGTCCAGCATTGGACTGGTATAGTGGATTACCTAGACATTCCATCTTCTCATTCAACCAAATAGCCCAAGCCTTCTTGGATCATTTTTCATTAACGTCATCAAGAAGGTTACCATGACCGATCTTTATTCTACGTCAATATGATGATGAATCTATCACAGATTTTGTCACTCGTTGGCGTAGCCTAATCAACCAACTCACTTTCCAATTACCACAAAATGAACTCATAGAGCTCTTCACACGAGCCTGTGCTAGACATATCTCACCTACCTTATAGGTGTAAACCTTTTAAACATTTGATGAGGCTTTCACCATGGCACGTAAGCTTGAAATTCACACCAATCAAGAGAAGAAGATACAATTACGAAACAAGAACTCCTCATTTAAATCACACGATACTTCCTCTTCCTCGAAACCTCAGATGAGTTATTCCAAAGCCAAGGGAACTGCCAACATAGTGGTACTTAAGGCTGGCCCTACTCATCCATCCAATCATGCTAAACCTTCATCCAATCTGTCACCGGTCCAAACCTTCCAATTCAAACGAGAACAAAAGAAATACACCTCAATTGGGAACCATATTCATCTGTTTTAGAAAAGCTTATTAAATCTAATGCCATCACCCTTCCTCCTATCAAACCACATACTGGTTTTGACCCCTCTCGCCCCATACTAGGTTGGTATAAGGAAAATGACTACTATAACTATCACCATGTAAATGGTCACAATGATAGCAATTGTATCACCTTTAAAAACATTGTTCAGGGAATGCTTCGAGAGCGTGAGTTAGTCCTGGATAACCCTAATGCACCTACCAATCAAGACCTTCATATATTCAAGAAACCATTCCCTAACCATTCCCCATCTAATGATCAAACTGGTGATGCCTCACACAACGAAAAAGTAATACACGTGAGGTACATGTTATCTTTACCGACTTACCACTTGATTCCCAAATATCTCCTATCCCTCCATCAGGAAATCCTAGCTCGAAATCCTCTACCCACACAGAACCTACTTTATCCATTCCTCTACCCATAGAGGAAAGCCCTTCACCTCCCCATACACCTGCGGAGGAGTCTCTCATTAGCACCGATATCATTTCCCCTTCAGCTTCCCTACCCAGTGAGCCACTACCAATTGTACCTCCTCCACCCACAGAGGAGTACCCATCATCTTCTCCACCTATTCAGGATCCAATAGATTTGTTGTTGCCACTCAATGACCATTCTCCATCAGCTACCCAAGATCCTGTGGACCTACTTTCGGCTCTCTTACCTACAGAGGCCAAAGCCAGTGAATTCCCTATTTCTCAGACACATTTTACGAGAATCACCACTCGCTCCACATCTACCTCATCTACCATAGTGTCATTCTTCTCATGTTTGGCCGACCACCTGGACTATGTTGATAGGTCTTCACTTTGGGGGCATCTCTTACTCCCGGTCTCGACCCAAATGCAATCATCTTCCACTGACACTTCTACCATTTATCCAAAGAAGTTTCAACAACCCAAACCACACATGAACATAACTCTCATACATCTTCTATTGCATCATCCTCATCTATACCCACCCCTCTACTTGCTAGCCGACGTGTTCCAACATCATCTCTTATCTAAACCCACTAGTGTTCTAGGGGTCACACCCACATCAAACCTTGCACATCCTCCTATCAAGATACACTTGACCACATCTTCCCATATACCTATTGAACCAATCCCTCAACCTAAACAAAAACCCAACCTTCTAATCCACATGCACCAACCTCACCAACTACACCTTTATCACCTTCACCCCTACCATCCATCTTGGGACCTCACCCCTCTACCTTAACAAAATCTACTCTCTCCAGGGGTAAACCTAAAATTCCCTTGACCCCTTCACCACAGCCTGCAGCTCTACCTAGGTGAACCTTGCATCCTTCATCACCATCTATAACTTCTTTGCCTCCTATACCACCATTACCTTCTATACCTCCTTCACTACCTATGACATTTTCTTCCACCTCACCTGTACCTCCCTCTCGACCTCGACCAACACCTACCATTGCACCTCAGTTGTCCCCTTGGGTCACTCATCCTCTCCCACCATCTACCTTGCCATCTACATCACGTGCTCCCCTACACCTCTACCTAAGAAAAAGCACCAAAATTGAAAAAACCATTAATTTCCAAAGAGGTGGTTAAACTTACCCCTCTTTCTATTACTACACCTACACCAAAGAAAGTACAACCCAAATCCAAGACTGCATCACCTCAACTACCACCACAACTACCCAATCTTCCAACCAAACCTACTTTCACTTCGCATTGTGATCCACTGGTGGGATCATACACCACCATCTTGGCTAACCTCCTAGAAAGCTCTACTATCACCCTCCCTCCTCTTAGACCTTATGACCCTCTTAAACCTAAACCGAAGGGTTTGATGATACTAAAATTTGTGCTTACCATCGTGTGCCAGGGCATGATGTTGAGAACTGTAAGGGTCTAAAGGCTGCCCTCATTCAATTATGTCCTTCTGACCCCAATTTTGATGACGATGACCTCCTGGATGATGAACCTATTTCACCCTCGCCACCTTCTTCACATCTTCCTCCTACACCTATACCACAACCTCCATCTTCACCACCACGACCTTTCTTTCCATCTCCAAAATTTGAAATCAACATGGTCCACATCTCGAGAGATTGCTCAACCTTCTCCTAAATGCCGGTGTTGGACACTCATCACAGAAGGCTCTTATCCACCTCTTGGTAAATGTCCCTCCTGCCAGTATACCTTTCATGATAACCCCACCCCATCCACCTCTCTAGCCTCAAATTAATATGGTTCACATCATTACCCGAGGTCAACGTGAGACAAAGGGAAAGACAAAATAGCCGATCCATCACCCAACCATACCCAACATACCAATTGCACCCATACCTAAAATCACTATCCGTGGTCCTACATATCCTATTTTTGATGGGGTTACGCACCACGTGATGCTCAAACAATTACACCAATCTCCTCTCAAAATGTCCTTATACGATCTCATCCAAACCTCGAGTCACATCATCAAGCCCTCATGGAGGTCCTTCAATCTATTGAGGTTTTTCCTAATGACCCCACACCTATAGCATCTATTATCACACCTCATCATGTCACCTCACTCACCAAATTTCCATCTACCTCATCACCTCCACTTCACCAAGTTGTTATCCTTAGTTTCTCGATGAAAAATTGTCCCCCACCAAACCGATGACCCAAATCCTGCACTTTTCATCTCCATCCATATCGATAATATACACGTCTGATGTGTTATGATCGATGGGGGTGCTAGCATTAACATCATCTCCTCTCACGCATTCGAACAAATGCGCATACCCAACAACTACATGCATAAACATCCAATCCACATTCATTCAATGATGCTATCACCTCTACACTCACTATCATCCTCCATGTTTGTGTGGGTCCCCGTACTATTCTTCCCGAGTTGTTCTACATTTTGGAAGGGGAGTTTCAATACAATTTTTTGCTCGGTAGACCTTGGATTCGTGCCATGGGTTGTGTTCCTTCTACTTTGCACCGATGTGTAAAGTTCGAACATGAAGGACGTTCCTATACCATTCCAGCTGACCCATCACCTTTCAAAACCTGCAACATGCTTTACCAGCCCAATGATGTCCTTGTACCTGTTAAGGCATCTACCTCCCTACCTACATCTTCTTCACACATGACCCCATCCACCAGTGCCATTACAACCTCATCTTCCCTACATGTAACACCTCACCTTCACCTAAATATTCTATTCCCGTTGTTATCACTTCTACTAGTCACACATCAGCTTCCCAACTAACTCGACACCTCCCCGATCTAACTTCTAATGCTTCCTCCATTCCAACCACCAATATATCAACCATTGATCCCTTGGAAGGTGTTTTTCAATGCCTCACTATGGGGGAGTATCGCCTGTACAATGTCAATACATTCCTTACTCCACAAGAGTATGGAAACCTTCACCAACATCCTCACTATGATCACCGCATAGGTGAGCATCTCCTTTATGGTCCTCCCCACCTCCGTACCCATCTTACCTATGGGGGACTTGATATTTCCACTTACACACCCAAACCACCATCACAAACCTGACCTTTTTCTGACCTTCAGTCGCTTACCAACCGCCGCTTCGCTCACACTTTCCTACACCGTTGTGCCTAGAAGGGTTTCGGCTTTGGCCTTTATGAGCAAGGTCATCACACCGTTATTTCATGTACCATGCATAAACACAATGATCATAGTGGAATCAATTTTACCAAACTACCTACCAAAAATCCCCATATTGAACTCATTGAAGACATTGACCCCTCTCCACCTTCTTCACCTACCCCACCTTCACCACCTTCACCAATGGAGTCGATGGATCCTGAATCTATCCCTCCTACCTTTTTTTTTTAATAAATACCATTTCCTTGGGGCCTCTGACCTATCACCGTGATGGCGAGGCTCCTTCCTCTCTTCCTTTCTTGTATCCTGACATGATAGGGGATGATACTCCTTCTATTAATGTCATTCAATGTCAAGATGATGAGTCCATACTCACCTACCTTGGTGTTGAGACTCTTATATTCACCATTCGTTACCTTCTAAGACGCAAACAATGTTGAATGAATCAACTATCAAGTCAACATCCACACTCGTGGTGACCCCCACATTCTCAAGATTGGCCAATCTCTTAATGCCGCTCAAATAAGCCCTCACTTCTTTTCTTAAAAATCATAGCCATGATTTTTTGCTTGGTCCTATGCTTCGACATGCAGACCTCAGACATTTGATCCCACTATCATGGTCCATAATATTGTAACCATTCCCGATGCCAAACTCCGTAAAAACCATTGAGGAAAATGCACCCTCATCATTTTCTTGTCAAAAGAATGTCTCTTTTAAATGGGATGATGATTTCCTTCATCTTACCCATCGATTACCCCCTAATGGATTTATAACATCACCTTCTCACTAACCACCCGAGGGACTTTGTTTGCACCTAAAGATTTCCAACCTTCTACCTATACATCTCTCGCCCCGATGATTTTCACTCTTTAGTATTGACCATGCTTGACCTCATCCATGATGCTATCACATATGGATGGTTTTTATTATAACCAAATATTTCTCGGACTCAGAATCGAACACTTACCCATTCATTACCCTTTTTTTAGCCTTAGTTTTTGTTGCCATCAAACTTCACCATTACCTAAAAACCCACAAAACCTATGTTATGACCAACATTTACCCCTTACACTTCATGTATGCTAAACTGCTACAAAATCAACGTGCATACATTGGCTCATGCTTCTTGTTGACCTAGACCTCGAATTCATCCACCAAAAATCTATCAAGGGCCGTGCCATTGCATTACCAGCTCAGCTCCTTGCCCAAGAAATG
This sequence comes from Taxus wallichiana var. yunnanensis, assembly GCA_018340775.1. NCBI lineage: Eukaryota > Viridiplantae > Streptophyta > Pinopsida > Cupressales > Taxaceae > Taxus > Taxus wallichiana. The sequence continues at coordinate 949,887,232 of CM031235.1, forward strand.
TGCCTCTTTCTGGGAATCAATCTTCAAACTTTGATTTCCCTGACGAATCCATTGCTAACCTCTCTTTGGATGATGACCCTTACCAAATGACCTTATTCTTTGACGGTTCCAAATGTCAGCATGGGGGTGGTGTAGAATTATCCTCATTCCTCTTGATGGTGAACCCATGCCCTTATCATTCAAACTTGACTTTGAATGCACTAACAATATCACCGAATACTGAAGCGCTCGTATTGGGTCTCATGATTGCCTATGCCTTAGAGGTTAGTCCATTAATATCTTTGGTGATTCTCAACTGGTAGTAAACCAAGTCAATGGTGTTTATCAGTGTCATAATGAAATACTTCAAGAGTACAAATGTTACGTTGGCATCATGTTGACTACCTTTGACCGCTATAAAATTCAAACCGTTCCACGATCCACCAATAAATTCACGGATACCATGGCCTACCTCGCTTCCCAAATACCCGCTTCACCTACCGATTCAGACATCTTTGTTACCATAAAATGCATACCAAGACCTTCTTATAAATCTTGTTGTGTTAACCTCATCCGAACTACCTCACTAAACACACAAGACCTTTGGTATAAGTAGCTTGCGGACTACCTTTCCCTTTCTATATTGCCTCCTGATCTCACATGTAATGGACAATGCACCTTTCTCAAGAAGGCCTCTCGTTATGTCATCATGGGTGGCCTTCTCTATAAATGCAGGCTTTGATGGTATTCTCTTACGATGCCTCACCAGCTCTAAAATCCCCTATACCATTAAAGAAGTTCACGATGGCATATGTGGAGGTCACTTCAGTGGCCTTGCTATTGCTAAATGCGCATTCTTCACCTAGGCTATTATTGGCCGACCCTCAATCATGATTGTTGTGACTACGTTAAACATTGTGTAAAATTCCAACAACATGCCAATCTTCATCACACACCTAGTCATGCCTTATAGGTCACTCGTGACCTTTGGCCCTTCTCTCAATGGGGTTTGGATCTTGTCGAGAGATCAATCCCACTCTTCCCTAAGACATCAATGGATCATCACCACTACCAAATATTACACCAAATGGGTTAAAGTCATACCCCTCATCTCTACTAAAGCTGAGAAAATATGTGAGTTCATCAATCATCACATTATTTGTCGCTTCAGTGTTCCACATCACCTTATCACTAATAATGGAAAACAATTCAAAAACAAAACTCTACAAAAACTTTGCGATGCCTTCGGATATCCAACTTAGCTTCTCCTCACCATATTACCCACAAACCAATGGCCAAGCCGAATCCACCAACAAAACCCTAAACAAAATTCTCATGAAAGTGGTTAATGATACTGGGAAGGATTGGCATACGCACATTCCTTTCGCTCTTTAGGCATACCATACTAGTATTTGCACCTCCACCACTTCCCACTCCCTTTTCTCTAGTCTACGGTACCGAGGTTGTTTTGCCTCTCGAAGTCCAGATCCCATCTCTCCATATCTCCCTTCAAGATATGCTTACTGATGATGACTTTCACCAAGACCGTTTAGCACAACTTGAGTTATTAGATGAAACGTCATCTTCATGCTCTCGACCATCTCCAAGTCTACCAAAAATGCATCAAGCGTGCCTATGAAAACGTGTCCATGAACACACCTTCAAGGTTGGTGACCTTGTCCTCAAGGAAAATCAACACGTAACCAAAGCAAAAAAAGAAAATGGGGCAAATTTTCTCCTAATTGGCTTAGACCATACATCGTGACCCATGACTATGGATCAGGTGCTTATCGCTTGTCTTCACTTGATGGTAAGCCCAAACCCAAGCCCTTAATGCCTTACATCTTCAACCATTCTACTGTTGACTTCTAGTCCTACATCACTACTTCTCTATTTCATGCTCATCCCTTGAGCGCCATTCACCTTTCTCTTTTCCACCCTCCACTTCAATGACTAAACAAGAATCATGTGATTACCATCACCCTTTTTCCTTCTCTTAAATATGTGCACCACGGCTCTACACATGGCATGATTCTCATGGATACTTTTCATCTTCTTTTAGATGAGATCCCATGGTCATTCACCCTTGCCTTCTCAACAAGAACCAAATGCTTCATTATAGTCTAGTCCATGACTTAAAAGCCAAAAAAATTATTTCCAAAAATAAGGGATTAACTCCTTGAGTCAAACTTCCAATATAAAAGATGAATCCCTCAAAAGGACATCTTCCACCTTCAATTGTTGCTATAAGTAGACTGCTCCCTCGAAGGATAGCTATAAAAAGCTCACAACTCTCTACATAGTCTTTCCAAAAAGAGGACTATTTTCTCAAAAATCAAAATTTCAAGCTTCCCGCATCGATCAGCTTCGCAAGAAGACCTCAAGGAGACATATATTCATCCCGTATAGACTTCCCACATCGATCAGTCTATCTAAAAAGTCAAAAAGAAAAGAAAAAGAAAAGTAAAATTTTTCATCATGGACTTGCCTATTGTGATCTTGGATTCCTTGCCCAAGGCATTTTGCTTCATAACATATGACCTAATTACCTTCACCTCCTTACCCATTGTCTTTTCACTTCATACCTCAAGGGACCTAACTTGAACCAATGACATTTGGTGATCATGTGACTATTCGTCACTCTTAGAATTATCAATCATGCAATGTCTTTAGGGTCTTATGTTCATTAGCCTATCTGTAGATGTGTTTCATACATTTTGATCCTTGCCAATCGGGTGGCTTTCTTGCCCCCTCTTATCTTTTCTCTTCTTCATTACCTTTTGATCTTCCTATATAGGACTAGAGCCTCGACACCTGTCTTTTGGGATTTTCTTCTCCCACCTCAATCAACCTAAAATCACCTTTACCTATCTACCTATTCTCAACCCCAACATCAATGCCCTCAACCTAATTATACCTATGACCTGGAATCAACACTACCTATCGACCTAAAATCACCCATACCTATCTACCTATATTCCACCTAACCTAATCGACCTTGACCTAATCATACCTATGACCTAATCCAACCTAACTATCAACCTCACTACCTATTCTTCTATCTTCTCATATTCTTCCCTAGCTTATGGGAGAACTACATCGGTCTGAGGTCCCTTTTCACCGGGACTATGTAGGCAGCACTTCCAGGGCATGGGGCCCTGAAGGTTAGCTCGGCCACTCTTTACCCTAACCATTTTCCCCACCTTTACCTGATTTCCTGTTCATATCAAAAACCCAGAAATCTATCCCATATCCACATCATTCGACCTACATACACTCCTCATGTTTCACATACTCTTTTACCACTACCATTATTTCCCATATTCATCTATAACCCATATTTAAACATTGTACACCATTACATTCATTTGCATTAACATGTATTACCAAAATACCAAATACACATCCATGCCTAAACCAACTTGACTCGATCCATGCCTAAACCAACGCTGATCTAAAATTAACCTAACTCAATCCATGCCTAAACCAACCTAACTCGATCCATGCCTAAACCAACCTGACTCGATCCATGCCTAAACCAACCTAACTCGATCCATGCCTAAACCAACCTGACTCGATCCATGCCTAAACCGACTTGACTCAATCCATGCCTAAACCACCTAACTCCATTCATGCAAACCATTGACTCGATCCATGCCTAAAATACACATCACAACACATAATCATGCCTAAAATTAACTTGACTCATCCATGCCTAAACTTACTTAACTGTATCATGCCTAACTACCTACTCCATTCATAATATATGTGTTAAATAAAATACACATACAACACATAATCAAACGAACCTCATATATCTCCTCATATATATCTACACTCATCTCAAAAATACATGTGTCTAATGTATACATCATCTCAATAATACATACAAAAATCTTCGCATCATTCTTGGTCATCATATAAAAAAATAATATACATAAAATATCTTCGGCATACAGCCGGTCCATATATAATCCATACAAAAATCAATCATCTCCCCATCTGATGTCGGGAATGCTCCTATGACTGTGTCTCTCCCAACCCTCTACCACACCTATCTAGTGCCTCCTACCTCACCTCCTTGTTGATGGCCCCTCACCTAGGGCTAGCCTCTACACACTAGTGGCCTCACCACGACCCTATCCCTGGGCTCGCCGCCCCCTGTACTCTCCACACTATGAGTGTGGGATCTAGTCCTCTCACTTGGAGGCCTGTTGTGCTCTATACTCGGCATAGGAGGGCACATCTAGCCCGACTAACAAATGATCCTGATAATATCGTGCCTCTACTAGGGCATCCCTAATCTGACCATGGTCACTATCTATGGGGTGCCATGGGTCTCGCTACTGCGTGGGTACCTGTACATGGGACCCTATCCCTAAACTACCCTGAGCCCTGTCTGTACTAGTACTATGGCCAAAGTCGTCCCCTGAATCTATGCCTGTGCTGTATATCTGGCCTCTACAGGGTAGTAATTTGTGCCTGTCTTCTGCTAACGCTCGCTGGCTCAGAGACCCGTAACCTCTCCCTACGCTGTGGCCAACTGGCCCTGTAAATCCTAGTACCTACGCTTGTAGGGTGGCTATCTACTCTCCATCTCCACCTACCTCCTCTCCATCTCCATCTCCCCTACCTCCGCCTATGCAGGTACCTGTCCCTACCCTGCCTGAGCCTGCAACATCACTATCTGGGCCTATAATGTGGTAACTTGTGCCTCTGTACCTATCAGCTACCCCTGCATAATCCCAAGCTACATCACCAAAGTAGCCACTGCCCCTTGTAGGGTGTCTCTCTGAACTGTGATGGTGGCTAAGTCTGGCTGCCTGCCTCGGTGGTACTACTCAATGTTTGCCACCACCACTACCTCGTATCTGCCATCTGCAACCCCAACATCATCAATCTGTGTATCTACAGTGCTTCTCCTCCTATCCAGTCGGCATGTGGGTCATGGTGGAGACATAGGTCTCTCCACGTCATCTCTCTTATACTACGGGAATGGAGGCGGTACATCCTGACTAACCCAAACTAGTGCCTAACCCACTCTATGGGTATCTACTCATGCTCTCCCACTCTCCTCCCCTCTATCCACGATATAGAGTTGTAGCCCATCTAGCTCCATGTGGCCATCTGTCTATATGCGGGAAGCCCACATATGGCCTCCAAATGATGTCCACCCCGGACAACCCCTCCAACAACCTCCTATAGTAAGCTACATCATGAGTAGCTCTAGCACCTCGGGCCTCTCCATGGCCGGTACCCACCGCCTGTACCCCAACTCTCAAAACTCTCCATGGGAATGCATCTTCCTGGGCATCCCCACTGTCAAACACAAACAATGTGCTCATAAGCCCAACAATGCAGTAGTACACACAACAGATGTTGAACCTCCACAGTCACCCGTAGGCCCATAGCTCTCTATATACCCGTCAGCAATGTAGGTGCCCATGTGAACCATGTCCGTTGTATCATCATGTCATGAAGGACTCCCATCAATGACCTCGGGAATCTCCCACCCTCTGCATCCGGTAGTGTGAAGTAGCACACTGCCTCCATCAAAGTACCACTAACCTCATCTCCTCTGGATGAGCTCTATACATCACTCCATAGCTCATGCTAGCTATGGAATGTTAGGTCTACTACACCCTCACCAAAAATGGGTGCTAGTAGCTCCTCAGATGCCTCTGAAGAGATAGAATAAACCTGGGCCCCCAATATGGGCAACCAGATCCTGTAGACGTCCTCCAGGGTGATCGTCATCTCACCCGTTCAAGAATGGAAGGTGTTGGTCACCGAGTCCCATCTATCGATGAGGGAAACCATCAGACTTGCCTCCCGGACTACATGCTGGTAGTGCCTCACCCCTATCAACCCCACCTCTGCAACATGCTGCCACTCCTCCTACATCATGCTCACCCGTACTATCAATAATAAGGGTGGCACCTGGCCCTCATCCACAACTCATCTCGGGCCTACATCCCACAAAAACAATGTATTAGTACACCTTCCCAACTTACCCTATTTCACCCCACATCCCGACCTAATCTCTTTCCCCACCCCCATCCCATTGGCCTTATCACTAATCCAACCTACCCAAACCCATCTACCCAACCTATCTACCCTAACCCTCACCCCAACCTACCCAAACCCATCTACCCTAACCCTATCTACCCTAACCCTCACCCAAACCTACCCAAACCCACCTACCCAAACCTATCTACCCTAACCCTCACCCAAACCTACCCAAACCTATCTACCCTAACCCTCAGCCAACCCTACCCAAACCCTACCCTCCTACCCTAACCCTCAACCAAACTCCCTAAACCCTTCTCCTATCCCCTCCTGCCCTTACCCTTTTCCATAATCCTTTCCCACCTACTCTACTTTCTCACCCTAAACCCTTCCCCTCTCACCTAACCCTTCCCCACCTAACCTAATTTTTGGTCCCAACTTACCCTTAGGTTAACCGATGCCGGTCATCATCGACCGACCTAGTTATCCCCTGACCGACCACGGTCTCCCTTGACCAACATCGGTCACTATTCTTGTGACCAATACCGGTCTCTACCCACCGATGTCGGCCACAAGTTGACCGACATCAGTCACTGTCGTGCCACCCACCCTGACGACTTCCCAACCCTCCTTTTTCCCCTCCTACTCCTTCTACCCACCAAAATCCCTCTTTTCACCTCTAATTATTCCTCTCTCTCCTTTTAACCTACCCCCTACCCTTCACTATCCCCATTTCCCTCTTTTTTCACTTATTTTCATTTCTTCCCCCCCAACCCCCATTTTTAAACATTTTTTATATTTTAACCAAATTAACTCCAAAATCAATAACACAAGGTTCAAATCCTACCTGATCCCACTACCGCCATCATGGTGGAACCTCCGGCCTCCGCCGCTCCTCCCGATCCCTCTCCGGCCTCCGCCATCCTCAAATGACCTCCAACTCTCTCCACCAATCACCTCACTCGATCCATCTCGCGGCCCCACCTCTCGCCCAATCAATCTCACCTATGTGGCTCGCCAACTCAAGCTCCCTGATGCTCTCTTTTGTCCTCTTCCTCTTTTCTCTCTTCTTGTCCTTTTCTCCTTTTCACAAATGCACAAATGAATTTTCAAAATGTGGGTTTTTCACTTTTTATACCCTACCCGACTCAACCGACATTGGTTAACCCTTAACTGATGCCGGTCTGTTGCCCTAGCCAACCATCATTGGTTCCTCTCCACCATCATCGGTTCATACCGACCGCTGTCGGTTACCCTGCATACTCATTGCCCTCACATTGACCTCATTTTCCTTACCTCCTCTTTCTTTTTCCTCCCCTACACCTACCTGACCACTTTACCTTCCCCTCTAGCCCTCCACCTTCTTCAACCTCACCTCGTTAGCTATTGAAGCCTCATTATTTTACCCCCACCTCGCCTTACCCATGTTGTGACTTATATACCTGGACCTAGAAAACTGTTTGTGACCTTTGAACCAATGTGCTCGCTATACCTTGTGACACTGTTACCTGTGTTGATTGACCTAATGACCTTACCTAGCCTATTGTCGTGATGTTTATCCTGACCCTACCTTTGGTGTACTGAACATACCTAAACGTTCCTACACCTAACCTACATTGTGTTTCCTGACCATATCCTATACCTTGGATACCGGAATCACTTCAACCTTGTTTGGATAAACCTATCGACCTTAGACGATGTAGAGTTTGCAAGCTCTTCAACCTAGTATCGTGTCGCAGTTTATACATGTGTGTGTGTTCAACTCCCTACCTTTGACCTTGGCCCATTTACCCATTTACCTATATGCCCGATTTTCCCTTACCCCATTCCTCATTTCTCATCATTCTACTTTACATCCACTTTTATCAAACCACTCACCGATGTGCTCTGCCACCTCATCAGTTCCTAGGTTTGAGGGGATCACCCTCATTCCCACTTGGGGCAACCACATCTTATTTTTGTCATGTCGCTTACCAATACAAGCTACACAACAAAAAGGGGCAAAATGTAGACACCAAAATCATGTCGTAATCACCTTGGTCCCCTACCGACAACCCTATAATCACTTCCTCATCCTCAACACCTTATCACCTACCTCCTGCACCCCACACATTTTAATTTAATTACTTTAATTAAATTAATGCCATTTACCTCCATACATATTAATTTAATTATTTTAATTAAGTTAATAACCTTTTACCCACACACATATTAATTTAATTATTTACATTAAATTAATTCACTACCCTCACACACCTATTTAATATAATTACCTTTATTAAATGTACCTCACCTAACCACCCCCATCATTTGACCCATTAACCTAAACCCTAAACCAATGGCCTAAATAAAACCTAACATTAGACCCATCCCCTCACCTCACATTTAAAAGCCTCCTAAGGTCGAGTTTTCACCCGAGGAAAATAAGAGACCCTTATCAAATGGTGGAACAACTTCCTAGTAACTTTTGAACAACCCGAGATATCTCACCTAAACCGATGTCGGTTCACCCTAAACCGATGTCGGTTCACCCTAAACCGACGCTGGTTATACTGGAATGGACCAAATGGCCTATTTAGACCCATTTACAGCTTTGTAATATGGGTTTTGTTTGTTGGAAAACTTCTGATCTCGAGTTCGATCTCTTTAGACATGACAACAGAATGAAGATTGATTTGTGATCAACAAAGGCAACCAAATACACTAGCACAATAGTGAAACTTTTTCCCAAAGATCCTCCAACGCAACAACTTCTTCATTATTCTTCAGACCTATACCTCACAGAAGAGTAAGTATCCTCCTTCCATCTATTTCATTTTCTTATCATCATCTGTAGTTTTTTGGTAAAGGAACCTAGTCTTTTACCCTCTGTCCATTCCTCTCTCCAGTTGCAGCCACCTTCCATACCTAATCATCTTAATACTTGGCCCAATTTCCTATTTGACCTCCTCAGTAGTCTCAGACCTTCACAACATATCTACACCCTCTATGATCAATCCCACCTTCTATCCACTCCACTTTTTCCCCAAAACTCCAAAAACTTGGACTGTGTGATTCCACCAACCCTGACTTAACCGTCATCGGTTCTCTCTAACCATCACCGGTTACAGTAAAATCGTCATCGGTTTTATAAAACCATGGTCGGTCTCGATCTCTCTAGTCACCTAATCTCTGACCCACAAAACTTAACCTCATTTTCTGACATATACCTACTTGAACACCTATTTGACCTTCAGATCTATATCTAACCTAGCTTGTTAGCTCAAATTCACCTATAACCAACCTACTTGACCTCTGGATCTCCTTCTAGCCTAGCCTGTTAGATTAGATCTAGCCTATTGCATTTTGTATGAGATGCCTAAATCATATTAAACTACAGTAGGACAATATTTACTTTATTTCAACATTGAATTGTTTTAAATAGTGGATTGACAACCATCTAGGAAGTATCGCACTTCCGGGATCTAGCATATGCTAGGTAGTCCACTACATATATTGTTTAACTCTCTTTTGTGGTCTTGTTTTTGTTCTTATACAGGTAGTTCCTCCTAGCCAAAAGGAAGGTCTCACAATCACTTCATTCAATGCACACATTGACCTTCAACCATCCCCAAATCGTATTCCTCTTACCACCTTTACCTTAACCTTCAACCATCCTTCAAACACACCATCGATGTTTGACACACTCCTCTAGGGGCATCCACCTTGTACCTTAAGTGCTATTTTTGTCTTATGTTTGTACTTTTTATTTGTGGCCACTACAACCTTAAGTGTCTTGTGACACCATGAGTGGTGTCCCATGTTTACAACCCACTTTTCATAGTCTATGATTGTCTTCTTGGGTGTTTACATTGTTTGCTCATGTTCTATTTTATACATTGTTTGTTTGATACTTGTTCTCTATATGCATGTTTTTTCGTACTAACACTTGTTTTCTAGCCACTTATTTGTGTGTGCCTTGGTCTTTACCAAGAAAATTCCCTTCCCCATGTAGGGAAGAGTTTTAGTTACACAATTTTTCCTCTTTTAGGGCCACATCTTCCTATCTGCGATGTTACATATGCCCCCAAAGAGGGGGAAGAATTTGGGGTTTATAAACAACACTAGTACAATTCCGTACAATGAGTTGGTTCAGACCTGCCTACAAACCCCATACACAGTGGCTTTTGTGCCCAATGAAAAGTTGCAAAAGCTATGAAAATGGGGTAAAAATACTAAAGAGGCCCTAAAATATTTAAACAAAATAGTCAATGGACCATCAAATAAGAGATAAATAAGGATTCATGACTTTGCATACATTAATCTTGAAAGAAACAAGAAAATCTAACATATTTATCAATCCTCTTCTCTTGAAAGCTTTAAAATGAACCTGGGTAGATTCTAAGCAATCACTTTGTGATTTATGAGAATGAGAGCTCACCATTAATGGATTCTATGCCAATGGTTTTTCCCATTTACTCAAATCTTATGTGTGTAGTGCAATGGAAAAGCAATAGCTCAATAAAACAAATGAAAATAAGCTCTTAATCTTAGAAAAAATCCTATAGTTTAGCCTAGAGAGAGGAAGTGTTCTTAGGAAATGAGAGGGGGTCTAGTCCTATTTATAGTTTTCCATTTGGGAAAGTGGGAGAATTTGGGTGCATGTGGGACAAAAGGATAGTCCAAAAAGCACTTTAATAAGTCAAAGTAATATTTGACTAGGCTTATAAAAGGCGAATCATGGTTTAGGATTAGTTAAACTAGGTTAGACTAGTTAATCATGTTTAGAGAGGAATAAGGGTTTCAAGAGGGTTTTGAGAGGTATAATCAATCCAATGAAATGGATTCATATTCTAGGAAGCTAGTAGAAGAGGTATAAAAGAGGATAAGAAGAGGATGTAGTAAATAAGAGACTATATTAGCTCAATTAGTTAGTTACAAGAGGGATACAATCAAAAGAATGTCATAAACGATGAGAAGGGAGAATAGTTAGTACAATATTAGGAATAATAGTGCTTTGATCAAACTACATGTGTCTACATTTTCCCCTCTTTGGGGTGATGTAAGCTACGTCACTTCAAAGAAAGTAGACAAACATAAGCAAATGAATTTTTTTGAAGGGGTAGAAGAAAAATTAGTTAGACGAAGGATTCCCCCTCGAGTGTTGATGGGGTGATGGAAAAACTCAATCGAAGATAAAAAGAGAACAAAAGAAAGAAAAGTGTGAAGAGAAGATGAGAAAACAACAAGAAAAAGGGATATTGAGCTATCCACAAACCAATGCTTACAGAAACAATTTTTAATCATCATTTTTCTTAGAATCCTCATCATCGGTCCTTATTAAAATGTAAGCATACGATGGAAGCGTAAAATGACATGAAAAGCCAAGATACAAATAATCGTCCATTGCTAAAACAAAACTCCATGCAACATACAAACATGCAATGCAATATGAGAAGTAAACAAACTCATTTAACAAGGAAATAAGTATAAACACACACACACACACACACACACACACACACACACACACACACACACACACACACACACACACTAAAACCAACAATGTTCAAGATAGTTGCACAAATAATTTGTTATCGAGATTTAGTCCCAAATGTTTGTGATAAATGAAAAGGGTAGGAATTATGCCCCAAGAAAATTTTACATGCGAGGGAAAGATGGAGGACACTTTGGTCTAATGAAAAAGCAATGTGCACAATGAAACCATACCAGGAAACTTTGTATGCCCCAGATATAGATGAAGTAAGCAACATAGCTTTTGTAAATGGTTGTAGAGTTGGGTGATCCACGAGTCATTGTTTCAAAACATGTGAAAATGTCAGCAAGATATGAGATGAATTCCATATGAGAGACACAGATTTCAGCCGCAAATGAGATCAATACCAATTTTTTTGTTTAGTTTTGAAAATTTTCAATGTTTTTGGATTTTTGAATGGTTTTATAAATTTTAAAGTTTTTTTATCGGTCAAGAATTTGGCGAATGGAAGATCACCTAAAACTATGTGAAAATTCTCCAGAGTGAAGAAAATGGGCATCGCGTAGCAAAAACATGCCCCGACGAGAAGAAGAAGAAGCCAAAAATAATTATTTAAAAATAATCATGGCAATAGATAGAATAAAAAGCACAATTTACCATGAGTGCTTTGTGATATGAAAGAGAGATGGTGATACTTCGGAGGAGGAGGCTAAATATCACATTTTTGTACATGATACGCTTAGTATCTTAGCTTACGGGATGCTATTGATGATATTGGTACGGGGGATATATTTGTGATCATGCGCAATCCCTCTTGCCCCATTGATGATATGGTATATGATGATTAGCTTAGCATACATGCTTGATGTAACACTTAGCATTTTTGTATATATGATGTAGTAGATGATGTTATATGTGATGAATGATAGATGATAGATGTGATACATGAGAGTGTGTGTTGATGATGTTTTATGATGACAACCATATGTACAATTAGTTTACAATCATAACCTAACAATATACTACAAATATTCACAAGTATATAAGATGGATCTAATGCATTTAGCTAAGTAAAGACTCAACTAAAGTAAGGAATTGACCCCAATTTTGTAAACATATCACACAATGCAATGGAAACAAAACAATTGAAAATACTTAGAATTATAAAAAAGTATATAAGATAGAACAAATTAAAAAGCAATAGCTAAGTAAAAATTAACCTAGGCAAGTGAATCAAACTTAATACATACCACATGGAAATAAAAGCAATCAACACTTTACAAACCGACAACCAAAAGTAAGCAAAATTATTACTCTATTTTTGCAAGACAACATTGATATATTTTCTATTATTTTTGGTGTCATCTGAAAGATAATTTTTCAAGGCTACTATTCACATTGTTTTCGGGTTTTCTAAAGACAATGTTACAATGTTTGTGTAGCTACATCCCTAGAAGGGGGATTTATTTATTTTTGTATATTCTTTTTTTGAATGTTTTTATATTTTCTAAGGTCCTGTTTTGAAAGCAATGTACAATGACAAAGAAGTGTGGATGCCCCCAACGTGATGTGGGAATATAAAAAGGCATAATGCCACACGTGTATGTTCAAGAAGGTGAAATGTGAAGGTGCTCTCGGTGTTAGGTGGGTATAACCAAAGATAACTCCTGCATGTAGATATAAGAATAGACAAGCCAGATCATGACTTTGCAAGATAGATTTGGTAGGGTACCTAAACCTGACAAGGGAAACCAATCCTAGATAGAAGTGAGAGTCACCCATCCATATGTAAAAGTAGCTTGTGAATAAAAAATCCTCATTATGCACCGGAAACCAATTTTCACCCAAGGACCTGCCCAATGTGCCACAATTGTGTGGTTTTCACACTTGGATTACTTGATTTTTCTTCACTCGTTTTCTTGATTTATTTTTTTGCTTGTTTTTCTTTCTTTTCTTCTTTTTAGTTCTTTTATGAGATACCACCCATGCTTAAGTGTAGAACCGCTTGAGGTGCATGGAATTCATGGGTTCTAGAAGCTCTTTTCCATCTAAATATGCAAGTTTATATGCTCATGATCCATATTTAGCAACCACCACGTAGGGCCCTAACCAGTTAGCCTCAAATTTTCCTTTCTTTTCTCTATCCTTAACAATATTTCTCTAGTTTTCTTTTAGAAATAGATCACCTACATCAAATTCACGATGGATGATCCATTTTTATATCCTCTTGACACTCAGTTCTGATAAAATTTTAGGTGATTGAACACTTTCATACGTTTCTTGTCCAATAGTTCTAACTCTGCGATTGAAAAACTCTATAGTCTTCATTTTTATCGGATAGTCCTAGAGAGATATTCTCAGGGAAGGAAGATCCACTTCCAAGGGTATGATGGATTCAATGTCATAGACTAAGGAATATGGGGTCACACTAATAGGAGTGCGGATGGAGGTTTGATAGGCCCAGAGGGCGGGATGTATCTGTAAGTGCCAATTACGACCAGTCTTACTTACCATCTTCTCCATGATTCATACAAGGGTTTTATTGGTGGCCTCTACTTGTCCATTACCTTAGGGGTAATAGGGGTAGACCACTTGAGCTGAATATGGAAGTGTTGGCACAATGTCTTAACTATTTTGTTTTTGAATGAATTACCATTATCTGTGACAATGGCAGAGGGGATACTATAACGAAAAAATGAGGTGATTCATGATGAATTTGGAGATTTGTGCACCAGTGACATAAGTGAGAGGTACATCCTCTACCCATTTAGTAAAATACTTGTGGCGGTAATAATATGGGTATGGCCATCTGAAGAAGAAGGATGGAGCTTCCCTATGAGATCCAAGCCCCATTTAGAAAATGGCCAAGGTGTTGTAATGGGCTGTAAATCTTGTGTTGGTGCATGTATCAAGTTTCCATATTTTTGGATAGTTCACACTTCTTGACAAAGTAACACCAATCCGCTTCCACGATAGACCAATAATAGCTTGCTCTCAAGAGTTTCTTAGCCAAGACCGTGCCACTGGTATGTTCTCCACAAATGCCTTCGTGCACTTATTTAATAGCGTGGAATGACTCAGTAACATCCAAACAATGTAGGAAATTCCCATCGTAGCCACGACGATAGAGGGTGCCTCATAGGAGGGTGTAAAATGCTATATGTCGAATAAGGGATTTCTTCTCAATATGGGTAAGGTTTGGGGGAAATGTGCCATCTTTTAGGTAGTTAAATATAAGAGCATATGAAGGGGAGAATGGAACAACAACTTCATATGCCAAGCAAGATTCTGGCATGTCATATGTGGGCACTCGTAAATTCTCCATAAAGAAATGAATTTTACTTTCCTGAGGTGGAATGCGTAACAATGATCTAATGGTATACATGGCATCTTCTGATCTATTGTGTGACCTTGGTTTTTGTTTGAAGATAATCTATACAAAATATTATTTTAAGGTTTCAACAATTTCTTGTATGGAATAAGCTTTTCATCTTTAACCTTATACTCATTATTAATTTGTTTAATAATAAGTTGGGAGTCACCAATGACTCATAGCTGTATGATATTCCAAGTGATATCCAACTTAAGGCCAACAATGAGTGCCTCATATTCTGTAATGTTATTAGTGTAAGGGAATCCCAAACGGAATGCTCTTGGAATAACCTCACCTATGGGAGTGATGAGCACCACTCCTGCTCCTAATCCATGAAATGTGAATGATCCATCAAAGTGGACTTGTCATTCGATAGATTCTTTGATATACATCATGGATGTATCTAGCAGATCTAGACACAATGGTTCCATTCATGGTAGGGGAGCTTCCGCCAACTGATTGACCAATACCTATCCTTTCAATGATTTTGGTTAACGAAATCAATATCAAATTCACTAAGGATAATGATCCAATTATCCATTTGTCCCATAAGGTCGGGTTTGGATAAGAGGTATTTGAGGGGGTCAACTTTGGATATCAACTTGGTTTTGTTGTTAAGGAGATAATGGAAAATTTTCTGAAAGGTAAAGATGACTGCTAGCAAGCCTTTTCAATTTGTGGGTAATTCAACTCATAGGAAATCAAGGTACGATTGAGGTAATAAATCACCCTTTCTCTGTGGTCAAGATCATATTGGGCAAGTAGTGCACTAATAGCGAATTGGGTGGCTAAAATATATAGTAGGAGAGGTTCTCCTAGGGTAAGCAACATGACGAGGTATTGTATTTTTAAGTAATTTAAGGGCCTTTTGACAATTTGGTCCCCAATTGAATGTAACATATTTTTTCAATAGATGTGTAAATGGATGGCACTTATCCGCAAGTTGTGAAATAAAACAACAGATTTCCTAATTTTTCCTTGTAAACTTCTTAGTTGTTTGAGATTTGTAGGTGGAGGCATTTCTGTGATAGTTGTAACCTTTACAGGATCCACCTCTATTCCTCTCTATGAAACGATGAAACCTAGGAGCTTTCTGAAAAAATTCCAAAGACACACTTCCTGGGGTTCAAACAAACTTTATAATCTTAGAGACACTAGAAAATATGTCTTAGCACTTTAGGGTGCTCTCCTCTAGTTTTGGATTTTGCTAAGATATCATCAACGTAATCTTCCATGATGTCATTCATCATGTCATGGAAAATGACCATCATTGCATGTTGATAGGTAGCCCCGACATTCTTAAGCCTGAAAGGCATGACCTTGTAACAAAATGTCCCCAAGGGGTGATGAAATTTGTCTTATGTTGATCCTCCTCTACAATCCTGATTTGGTTATAACCTAAAAAACCATCCATTAAGGACAACATTTCATAACCAGCGGTGGAATCAATGATCATATCGATGTTTGGTAAAGGGAAATCATCTTTGGGACATGTTTTATTGATGTCACGGAAGTCGGTGCAAATTCTTATACCAACCACTTCTTTTGAACTGGGACTATATTGGATATCCAATCCGAATAGTCAATGGGTTTAATAAAATCAATAGTTAATAACTTTTCAAGTTCCTCTTTGAAAAGTAGCGCAACCTTGTGGTGCATCTTTCCCAATTTCTATTTTATAGGTTTAGTGTATGGGTGTACAAAAAGGTTGTGCCCGACCAATTCTGGGTCTAAATCGGACATATCTACATATGACCATGTAAATATATCTACATACTCCCACATTGATGCTACAAAACCTTTTGTTCTTGGGCTGAGAGTGAAGCTCCCAACTTTATCATTCTAGGTTCCTCTTCTGAGCCAATATTGACACTGATCATTTCTTCAACAAGAATTTTAGAAGCATCTTCAACAAGCATTTTATAAGTGCCTTAGATCAACCTCCTTAGGTGGCTCATCATTATCTTTGAATGGGTATACCATTTCTTCTATAGGTTCTTCATTTTGTTTATCTACTAGTGCCTCAAAAAGTTTGTCACTATGAGACTTGTGTTTGTTCTTTCCACAAGGATTCTCTAAAGCATTCTTACTCTTTCTTACGACCTTCTTATTTAAGCATCCACACATCTCTACCTCTTCTCTAAAGTATGTGTAAGAATCTAGTTTGATGGCAAAACCTTTCTTGTGATCCCCAGTCAGAATAGAATCCTTGAGTCCCATGAATTCTACAAATGCCTCGTCGTTCTCAAAGAAATCGATTGACACGTGAAATTGTTGATCCCAATCTACAAGTTCAAGATATACAAGGGTTACTTGGAAATTGGTTTGAGGATTGGATCCGGATAAGGTAAAAATAAGCTGAATTAGGGAATAGGTTTGTGGAGGCAAGATCCTCATATAGGCTACATTAGGAATCCACATCGCTATCTGAATGAGATGAGCCGTCCTCATGTTCAGAAGAGGTGGCGTCGATCTTGAAAGGTGGATCGTCATGAGGCCTGATTCCTAAGCCATGTTTGTTGGATTTAAAATGAGGAATAGAATGGGTTCTAACCATCCTTGTGCATTTATACCACATCCAAACCCATTATAACCCATGACATACATCATGCGGTGGCCTTTGATATATTATGGAGCTTGATGACATGATGCCATGGTACCTTTAGGTACCCTCCTAATGGGATCTTCTAACATCTTTTCCTCGATAGAGACCACTAGGAATGAACTTCTCTAATGGTTTAGGGAATTTATCCCGAGTGCTCTTGAATTGAAAGTAGGGTTTACCACATGTCTTAGGTGATATTGATAGATATGATATTAATAAGGCCTATTGAAGAGTGAATTGCTCACCTAGGCCATACTTTTCGACGTTGCCTCCCATGATGTAAAAGGGTTGACCAACGAAGGAAAGTTTTGATTACAAGGAGTGAGTGAATCGGATCCACACATTTCTTAATAGCTTCTATCTCGTAAAGAGACAACAATATCAATAGAAGGATATTCATAAACTGCATAAGCAAAAATTTGCAATGCCCTATAATGCGTGGATGGTTCTGGATCACCGTGAATGGTGACTATTTTTCCTTCATGACACATCTTGATACACTGATGGAAGGTTGAAGGAATGGCCTACATGGCATGGATCTATGGGTACCCTAAGAGCATGTTGTAAGGAATATCCAAGTCAAGGACATGGAACATCGTATCATGACAAGTCAGCCCTACTTCCATCGAACTACTATAGTACCTACTGACTCTCGCTCCTCATTATCATAGGTTGTGATTGTAATAGTTTTAGCCCCTAGATCTATTTCTGAATGGCCCAACTACTTAACCAACTTCAAAGTGCAAATATTTAGACCGGATCTACCGTCCATAAGCACTCTCTTGATTTTACGATGAGTAACAACTACTTCTATGTATAAGGGTAGGTTGTGCTCTGGGTCATTACATAGGATTACAGTGTGATCAAAAGTGATATGATCATTTGAATCAAGGTGTGCAATCATCTCTTGAAGTTATGCAAGATATACATATCTAGAGACTCCCGAATTTGAAGCATTTTATATAATATGTTCTTATGAGTAGTAGATATTTTGAGGAGATATAGTATCAAAATTCTAGCTGGTGTCTTCTCTAACTATTCTATTAAATTATATTGGCCTTCCTGAGGGATAGGCAAGGGATTTGATATTATCAAACAAGCATGTCGTGTACCAACAAAACAAATTTTCTCTAAGATCCTAAAGTTATTTAACTTCTCATCGATGAATGGATGCAACCTATAAGGGAGTTAAATGGACTATTGTTAGTTGGATAGACGTAGGCAACGGTTCTATAATCATTAGAAGTTTGGTCGTGATCTAGATTCTTGTTCCTTTTATCTGCGTGGTTAGGGAAGGGCTCTTTGAATATACCCATTTTATTATTAGGTCCCTGTCCTGAGTCAAGGGGTGAATCTACTATGATTTTACCCTCTTTGATGAGGTCTTGTATATAATGTCATAATCTCAAACACCTATCAGTTTTATGTCCTTTAACACGGTAGAAATCATAGTACTCATGCTCTTTGAACCAACTTGGCTTAGGAGCATCTTCTGGATATGGTACTATCATGGTTGGGTATTGCACCATGTTCACGACATCTAACTATTTAAGTATAGCCGATAGTGATTCAGTTAGAGGCGTAAACATGCATTTTGTAGGTGCCTTTGGGCGAGGTCCTTGTGAAAGTTTTAAAATTGGACCAGTCTATACAACTTGGAATCTCTTGGAGTTTATGATGTCATCGCCAATGACATGTTTGTTCTTATTGAAGAACTTTGGTTTATCCATAAATTTTGTTTTGTGTTTGTCCTTTGTGATGGGTTTGAGTGTCCCTTTTGCAATAAGAGCCTTTTCGATTTGACTTCCTTTTTCTATAACTTCTTTGAAGTTAGATCCATAGTGCATTTGTAAATGAAAGGCTATTTCTAGGATTTAAATTTGGAATGAATATGCTTACTAGTTGTTTTTATTATAGGACACAAGGGAAACGGCTTGCCAATCCATGTCATTACTGTAAGAAGTTGGTGAAGGTCTCATTAGGTTTCTATTTTGCATTGCAAAGATCGTTCATGGTGATATCATTCTCCATATTGAAGGAGTAATGTCATACAAATGTTTCGGCTAATGCGGGCCATGTCGTGATGGATCCCTTGGGTATACTAAAAACCATTCTAACACTAGTGCTCTAAGCCGCAAAGAAATAATCGTATTAGGAAATTATCGTTGTATGCAACTTCTTGACAAGCCATGTAGAAGTATTTGATGTGATCATGAGGATCACCTTTGATTTTATACTTGTCAAATTTGGGGATGGTAAAATGTTTTGGAAATGGCTATCGCAACATATCCCGATCAAAGGGATAAGGACATAGCTCCTCATATAGGTATTTCCTACTATGTCCTACGTTGCTTTCTTGTAGTAGTATTTTTCATTGATTGCAACTCTTGTTGAATGAGTTGTTCCTTTGTAGGTGATACCGGTCTATTTACCTTAGCAACTTTGAAAGTTGCGTCATCATATGGATCCATGTGAAATTCACCCAATTTTGTCTTGAGTTTATCTTTATGCACATTCTTACTCAAAGAGCCTAAGTTTGCTAACTTTTGACTGAGTTTCAGTATCTGTCTTTGGATGATCTCTTCTTTGATTAAGGGATCATCTTCTTCGTCAAACCTAGGAGGTGGTGAGCCTTTGCACTCACATTCAATTTTTACTTTGCGTGAAGCCTTAAAGTAAGGTCTTTGTGAATCACTTGTTGGTTTTGATGGGTCGTTTTCAACTTTTTTGTTATGTTGTCCCAAGTAGAAGCATACCCCGCATTAAAGGGGTTATTCATGTATAAGAAGTATGGTCGCTCTTCCATTTTGCGGTGAACAATTTTAATCGCCACTTTGCGCTCTTGCAAAATATTGGCTCCTAGCTCAAGAACTCTTGTGAGTACTTGATATTTGTTATAATAAAGGAGCTCATCAAAGTGAACTAGGTCTAACTTATGTTATTCCTTAGAAGAGTCAAAATATTCTTTGCTATGATCAACCAAAGGTTATGTGTCTTTAATTTTTGAAAAGAGAGGTGCTAAGTTATTTTCATTGAATGGGAACGATGTAAAAGGGTTTTCTTCTACATCCTGCTCATTTGGTTTGGATGCCATTTTTGTGATTCTTAGCATTACTAGTCAAAGTTGCACTAGGTTTTGTCTAAATGTATCAAGTTATATGAAACATAGGTGTATGTGATATGATTCATTTGGAGTCCCACTGTCTCGAAGATGTCTTAAGTACATGAAATATGCAAATGCTAATTGTAATAGGAATAATCACACAAACATTCTAATAGTCAAACACTCAAATCATTTTAAAAACACTCTTATACCTTAACCTATGGTTTCAATGATAGGCACACAAATTATATAGTGAAAATACCCTATCAATACCTAGGTCGAGTTGAAATATCAACAAGATCTAAGCATCAAAGTGATATTGACACGATCTCTCCACAAGATATACTATGACTAGTTTAAATGCCAACAAAAGCTAAGTTTTTATAATGCAAGTTGTGAATGTGAATAACGTAACAAAACTACCTCAACATGTTAACCAAGCTTGGAACAAGAAGGTGTTAGTATCGAGATGATGTTATTGTGATATTAAAAAAACAATATCAACACTCTTAAAAGCCTCGATGATGTTAGAATCGAAACTAAGTATAAGCATAGCAATAAGTTGTTAATCATGTGAGAAACGTAACGATACAATAAGGAAACTTATACCAAGTTCTCAAAAAATTAAAACAAGATGTAAGTGTCACAATTGTATGGCTAAAATGTGAGGAAAATAAAAACTCAAGGGGAAACAATGATGAAACAAAATCCTAGGTATGAAGAATATCTTGAAATCGAGATCAAAGTAATTTCAAAGACATGAAAATATACTCACACACTTTAGACATTTAACAACCCAGCCACGAACACGGATGGGCATAAACGGAAAAAAGTGGCAAACACCATCTATGATAACACTTGCGAGGTATAACTCCTTCTTATCCCAAATGGGAAACAAGAACGAAAGGGTATAGACCAAGTGAGGTGAATATAAACTAAGTGTCACTTGGGCAGAGTTTCACCTCGTCCTAAGGAGAGAAAGAAACTAAGCTGAGTGATACATTGTAAATCTCATGATGAATGACACTTAGATCAAACTTAGGTAGATTCTTTGCCTTGTTTTAAAAATAAGGTTTAGATTCCAAGTAAGTTGTCACTTTGTGATGGTTTGACAAGATGCACAAATGGACTAGTAAAAGTGGGCTCCTTGATCAAATGGCTTCCCTAAGAAGATAACTCAACTAGGTGTCAACAATTTGTCTAATGCAAGCTCGATTTTCACAGAAAGTCACAATGACTAATCTTGGTTTATCTCGGCTTTACTTTACCCCCTTCAAATACGATGAGAAATAAATGTGTTCACGTGTATTCTCATTGGAGTCACGATATAGATAACTTTGACTCTAAATCATAATGTAAAAACTAGTCAAGTGGGTAAGCGGGCGCTTCTTGTTTCATCCATGAGGTTATTTAGCGGTGGATTACTTTAGGGTTCCTAGACCCACCCCCATTGTTTTAGCTTAAGGTGTTATGTTCTAGTTGAGCGGATAGGGAAGTACCCTTTTCCGAAATCTGCAATACAATGTGATGAAAGTGGTTTGTTTTTTTACCTTTTTAGACTTAATGAATTTTTTATCACACCTTTGGCAACCTATATAAAAAATGTTAGCATGGTTTTTATCTCAATTATTTGACACATGATTTTGGTCCTATACACCAAGATTATTAATTTTCCAATACGTCATATAAAGGAGATAAGATGTTGCTTTTGATTTCCCAGATCATCCTAAGATGCAAGAAAAGAGCATACAAAACAAGGTATCTCACTCAAATTTTGTAAGAAATGGAAAATACTTAAGTAAATTGTGAAAAAAGTTCCTTTTAACCAACTTTGAAAGCTAATTGAATCGTTTTGAAAGTATGAAGAAGGTAGTGAAATGTTTTTGATTCCCAAGATCACCTAGAAAGGCATGAGGGAAGAGCATACATGTTTCAAACCTTCACAAATAAAGATGCAAAAACTTTAACTAAGTTAGTATGAAAAACATGATGGAAAAGAAACCTGTAAACCACTATTAGAACCCCGTAAAAGTTAGAAAACCAAGAAAATCGAAAATTTCAGAAATCTATTTTTAGCAGTTTTCAACGGTTTTTAGTATTTTGCATTTTTAGAGGTCTTCGGGAATTTTGGGAGTTTATAATAGAAGTTTTAACACCGAATTCCCTCAAAAATTTCGCCGTGCTCTTTTTGGCCTATTCAAGTTCTCAAAACAAGTCAACATCTTTAGGACATATGATCCAAACTAGGAGTCCTAAAAAAGCAGGAATAAATCTAGATCAAATAGAGACACCTATGGTCCCCTCAAGGTGTATACATGCCATTATATGTGTGCACACATGGATAATGGTGTATGTGTGCCTTGATAAAAATGAAATTCATTCAGGGGCATACGTAGGAGGGGTGTGTGCGTGCCTCGATAAAAGTAATGTGATCATCCCGGTGCCTACGTAGGCGTAAGGGTATGCACATGCCTCGATAAAATTAACATTCATCCAGGTGCCTACGTGGGTAGAAGGGTGTGTGTGCGCGCATTTGGACACATGTGCACACCTATGATAAAAATGACAATCATCCAGGTGCTTGCACATACAGAATGTTATGTGTGTGCCTCTAATAAAAGTGATAGTCAGCCAGGTGCATGCGCAAGTAGAATAGTGCATGCATGCCTTTGATAAAATTGACAGTTATCCAGGTGCCTATGCAGACATAAGGGTGTTTGCACGCCAATTTGGATGTGTGCATGCTGATTTGGGCGTGTGTGTGCCTCGATAAAAATGACAAGTCATCCAAGTGCCTGTGCGGAAAAAATGTGTGCGCACGTGCCTGAAAAACCACCAAACAACACAAAAATGAAATTTTGAAAATGTCAACATATTAGAATTGAGCCATTAAATTCAATTTCTAACATAAACCTAACAAAGTGGCATGAAAATGAAGGTTAACTACATAAAACCTAGCTAAAAATCCCAAGGCAAAATATTTAACCCTACAAAAACATGCAAAAAGTTAGAAACTAAAATAAAAGCTTCAAAATGACTCCATTAATGGAGGATGGACTAAGAGTCCCACCGGGCATGCCAAATGTGTTCAATGAAAAGTTGCAAAAGCTATGAAAATGGGGTAAGAACACTAAAAAGGCCCCAAAAGCTTTAAACAAACTAGTCAATGGACCATCAGATAAGAGATAAACAAGGATTCATCACTTTGCATACATTAATCTTGAAAGAAACAAGAAAATATAACATATTTAGTAATCCTCTACTCTTGAAATCTTTAAAATGAACCTAGGTAGATTCTAAGCAATCAATTTGTGATTTATGAGAATGAGAGCTCACCATTAATGGATTCTAGGCCAATGGTTCTTCCCATTTACTCAAATCTTATGTGTTTAGTGCAATGGAAAAGCAATAGCTCAATAAAACAAATGAAAATATGCTCTTAGTCCTAGACAAAATCCTATAGTTTATCCTAGAGAGAGAAATCGTTCTTAGGAAATGAGAGGGGGGTCTAGTCCTATTTATAGTTTTCCATTTGGGAAAGTGGGAGACTTTGGGTGCATGTGGGACAAAAGGATAGTCCAAAAAACACTTTAGTAAGTCAAAGTAAGATTTGACTAGGTTTAGTAGAGGTTAATCATGGTTTAGGACTAGTTAAACTAGGTTAGGCTAGTTAATCTGTTTAGAGAGGAATTAGGGTTTCAAGAGGGTTTTGAGAGGTCTAATCAATCCAATGAAATGGATTGATATTCTAGGAAGCTAGTAGAAGAGGTATAAAAGAGGATGTAGCCAATAAGAGGCTATATTAGCCCAATTAGTTGGTTATAAGAGCGATATCTCAAAAGAATGTCGTAAACGATGACAAGGAGAATAATTACTGCAATATTAGGAATAATAGTGCTTTGATCAAACTACAGTGTCTATAAATTTTATAGGGAAGATTCTCCTTAGCATTCTAGGGAGAAATTATAGGTTGGAAGAACATTAGACTTTCCTCCCTACACTTCTTCGGTCAGTGGCATCGGATCGACAAAAAACTAGATAGTAAAAATATCTCTTCACCAATCTCAGGGAAATAATTACATGTTGGAGAACAACACATATTTCTCCCTACACTTCTTCGGCCATAATGGCATGAGATCTCCCAAAAAACTCACAATTCACCAAAAGTTATAGGATATCCTTCTACACCCTTTTTCTCATCACGGATCAGGTGCACATGTTCCTTTTTCATTTTTGTACTTTCATTTACAATATTTTTACTATATACATGTGTTTTTACACATATACATGTGTATTTGACTACTTGATTGTCTTCTCTTTTGCAAGTCCATCCGTATGGGAAGAAAAAAGTCAACAACAACAACACACATGATACTAACCATGTAGGTACACTACACACATTGACATCTACACAGCGCTTCCACCCTAAGTTCACTCTCATCACTTTTTATAGTTTTACATCTTTAGTCTCTACGATCCATCTTTTTGTCACTCCACGCTTTGTCTAGTCCTTCATCACATTATACATGGATTATAAGGTATGCATCTCTATCTACTTTATGTTATCGATATTTCCACTCACCAACATAAAGTGGGGGAAAATGTAGTCACTAAATCACGCACTTGGAGTCATTATTTAGTCCCAGTGTCATACTATTATTCATATGGTTTTTAAGTTAAGAGAGTAATAATTAACCCATGTCTTTGGCCATTTTTTACATTTATTGTTGTCTTAATTTTGATCTTAAACCAGCACTTGCCCAATCTATATTATCATAATGGTTTTTTTCCTATTTTTTACTAGGGCGCCCAACCAGGGACTAGGGTGCCCGGTCCCCTAGGTGCCATGATCCTCTTTACACTTTACTCTCACCTTTTGGGAACTTTCTAACCATTTGATATTTTTTTATATTTTTGGTGATCATCCTTTTCGGGGTTAATTATGAAATTAGAATAAGAGAACCTTATAAATATTTTATAAATATAAAGTTATGAGACCATAATGAGGAACCAAATACTAAGCATCTACTATCACCATCTATATTTGCATCCATCAAAGACACCTAAAGCTACATTTGCATCCATCTAGCTCCATCACAAGGCACAAAAATTTGGTTCATCTACATCATGCTTTATAAGAGGGGAGTCTATTGTTTTTACTCAAACATTTGCTAAATTTTACATCTAGTTATTCTCTCACTACTTCACATAGTGTGACTGACACAAGAGCAACCGAGGGCATGATTTTCACACACACACACACACACACACACACACACACACACACATACACACACACAGAGAACTACATTAGGTCTGAGATTTCATGCATCGATCGGTTAGTAAGTCCACCATTTTGGTAGCCGAGGACAGTCTTACCCCTTCATATGCATCTTTATTTTTTAGGGTTTTGATTCTTTGTATGGGGTTTCATAGATGATTCTTTATTACAAGTCTTACAATGTCATCCATCATAGTTTAAAAACTCTAGTGTGATAAGAGGTAAATACAAGTGAACATCCAACGACACATCGAAGATATTTTTAGGCCATTTCTACAAACTAGGGATCTCATAGGAGCCCATATTCCTTTCCAGTGCCCAGGTCCAATTAGAGAGCTCATATTTATACTTTCTCATGCTTCGTGTGGTCATTTTTTCCTTCTATTTACGTGGTTTACACTATGACACCTTCCCACACCTTCATCGAATCAATTGAGGACTTCTTAACCCTCTCTTACACATTAGGGTTTCACATTTCTATTTACTTAGTTGCTTGGGTAATTTCCTTTATTTATTTAGTTGATATTTACTGCTTTACATAACATCAAATTAGGCTATGATATTAAATTTAATTTTAATCAAATATCACACTAATAAATTCCAATCCCATTGTTTAAATGGAGCTTCTATAGACACATGTTATATGGGTAGGGCCCCCAGACGCTTTCAATATTCTAGAAAAGTTTTGACAACTCTCACCTTCTAACTAAGCAAGGCAATATCTTTAAACAATGAAGGCAACCAATACCCCTCCTCAAAATCTTACGTGTAGTGAATCTAACAACAAAATTACCTCCACATACCCCCTTGGAATTTTGTAATTATCTTATGTGCTTATTCTTTGGCAATATATCTTAGCAACACTCCTCTAGTTTCTTCCAAGATAGTCCATGATCAGTCAAGATATATTTTTGGGCAACTAGCTTAAGTGTCCTCCTTTGATTGTTGTTTTAAGTGCATAGGAAAATTAAAATTTTTGAGTAATAGACAATATATCTATACCAAGTTGAAGTGTTTACCTTTTCATGAGGGTGTAGTCCACCTTCTTCAACATTGTGAATTTCAACAATATGCATATTTATCTCTACCATTAATTTTGCAAGGCCTAGACACCACACCAACTTAGTACTTTATATGTCCATGTCATATTCTTATAATTTGTTGACCTAGTGGCATATCTTGCTAGATACTTCCATCTAAGACAAAATTTCCTTTACCATTGTGTGAGGCACATAGGTTACTATCTTTGAACTAAGAATATACAACTGAAGATCTTGGTTTCTTTGAAAAGAGAAAAAGCTTGCTTTTCCATGATAGAATATTTCAGTTCAGATCCTTGCAAGCTTTGCTAAAAAATGCAATAAGATTTGCATGGCCTTCTTCATTTTTTTGTAGAATAACACAAATCCAATAGTGAATTCAGAAGCAAATGAAAACATATAAAATTTCTTTCTACAATCGTGGATAGTCAATACAGGGGAAGTTTTAAGTGCCTCTTTTATTCCATTAAATGTTTACAGAGCCCCTTCTTCCCACTTGATGACCTAGTCCTTTTTAGCATACTAGTGATATGGATAATGATCTAAAAAAGTGAGATGAAAATTCTCATGAAATTTATTTGTCCAAAAATGACTGAATTCATTTCTTGGACATAAGGATTAGAACTTTACTAATTTTTCTTCTACCCTATCTTGATCAATCATGACTCCTTGTGACACTATGTGTTCAAGAAACTTTTCTTTTTGCACGCCAAAAGGGAATTTCCGGGATTTAATGAAATATCATACTCTCTACACCTCAAAGAACATATTTTCAAGGTACCCCAAGTGGTGACCCATCTTCTTAGAGAAAATAATTATATCATCTTAATATATTGTAATAAAGTCATTGATAAGACTAGAGAAATCCACATCCATTACCGTTTGAAAAGTTGCACTAGCATTCATTAACCTAAATGACATCCTGACATAAACATACATTCCCCATGGGGTAGTGAAGGAAGTTTTGAATTTATTTGATGGTTTCACTACCACTTGGTTATATCTAGAGAAGCCATCTAATGTAGATAACAACTCTGATCCTGTTACCTTTTGTAATAAATTGTCCATATTTGGAAATGGATAATTATCTTTAAGTGAAGCTTTGTTGAGATTTTTGAAATCTACACAAATCCTTATGTCTCCATTCTTATTTTTATTGGAACCAAATTTTCTACCCATGAAGAGTATCTAGTGGGTTGGATTATCCCACCATCCCTTAGCTTTGTCAATTCTTCTTGCATCTTGGTTGCAAGAATAGGATTAATAGGCCTCTTCTTCTATCTGAAAGGCTTAGTGTGGGGTGCCAAGGTTATCTCATGCTGAAATAGATCCTCTCTATAGGATTTTAACACCGAATAAGACCAGACAAGGTAGTTCTGATACTTTTTAACAACTTAGTATAATCCTCTTTTTCATTTTTTTCAAATTACTCCCTAGACACACATTTATAGGATCTTGTCCTAAAACCAAATTACACTCCACAACATCTCTTAGAAAAGTAGAATATTTACGAACTACTCTGTCATTACTATCAAAGGAATATTCTAAACTAACTAATCCTTTTGGGATTACATTAGTTTTTAACTGAATTACTTCTTTACCAAAGAGAGTCTATTTTCCCTCACACACCTCTACCATAGGTTCCAAGTCAATGATCTGGTCAGTGAACTCATCTTGGCGATTCAACAATCTATGGATGTGTGAATCATTATCAAATACTTGCCAGTGTTGAATGTTATCAGGTATGGAAGGTTGAACCAATACTTCCACTTCAAACTTATAGTAAGTGGATGAATATTTATTGGCATATCTTGTGATCCCAAGACTCAAGCTAGTCTATCAACTGTTACATTTTGGCATCTCTCATGGTATTCAATATTGAATGAATCAAAACATTCAATGAGATCCCATACTACATTTCTGTATTGTTTCAATCTCTGATTTTTTGCTACATATAGCTTTCGATTTTCTTAATCACTAACTCATAATCTCCTTTAACTATGAGGTCTTTTATTCCATGTCTCCAAGAAATTCTTAATCCTAACAATAGTGCTTCATACTCAGCCACATTATTGGTGCATTCAAAATTCAATTTAAAATAAAAATTGAAAGACTCATTGTTTGGAGAACTTAACACCACTCTTGCACCATTACCACTACTTGAGAAAGCTCCATCAAAGGTCATGGTCCATGGGATTTTCAGGTCTTCAAACTGAGAATTTTCATCCATACACTGATCTTCAAAATCAGCATTTCCTATAAAATTCTCCATGTCTACATCAAAAAAATTACTTCATAAGAATAATTATTAGGATCTTCAATGAGGTGTAGCATCTTATCTTCTTTGTATAACTTGACCAATTTTCCTTCCAATGGTATGGTAGCATAGGAAATATCCATTTGGATGTCACCTCCCACACTAGTTGCCCACTTTCTTGACAACAACATCCCCCACTTGGTAGGGCAGTCAACAATGAAAACATTCATAGTCAAGTACTTTCCTGGATGTGCTACCATTTGTACAATCAATCCTTTCACATAGCCCACCACAGGTACTTCTCTATAATCCATAGCATAACATCTACCAAAATTAGTAGTTATCTTAAGGTTTAACTCATTCATGACTACAAGAGGCATAATGTTACATGAAGCTCCAGAATCAAACATACAATTATGTAAGAGCCACCCATTTATAATAAGTGATGTGAAAAAGGGGTCAACATCCAATTTTTTTCACAAAAGAAGTACCTAAATATACCTCAGGGAGGAGTCTCCATATCTTCTTCAAAGTGTATTGAACCTCAATTTCAACAATGGTGGAAGCTGATTTCTCATTAACATGCTCTTTATTTGTAACAATCTCATCTTATTTAAAGCCCAAATACTCAAAGGCTTGCTTTTTATGCTCAAGGATCATTAACAGTTCTACAATGGGAACTGTAATATTTATTTGACTTAAAATATGAGCCATATCACATACATTATAGTTGGAAAGAGGAGCATTAGAAGGCACTATTACAATTTTGTCAAATGGAAAAAGGTTCTTTTTAGTGGGATTTAGATAAGATATTCTTGGCTCTGGGATGAATTATATGAGTTTTATTTAAAACATTTTTCTGAGGAGCACCTTTGGGGATGTTAGAAAGAATAGATATCTCTTCTTTGGTTGCAGGAGTAGGACCTTTAACTTGTCTATTTATGAGATTGTACTTCTTTTTTGAGCAAATGCAACATTGATAAACAATTTTCTATCCTCACTAGAAGGAACATATCCATCACACTTCTTAATCATCAAAGATCTAAGATAATCAAAATCATTATTAGGCAACTCAAAATCCT
Source organism: Taxus wallichiana var. yunnanensis (assembly GCA_018340775.1). NCBI lineage: Eukaryota > Viridiplantae > Streptophyta > Pinopsida > Cupressales > Taxaceae > Taxus > Taxus wallichiana. The sequence goes on from CM031235.1 coordinate 949,917,440, forward strand.
GGGCCATATCAGCCTCAACATTTATTTCAACAGGGAGAGACTTAATTTTTTCAACACAAGTCCAGTAAATCATCCACAATTTAGGTAGTGAGGAGATCAATAGAAGATACATCTTGTTCACATTCTGTTTACATTCCATCATGAATACATCACTGAAATCAGCTTCATCACTTATAGGTGGATCATAAGGTACATGGGGTAGAAAACATTTGTCACACCAAGCAATGACACCTTTTTCTTCAATATCAACTACTCTTCCCAATTAAGGGTCGGGATTGTTTTGTTACCTCTATAATTTTATTTCTTAATACCCAAACCCATATGCCCTTTAAATCTATCTTCATCTTGGTGCCCTCCTCTAGCTTGATTTCCAAATCTATTATGTCCAAGGTTCTAATGTTGATTCTAAGGATTGGTAGACAATCCCTTCTCTACTCTAGCAAGCTTATAAGAAATTTCTTTAACAACCCCTGCCAAAGTTTTGAAACATTCCTCAAGGTAAACTGTGTTGCTGGTCTAAGGATTTTTTGGGTTAACTAACTTCACACCCTCTCTCCTTGGCGTCTTCCCAAAAAATTTAACATTATGTTCAACTGAGAGCCATGGCAAAATCTTGTCTCAGAATTCTAGTATTTTTATCCCTTAAGTAGTATGCTTCTTTCCTATCAAATGCATTTGAATACTTAATAAGAAAAGACTCATTACTAGGTCTTACACTAATGGGAAATATTGTCAAGGTTTTATTGAATCCGATATTGAAGTCTTGGACACACTCATTGGGATTATTTTTAATGTTCTCAAATTCAGATAACATAAATCTTGGATCAGTTCTATCACCATATGAAGCTCTAAATGCATTTTTCATCTCCTGCCATAAATCAATTGATCCATCAGAAACACTTTGAACCAATCACAATCATTTTATTCTAGTGTACAAAAACTTTACACATACATCCTCAAACTCACCATCATAGTCTTCCACTAGATTCTAAAATAGTTTCAAATGATGAACACCATTGATAGCATTATTTCCTCAAAACTTGGGCAATCTCATTCTAATATCATTGGGAATCTCATTTGGATAACCTTCCATGTCATCAAAATTAATAGGTTTATATGCATTAACTCTGAAAGGTTCTCTAGGAGGGGGATCAACCATGTTATTCTTCACAGAAGCTACAGGTGGAGGATGGTGTAACCAATGTTGACATGAGTTTGTTGATTTAATGGATCTTGAAAAGTCTGATGAAAGCTTGAGGAAGGAATAGATTCTAGATAAAATTCCTGGTTCTCCTTAATAAATGAAAGAATAAGATTAGGCTTACCAAATACTTTAGAATTTCATGATGTGCTAGAGCATTCCTCAACCACTAGAATATTAAGCTTATTATCTTGACTGGAAATTTTCTTTGAAATTTGATAAATTATAGGCATCCATATCTACTTCTTTTTCCTAACATATTAAAACTCAGAAGCAATTTATTTATGGGATCAATTTTGAAATAAGACCTTAATCCTTCTAGTTTAGAAAAATAAATATCAAATCAATAATTATAATAGATTAAAACCAGTCTATCCCAAATTTTCTATTATGGAGTCACCATTAGAATATTGAATTCTAAAAATAGATATAACCTTTAATTTGTATAATGTCTATAAATAGTTTGAGTCACACAAAACTCAAATATAGTAATGAATTCTCCCAACAACAACACCACTTGGGTGTTGGCTCCCAAAATAACACCCTTGGGAGATGAGAAGCTAACTTGAGTGGGTTGGCTTTGAGAGAGTTATGAACAATGAAAATTTATTTGTCATTGATAGCTGAGGATTTTTTTAACACTCAACTCAATGACTCAAATCAAGGAGGTGATCAAGAGGCACCTTCACAAAGGGGATGGATTTACCCTACTACTTTTGGCTCTACTCCGGAACAAGGTGAGAGGACCTAGTTGGGAGATCTGAATAAAGGAAAAGCTTTCAAGGCTCAGTTTCCTTTATGGTTGGTGTAAATAAATTTGAAGCAAGTGCAACCATAGATAAAATGCTTCTCTCAAAATATTTGTCACTCAATTTATTATAAGTGCTTGACAATCAAACACAAACGTATTGGGAAGATAATAAACAAATTTGAAAATTGCATTTGTATAACATTTTTGGCCAAGGCTGCTTTAAATAATATTGGATCGCAAATTTGGTGGGATTCTTAGAAAAGCTTAATGATAATAGACATATTTAAAGCTCGTGGTTATATAATAAGCATATGTTTGGTTTGCAGGTATGATATGCTTAGTTGGTATGTATATAACTTTGGTGTTTTTAATTGGGATTTGAAGGGGAGGGTAGATTATTTTATCACTCCTGCACATTTATGTTCCCATGGGATGAATCCTTCCTTGACTTTGATGCTTGAAAAATAATGAATTAAACATGAACTCGTGAAATAACATTTGTATTCATTAATACTCAAGTAGCAAAAATATTGTTTACAGTATTCCCAATGCTAACTACAAAACATGGTGTTAGAGACGAGATCAAGCACTTGTTATATGTGTCTTATATACCTAAAATTCTGTTAAGGGAATTACAAGAACTCTTCAAAAGTGATGCTTTTATAGGATTTTACAACTGATTTTAACCAATGCAAAGTATACACTATTATACAATAATCTCACAATAACCAAAAGAATCTAATGAATAAGAAATACCCTTGTGTACTTAACAAAGTAAAACCACCGCAAGATAGTAACAAAAACAATATTTCGTCTTTCATTCCTTTTAAAGATAAGAAAAGGAAAGTATATCTTGATCAATCATAGAGAGATCTGTTCTTGTATGTTCGCTAGGGGAGATTAAAAATTCCTCAAAACCTATTGATGGTTGTACAATACAACCACCTTAGCTTTTCCTTATAGACTAGATACAACAACTAATTTTTAGAATCTAGAAAATGGAATAGAAAATTGAACTTAGTCAAAAAAAATTCTACAACTACCCTAATCCGCCTCCTCATACAAATGATAGATTGTTACAATATATAGAAGATGAGAATGACAAAGAGAGAGAAGAAAAAATTATTTCCTTCTACAACCACCAATAAGGTGCATTAAAATTCTATAAAGGAGCATGTGAAACCTACCAAATTCATTCATTCCTTCTGTCTTGTGTGTTTAGAGAAGAAACAGACACCATACTTCATCAATTTGGGTGGTTGACCAACACTGGGACTGCAACTTGAATATAAAAGATGTTTTTCTACTTTTTCTCCCACCAATCACCATAAATTCTGAATCTTATGATGCTAAAGTTAAGGGCTTGAAGATACATTTCCAATGATATACATTTTACAATACTTAGAGCTCGGATCTAAAGATATGTCCCTTTGAAATTTTGCATGTTAGGATGAACATGAGAATGACACGTGGCAACCATTGATTGGTCATGGAGATTTCCTCTACCTACATGTGCATGCTCTAACTTTTCTTGCTCTACGCCACATGTTGGGTTTTCATTGGTTACAGGGTTGGGCGGACCTGAAATACCATATGTTTTTTCTCGTTACGGGGCTTGAAGTTCGATGAGCCCATCTCCTTAGAAATTTCCAGAATGCCACCACGTGTATGCTACCAAAAATTGATCTTGTAAAACCTTGCATCATTTAACTATGTCACATCCTTCTTGACCATTCAACCCAATTGCCATAGACCCTAAATGTTACTTAATAAAATTAATTCCACATGCTTCACATTTGTTGGACACATCTACCTTGAAGAGTGACAAAATGGTGCCACGTGTCCCTTTGAACCATTGATATTTTACCACATGGCATCATTTGGTTCGCCACTTGTTTATTCTTTCCACTTGTCCACCGACTATGCCGCTCCCTTCCACCGACTTGAAATTCTTTAAAATCCAACTAATTTCAAGGGTCCGGGGTCTATGGAGCCCAAAATCTATGAAGAATGTTGAAATGGTGACACATGTCCTTCTTGGCCCGTTGGATTTATGCCATGTGTCATTTCCTTCACCCACCATGTGTTCATTGACCAGCCTTGACCAAAACCTAGATCTAACATATTCATATATTTTGATTGATTCTGGAGCTCTGAGGTCCACCAGGGTCCATCACTATGAAAATAGATGGAATGGCACCATGTGTCATGCCTTGAGCCATTGATCTGTGGCCACATGCCCTCTCGCCTTCCGGTGTTGAACTTTGACAACCAAATGAACGTTAAGTGACCTTTAAACTTAACCCGCTAATGAATTAGCCTTAGTCTCTTGTGGGTTTTCAAATGCCAATGACCAATGTTTTTGAGAGGTGGATTTTGATATCCGTATGGATGTCCCAATCTTTGTTAAAATGGATAAGTCCATTTTAACCGATCATGTAGCTCTTTTTTCATGATTGAGTTACATTCATTTGAGCCTTCATAGCTTCAAATTTTGGGAGTAGTTTGGATCATTTTGTGCTATTTGCAAGCTCTTTGTGAAAAATATAAACATGATCTCGATTAATAGTAAGCCCAAAGCTTTTACTTTGATTTACCATTCAATTGAACCAGTCCCCTGATATTTCTACTGAATCCTTTCACTTTCAATGACAAGGCACAAAAATTTATAAAAAAATTAACATTTCTCCTTGACTCAAACTGAACTTGAAGCACGAGGAACAATATGAAACACACAAAAAGTTACATTTATGGGGTTCATGAAAATGACCAGTTTAATCCAAATAATTGGATTGAGCACCAACACAATGCAATGTTCCTTCAAACAAGAAATTGATTGAGATGGAAAGAATGTTATGATGATAGCCTAATTCTATAGTGTTTGCACGTTCTAAATAGATTTTTGTAAACAATATAATGAATTATCTAGCCTTCACTTTTATATATAATGCTTTAGAAAGATCATAATTGATGTCTAAATAAAATAGAGCATGTATATATGTACTTATATAGGACTTGGATCAAAGTAGGACCATATTAGCATAAAAACCAACATCTAATGGATTGAAATGTAAAAAGGAAATGATAATGTTCACAAAGCCCTGGAAAGAGAGATGAAGGACCCAATCACACATACCATGAATGTACATTTCAGGATGCCTAGAATATAGATTACACATCATGGAAACAAGGGGTCTCCATGGATGAAATTATGGGCTCAAGGTGGTGACAAATGGAGGGTCTTGCAAAATGAGTGGGGACTATTGAAACTCAATGAATGTGCTAGAAATGCTTGATTTAGAATAATAATTGACAAGTACATAAACAACCCAAAAATATGTAATTTAAAGAAGACATGATGTCGATATAATATTTTATACACTTCAAGATCCCAAAGAAAAATCCAATCCACCTATAATAAAACTTACATACAGGTAGGTGTTAATATCAATAATATGTTGAAATAAATAAGATAATCTAATAGAGAAGGATACACCCGATTTGATTATAAAGTGAGTGCAAAACCCTTGTGATGCCAATTAAATCATCTCTCCAAATATATGATAAACCACATGTAGATATCCAAATACAATTATTAGTGACAAAAAGAAACATTCAAAAATATAATTGCTAACTAAAAATTGATGATAAATGTCCTAAATGTGTCCCTTTGTGGGATTAAGTTGTGCGTTATGAGTATATTTCCTTATAAGCCAAGTGAAGTCTCAATGCCCCCTTTGTAGAAACGAATGCTACGATAAGTTACCTTTTTATAGGATTACCTAGAGTCTAAATGGATATAATGGAATGTAATTCCCCCTTTGGAGATTTTTGAACTTAACTTATAAATCATGCATTTGGTTGATTGTGTCCTCCACCATGGGATTGTATCCAGACATTGATTGGGACTTGATAAAATATATATGGCAAATAGTCGGAGTTTGTAGATGCGTTATATATAGGGTGCATTGGTTCTAAAATTTCTAATCTAAATGATACATGTTGACCTAGTGGACTTAGAGTGTGGGAATTGAGATAGATGCCTTGGGATTAAGTCAATTTAGTGTAGAAATGGGATGATTTTGGAATAAATTCCAAATTATTATTCTCAAGTGCTTTAGGGCCAAATATTAGGTACTAAAATTTCCCTCATTTTAATGTAGTAAGTGAAATTTTTATATTAAAATAAAGTGTAAATGTAAACCTCCCAATGGGTATAGTGAGCATAAAGTTGGTGTTAACACCTTAAAAATATAACATTGGGAATAAGACATAAGATATGTTATAGAATGCATATTATGATTAATTAATAAACATTAACATATGAATCAAGATAAAGGTTTTAATACATTGTACTATGATAAAATTATAGAATGATTTATTAAAACATAATAAGGAATGAATATTTAGTTGTGTAGAGAGGTCCATAAATGATATGGGTATATAGACTAGATGAATAGGATAATTTGAATTTGTAAACTCTTCATCTTTGGAATTATGCCTAAAATTGATCATGTACATAACCATATAGTTTTGGATATAGCACTTGTATGGTTTGGTCCCTCTTTGTATTGTTTTTTCCATGCGCACGATAAGGTTCTACAACTTCATTTTATCATCTAGTCTAGAAATGGTTGTCATTATATATCATTAGGGATCACACAACTTTGACACCACATGTAGTGACATGTAACAAATATAAATCATAAATACATGTAACAAACTTCATGAAACAGTTAGATAACAAAAGTATAAATCCATGTGTGAGTGAAGTTAGATTAACCTTGGCAATAAAACCATACTTGAACTAATCCAAACGATTCACTACATACCCTCAAGCAGGAGCAATCCTCATGTAATTCTCCTAATTTTTGTTCAAGAAGTGTATGCAATCTAAGCCAACCCTTATGTGTTCCCTCGTGTCTCTTGAAATAAATATATTGGGCATAACTATAGAATGGATAATGCAACTAATATGGTAGTATTTTGATGTAGTGTGATTCATATGCTAATACTAATCCCCTTTATCCCTTATGACCTTTGGAAATTCTTGGAGTGATTCTCTCTTTCTAATACATGGCTCTAAGACATTTACATGCTTAGTAATGGTGTAAATTATACTCTTGAACCTATGTCAAGTGCTTAAACCTATGCGGTGACTTCTCTAAAGAATGGTTGACTTCTTTTGGAATATTTAGAGAGTATCAAGTGCTTTAGTGTTGACATTTGCAATAAGAGTGCTTTATTTTACTTTCTTATATAGAATTCCAAAGGATCTATATTTACATTATGGATGACCTATGGAAGATGAAATGACACACATAAGGTTTTAAAATTATAAAAATAGGTGTCAAATGAAGAGGTATGGATTTGTATAGGTCGTCCTAGACCGTAATATGGTCTTATAGGTGTTTTGTATATTAGGGATTCAAGTGAAAAAGAGAAGAATATAGGTAATATGCCTAAGGATAGATTAATACTTTGGATAATCAATATTGCATGAGAAAATGGTAGAATAGTGTGTAGATATTAGAAAGTCGTGTTAGAGAATGAAGGATATAATGATTGAGATTAGAATTTGAGCATTTTTCTCAATATAAGAAAAAAAACCCAACCTTGTCATTGTCAAAGGATAAGTTAATGATTTGAGTTTGTACATCTAGGAAATTGTGCCTTATCTACACCATACATTTGAAACCTACAAATTACATTCTTAAACATGTATTAATGCTAAATATTTATGCTTCTAATATCATTAAATGAGAAAAAATTAAAGCATGCATGATTTCCCCATATGTCATCATATGGGGTGTGAATATTGTGTGTCAAAACTTTAACATTTAAAATTTCTATTAGCCATTCGTAGTACTTGATTTTATTATTGTCCATATGTAGCATTTTAGCTTGACATCATCCAAATTTAGCACTCAAATAGGCTATCAAAAATGTAGCATATGAGATTTTTTTCATCCATTTGAATAACTTTAGCATACTATCAACCAACCCTATCACATGAGCCCGATATCAACCAATTTGTACATTATCTCAATGTATATGTAATTATGTAGTATATGTACAAGACTCGTAGTATATCTTGAATAACAATGTCAACTAAAGCACAATAGCTATATTTTCCATCAACTTAATTATTAAATCACAATAAGTTCCCCCTTTTAAGATGAGGGATGCTACGAGAGAGCAACTTAGCTCAAAAGATAAAGTGTTGATAATATGTAACCATAACATCGAGGATGTAAACCATATATATATCAACTAACATGGTAAAATAATTATTGCATAAGTTATGAGAATTTTATAACAAGTAATAGATGTTGGTGCAATATTTATATATATGCACATTTTATTTTAAGTTTACTTAGTTTATTTAGCTTTATTTAAGCTTTGTTAACTTAGTCTACTTTGCACACCTCCTAGGCTTAGATTAGGATAAGTGGCACTCATATCTTGACCACTTATCTCGTTTCGCCTATTCATGATGAGATTTTTGCACACATTTCTGTCATATATTCAAAAAAAATTGGACTATAACTCTTGTTTATGTTATATATACACCACTTCTATTTATAAATTAAAGAGGTTTTTGATATCATAATCATTCAGTTGATTTATTGGAAATACTATGTTTCTATTATTTCTTATTATGTGAAACATATTTCTAGCATTTTGAAGTGATTCCAAATTGAGGAGATTCTTGGGTTTCACCTATTCATTCGTGGTTTCATAGCAGTACTCCTTTAATTGGTAATTATGGTGTTGAATTTTTTCTTCTTATTTTAATATAGATACTTATCCAAGTTATTTTTAATATTTTAGGCATATAAGCTTGGTGGTATTTGTAGATGCAAAAAGAGTTTTTAGTGCAAATGAAAATAAGAAACTAAATCACCTTGATTCCTAATCTAACACTCCTAAGCACTACTTCAGATTAAGAAAGATGGAAAGGGAGAGAGAATGCAATACCTTCACTTACCAATGAAGAGCTCCCTCGATTTCTTTGATGTGCTCAATATGCTTGATTTTGTTATCTTTCTTCATATTTGTGGAATTACTTGGGCAACACCTCCCCTTTGTAGATTGAGATTTTTCTTGAGATGGCTTGATGGATATGAAGAAATTCTTAAGAGATTTTGGCAACACTTAATTAATATCTTTCAAATTTGGCTTCCATAGAGGGTGTCATGTCAATTTATAGGTTGTGGGAGGAGAAATGGAGGGTGGATATTGATCCAAGTAGGATGAGGATCAATGGTTATTGTTGCATGAGAGGATGAAATAGTCTAGAATTAGATAATTCTCAAAAATGTGAGAAGCCTCCATTGAATTAAAAATTCAATGGAGGGAGGAAGATTTATTTGAATTTTTAAACTAAATGGAGTGAAATTTGGAGAGACTTCTAGAAATAGAAGCCTCTAGATTTGGAGGTGGAGAATTTGATTAGTTTATGCTACATTAATTATGCTTAGGGGTATGATTTCATGGAAAATCTAAGCGTAGGATAGGTTTAGAGTAGGTGGGTAGGTGAGTAGGAATTTTAAATTCCTAGAAAATGATAATGAAGATTATAGTGGGATGATAAAAATGATTAATGATGAGATGGAATATTATGTAAATGATGAGAATAAATAAGATAAAGGTTATATATGATAAAAGGGATTGACAATAATTAATCTCATGATTAATTATTATATGTTAAGATGGGAGTTGTAATGTTAGTAACATGGGGGAATATATTAATAATTAATAATATATAATATGTATTTTATTTATTTACTATTTATGTCGACATTTTACATGTCTATAGTTTTCCCCTCTTTCAAGGGTTATTGGGAAACAATGATCTTTCAAAGAAAGAAGGTTACTAGGATAGATGGCAAGGGTGATGCCCCCTCGAGAGGATGGCGGGGATGAAAAGGTTGGACTAAAACAAGGTGTTATCATGGTTATATTAAGTATTGCATGCTTTGTCCCATTATGGTTATCTTTTAAGTCTGTTATGTTCTAGATATAGATATGAATATGCACTATAGAAAGATATATTAGTCATAGATCTAAATGATGTAAGTCTTCATCATGCTAACATCCTACAACAAAACCCTAAAGAGGGGCTTGGTACCTTTGTGCGCTTTCAGTGAGCACTCGGTCTAGACTAAGTGATGTATCGGGGCACCCGGGCTTGTATTGGTGAATTCTAGGCTGCATCATTAGTTCCATTGCCGAGACCTCTTTTTTAGTTATTTTCAAGATGGTTCGCGATGAAGACATATCGGTTGACCTTAGAAAGTGTTGAGGAGTGGATACACGATCTGAAGAAGAATATGCACAATGGTTCAGCATTGGATTTGAGTTTAACGCACACATGTGGGTGGAATAGAATATGTATGATAGTTTATATGAGAGCTTCTTCGTTATCTTTCTAGTAGAATTGTATGAGTGGCTGATTGCTTATGCATCTAAGAGGAATTAGAGGTATCACGCACTTGTCTAGATGCAGGAAGAATTTCAGGCCCTTTATGATGCTGATCTGATTTGGACTCGAGCTGTGGATACGTGGTTTCGTGGTGTTTTGGACAGTTATATCTTGGAGTACTCAATTTCCACTTATTCGTGCCTAGAGGTAGCTGAATTCTAGTTTTTATGATATCCAAGGGGAACTTACCTATAAGGCATTCCACTGCGATCAAGATCCTAATGGTAACTTTGAATTTGGAGAGTAAACCGATGGCTAACTAAACCTCACCATGCGCGGGAAAGAGCAGGTTTGGTGAAGGATGATGACAGACTAAGCGGCGTAAAGGAAGAGAAAGGAAAGGTGGCTTAAGTATAATGAGGCACGTAAAGGGAGGTATAGAAGTAGCGTGCCATCAGAGAGCGGATGGCATTGAGGAGAGAGATGAATCGTGAAGGATTTGGAGCTCATGTAGGAGACATGGAGCCGAGCATCAAGAACTCCCCCATATTGAAAAAGAATTACAGAAAACCTTCTCACCACACGCGAGTGTGCCAAAGAGAGATGACCCGGCCACAAGTTTGCATTTGAATCCACATGGCAACCTTTCCCTTGCGCACTTGGTTCTCCAAAGATCTAGTATAATAAACAATCAGCAAAGAGCTAATTCGAGTAGTGAGAGAGTAGGAGTGAGTCTTATGAAAGGCACATCGATGGCGGTCAAAAAGGAATTTGTTGTTATATGGGAGTACCTTTTCGGGTGTATCATCCGCATGTAATTTAGGTGCATATATTTTTGACTATCTTCAAGGAGTGGTAATCTATCACAGATCTGTCGGGTACAGCTTTAGTTCTACTATTGGGACATAGGGAAGTACATCTTCTAGTCCGACCCTAGCTATAAGTTCGGGATCAGAGAGGCATAGGTAGCTCTAGTTCTAGCAGATTTGGTGGTTCTAGAGGTAGAGGAAACACATGAGGTTCTGGATTAGGTGGGCAAGGTCTACACCAACCCCGAATATTTACATGGAGATGTCTCTTCATCTTCTAGAGTATAGGGGCATAGAAGATGCTACTGAACATGTGCATATGTGTGAAATAATGTGGCACACAAAAGGAATCATGACTTCTGAGTGTAGGGAAAGCCAATTTTCTACTATGTTACAAGGGCGTGCACACAAATGGGTACAAATTTTTGGCCCCGATCGACTTACGTAGACTATATAGCTTTAAAATATGCATTCCTTAAATAATTTCACATCCTTGAGTTTGAACATAAGAGTATAAGTGCGCTCAAGGATATTAAGCAAGGAACTACTGAAAGTGTTAGAGAGTATGATGCATGGTTTAAAACATTGTTATCTAAGATTTCTTATGATATACACACAAGCTAGCATGCACAATGGTTCGTTGGGGGCCTAATTACCCCTTTTAGGAGGGCATTATCACATAAGACATACACTGATCCATGCGAAGCACTTGAAGCAACCTTACGCATTGAGGCAGTTGGAAGTATATATACTAGGGTGAGCTCTTTTTTAGAAGCACAAATTGCGAGATATGGCAAAACAGTTGGAGAAACTATTAGAAAATTCAGCACATGAGACGTGCACATGGATTTAGTGCATAGATTGTGAATTAGAAGGTCACACAAAGTATAGTTGTCCTCACGTATGAGTACGTTCATTCTTGTCATGGATTGTGAGATATGCCATTTAAACCATGATGCTAGCTACTACCCATTATTACAATGTGCGATAAGGAAGAACGTTTCAAGCTACTGTAAAATCTGTAGGTCCATGACTCATGACACAAAAGACTGCCGACTAATTGGTCGATCCATGATGCTATAATATTGATGTATGACAGACAAGAGTTTCAAATAACTCTTAGGGAAAGAATGAGCATCAAGACCGAGATAAAAATTATGCGCGCTATATGATCAAAATGAAGGGAATTTTGAAGGTGGTCATGGCGGAGGTCGAGGTCGAGGATACTGTGGTGGTGGAAGAATTGAGTTCCCTCGTGGAACATGTTATACATGTGGATCTCCTGACCACTACAGGCATGAATGTCCTCAGAATATTACATGTTCTTTTTGTGGAAAGAACCATAGCTATGAGGAGTGCCTGGACTTGTATGAGCATCTTAGTAAGAAACATAAACAAGAAAAAAAAGGCACAAGGATGGTTAGGATACAATGCGCTATGGAAAATTAGTGGATGCCTAAGTTGGAAGCAGAGTTTGAGGCATTGCAAGTAAAGATCACGACCCACACTGAGGTGGCACACGCTAGAGAAGCATTACAGGCAGAATCCTACCATCACTAAGGAGGAGGTTCTACATGCATGGTACCCAGATCTTGCCCATCAGAAGGAGGTTTATCAAGAAACCATGGAAGTTCTCAGGAATCTTCAGGGTGAGATACAATACTTAAAAGAGAAATCACAGAAGATGGAGCAAAAGAAAGCATTAGAGACGGTCCAAACTGATATGGATGACTTGAGAGAAGTGTATAAAATGTTGCACCATGAAAATATCATTCCATTGTTAGGGAATTGGTTAAAAGGAAACACTCCGCGTGCAAGTATTGAGACTGGATGGAAAATCCTGCATGCAAATATTCCTCCTCATAGCCTAGATTATGACAAGGAAATCACTCTAAATGTTGTTGTGGATGGGTTATTATTAAGTAATATATTGATTGATACAGAACAAAAGTCAATGTCTTACTTTGGATGCATGGGTAAAAATGGGAAGACTCCCATTATAGCCATCCTCTAATGTATTGTTCATGGCTAATCGACTTAAGGCCACTCCCATCGATTTTTGAAAGATGCATCCATTACCATACAAGGAGCCAAGTTCACTGGAGATTTTGAGGTTTTAGTGCTGGCAGAGTCGGATAGCTTCCTAGCTCTATTGGGGTGTCCTTGGTGTTATGCAAATAATGTTTATCTTCGATTCAACAAGGGTTATATCAGTTTTGAAAACAAGGAGGAGAGAGTTATTATCCCTTTAACAAATGGAAAATATGTGCCCTATGTTGAGCCCTTAAGTGAAGAAGATCTGAATAGGATTTATGTACGTGCCATCCGAGATCTAGAGATGCTTGAGCCAACTAAAGAAGGAATAATTCAGTGGGAGGATGCACATCCATCAGTGATACTACAAGTGTTGCTTGTGATAATTGGGCTCATAGCACTTATGAGTTGGTAGGGCACAAAGTAAAGAGCATATTTCCTAGAGGCAACAAACCACGTTATGTTAGGAGGATAGGTAACAACTCAATACCTTGTTACACTAGAGAAGGAGATCATATGATATTCCTGCGCCATGGAGGAACAATGGATATACTTGTTGTGAAGAATAAATATGCTAGCATATACACTACGTGGGACAACAACACACTGGTGGGTGGCCCACAAGGATAATCTTGTAGGATGGAATGAAATTAGGATTGCTCTTACTACTAGGTTCTTCAGAGCAATGCACCTACTCAAATATGCACTTATCATGGTAATCAACCTATTTAGCACCATGTTCAGAAGTGAGAGACTCTTGACAGAGGGGTCAGGAATATTTACCACCTTCGCTATGGGTGCACAAGTTTTATTCCACTTTACAAGGTTGTGCACGTGCTTGGTATGTATATGTAGAAATCCATAGAGAGACTGGAAATTGGTAGGATTTAATTTGACTTATTCTCTACAAATCCTCTAGTAGAAGAAGCATTAAAATTCATAAAGTGCTTAACTATGGGAGATAGTTCTAAGGTATAAGAACTCCTTCAGGAGTTATTGGATGAAGGAAACTCAGGAGCACGTCTTGTTGAGGAAACAAAGGCCAATGCCACACTACTTCAACGCGCCTGCCTTGAGAAAGAAAAGGGGAAAATGGTCTACTTAGTGGATGACAAAGAAGTAGAAAATCTAGATGTAAACCATTCAACAGGTAGGCGTGAGGTATTAGATAGTGCAGATACAACCACACACACCTATCATGAACCTATGAAGACAAATAAGGTGAATATTGGATCAGATGATGAGCCAAAGGAAGCCATAATTGGGGACTATTGGTCAAAATCTGAAGTGGAAAAAATCATAGAGTTACTAAGGGATTATCAAGACTTATTCCCTAGGGGGTACCATGAACTTAAAGGTGTATGAATCGTTAGGGGAGATGAAGATAAATCTTAAAGAGGGTACGTGCCTAGTTAGAAAGAGACCCTACAGATGAACCCTAACTTGCGCGAAAAGTTCAAAGAAGAGATTGATAAAATGTTGAAGTCTGGAATTATCAAGCCCCTTGATGAGTCAGAATGGGTTAGTCCAATGGTGATCAGTATCAAGAAGGATGGACGAATTAGGATCTACATGGACTACAGGGAGCTAAATGTTACATGTGTGACTGATCCCTTTCCTACGCCATTCACCGAGGAAATACTAGAAGGCGTTGCAGGGCACGAGATATATTCATTTACAGATGGGTTCTCTGGGTATCATTAGGTTAGGATTGTCCAGAGGATTAGGAAAAGACTACGTTTACTACTGAATGGGGTAGCTTTGCCTATACTATAATGCCTTTTGGTCTGAAAAATGTGCCTATTGTATTTTCATGCATAGTTGTTCAAGCATTCAAGCAATTTATTCACAACTTCTTACAGGTTTATTTGGATGATTGGATGGTGTATGGATTAGTTAAAGATCATTGTGACAATCTGTGCTTAATGTTTGAAAGATGTAGATAATTAAGTATTTATTTGAAAATCAAGAAGTGTATATTTGCTATACCATTTGGAATACTGTTAAGACACATAATCTGCAAGGAAGGTTTGTTGGTTGATCTAGCCAAGGTTGCAGTCATTATAGGCCTAAGAGAGCCTACCAGTCAGAGTGAAGTGTGTGGATTTTTGGGTCATACAGGATATTACAGGAAGTTTATCAAAGGATATGCCAAATTTGTTGCACCATTAGAAGAGTTACTGAAAGGGAAAGGTACATTCTGTTCTACTGGGAGAACCACAACAACGCACATTCGAGACATTAAAGGAAAAACTTACTACCATGCCTATTCTACATTTTGCTTCTTGGGACCAACCATTTAATGTACATGTTGACGCCTCTGCACACCACCATTGGTGTAGTGTTGGCTCGACGTGGAAAGATATTGTAGATCATCCTATCTATTTTACTAGTAGAAAGCTGACTCCTGCAGAACAAAATAACACAACTATAGAGCGCAAAGCTTTGTCAATGATATATACGCTACATAAATTCCACCATTACCTACTAGCTACACCATTCATATTTTATATAGATCACATGACATTGAAGTATTTGGTAAACAATCCCATTCTACAAGGGTGCATATGTCAATGGGTGCTCTTATTTCAAGAATTTGATTTCATAATTATGGTAAAACTAGGGAAAAGTAATTTTGGACCAGACCATCTATCCATAATACAGCAGAGAAGAAGCACAGGAAATTGAAGATACCATGTCGATGCACAATTATACAAGTTATAACGAGTGCCATCAGAACTAGAGGACATTGATGTCTTTCTATGAACAGGGATGACACCATAAGGAATGAAATCCTTGGAGAAGAAACAACTTGCTATACGCACAACCCCCTATATGTTAATTAGCGGTGACATGTACAAATTAGGCTGGGATGAAGTACTACACTTGTTGTGTATTGGAACATGAGTGCACAAATATTATGGAAGAAGCTCATGGTGGTATTGCAAGTGGCCACTATGCAGGTGATGCCACTACGTGCAAGATTCTACTCACTGGATTATGGTGGGAGACCCTGTATAAAGATTGTAAGGAATTTTGTAAGGCTTGTGATCATTGTCAATGTCTTGGGAAACTAGGTCAATGAGATGAAATGCCTCTAAGACCCATTACTAGTGCCAAACCATTTGAGAAATGGGATATAGATTTTGTGGGTCCTATTTCACCAATTATACGTAGAATTGGATCATGCTACATCATAACTTACACAAACTATCTGACAAGGTGGGAAGAAGCAACACCTACAAAGGATTGTACAATGGCTACAACAACCATGTTTCTTTGGGAAAATATTATTACAAGGTATGGATGTCCTTTAATTTTGACCACCGATAGGGGCACACATTTTCTCAATGAGAGAATCAGAATTTTATTAGATGAATTCATGATTGCACACCATAAGACTACACCCTATCATCCTTAAGAAAGTGGAACTGCCGAGGCTTTCAACAAAATTTTGAGCCACACATTGACAAAAATATGTGATATTGGAAGAAAGGATTTGGATGATAAAGTATCTGCAGATACTTTAGGCATATTGAAAAACATATAAAATGTTTAATGAAGCCACACCATTTTAGTTAGTGTTTGACACGAAGAAATTCTTCTTATGGAATTTATGTTACCTTTTTTAAATATTACGTGCTATACTGGAGATCTAGCTGATGAGAAAACATTAGAAGAATGGATTGAAAATTTAATCAAGTTAGATGAGAAATGAGCCATAACACATTAGAGTCAAAAACAAGAGAAGGCCAAGAAAAAATCATGGCATGATAGGCACATCAGGGATAAAAATCTTGAGATAGGACAAGATGGTGCTCCTTTATGATTATAAGTTTTTGCGCCATCCAGAAAACTCAAGGTACATTGGTTGGGGTCATATGTTATCACTCACATACTTGAATCAAGCACTTGTCAATTAGAGGCACTTTATGGAATGCGGTTACCCGGTTAATTCAACAGGAGTAGGCTAAATCCCTACTATAAATGAGTCTTCTTGGTGTTTGTAATAAGGAAGTGTTGCCATTTAGATTAGGTTTTAAATTCTGCATTTCCTTAATGTGTTTCTTTCTTTTTCGCTATGCTTTGTTAATTTAGTTGGTGTGTTTGTGTAATAAGTGCATTTATGCGCCAAAAGCTAATTACTATTTGAAGAATTTTTATGTGCAGAGGACTGCACATACCCTTAGTGTGGGGTAGGTTGTTGATATACAAGTACAGATCATGGAAATAAGTACATATGAAAGGAACTATCTACAAGTGCTATTCAAGGTTGGAGAATTAAAAAACAAAAGAGATTGCTTCTGGACACAAGGACCATAGATAGAGAGGAATGAAGAAACAAGTATAACGCGAGGTAAGTAGAGTTCGGAAGACTACCAATGGAAGGTGCAGTGATGAGGTACTTAGGCGTATGGAAGCACACTAAAGATAAGTCTACAGCCAAAAGGTAGAAGGGTGTGCTAGAAGGTTATAGCTTGGGCATGAAGATGTACCATGCAGAAAATAATAAAATGGCTAATTAATGAGAGGATTGTTGGTAGGTGGAGGAGTAATAAATGCACTAAATTTTTGAAATTCTATATAAGGATGAAATGCGAGTTCTTTTTACTATTGAAATCAAGAGAATTTGAAAATGGTTAAGTGCAAATGAGCCGGAAATCATGTTGATGTGCAAAGAGTGTGAAACTAGATGTGGAGAGAAGGGTTGTGCACAGGAGAAGCTTGCGTTCCCATAGGTGAAGGGTTTGAGTGAAGTAGACGCGTTACAAACGAGCTAGGGAACGTGATTTCCACTAGGGCACAAAGATTTAAACTAGGGTTTTGACTTGCTCAATTACAAAGGGAAGAAAAGAGAGATTCTATTTCAAATGGAATCAAGAAAGCACCCATAATAGGAGATAAAGGGAAGAAGAAGGTTGAAGTGGAAGAATAAATTGCTCCCAAGAGTAATTTCTCATAAATGTAGTATCCAAAGGGCGTGATTGTGGGACAAGAATGGGATTCCCATATCCGCCAATGTAAAATCAATTATTACAACCATCGAACATTAGATAATAAGAAGGAGCTCGATGCATTCATTGAGCATGAAAATGAACAAGTGCATGATAGAGGATATGCCAGTATATGATGACGTTGGTGAGAAGTTGCTTTGAAGCAGAATGGAGTCTACCAACTTGTATGAGCTACCATATTTTGGAAAGTATGAACCATTATATCGGTGGTTGATGAGCAGAGTCCATGAGGACTTCTTCTACTTTGCCAAATGGAGGGTAAGAATCACAACTGCTTTGATTTCAATAGTGACAAGACTAAGGGCCTCAGGGTTGGATCTGGATAGTGATTTAACTGATAAGGCCACAATCCTAGAGACAAGGAAAGAGTTAGGGTATACTAAAGGTCCATGTGGCATGGACATTGACAAATTGAAAAAGTACCCAGTGGTGTAGGCAGTTGCACATCTTGTAACAAAGTTGAACGACCAAGGAAGGTGGTCGCAGGTAAACACAATGTGGTTGCACGTCACAAAGAAAATGTCTCAAGGAGTGGTCTACAATATTGCAGATCACATAGCAAAGACAATCATTGAAGAAGTGTGGACAGGTGATAGAATAATTTTTGCATTTTATTATTATCTTTAGATTCATGGAGATTGGGTACCTGATGGGCCAAAGGAGAAAATTTGGGAATACCCCATGGAACACAAGTCACATGCGGAAAGATTTTGCAAGTACTTGTGCGATGGATCAATGAATGGACCATTCAAGCAGAGGGCGGAGATTTGGTATGATAGATTTTGTGCAACGTTAGAAGAAGAGTGACGCATACCAAAGGATTTCCTTTGGTGGTGGGAAAGGCGCTTTAGTTTGCAGCTTTATCAACATTTTTACATCGCATGATTTGTGATGAAGGATGGAGCTTGGATTCCATGGTGCAAACTATCGTATTCCTTCACAACGAGATATTTCCAGGACATCACCACTAGTTCTCGATGATGTGCCGCCTAACCTTCAATGCAAACAAGGTAGATTGCAACTACCACACTCTGAGAAAGAAATATGTATATCCAGGGTGGAATGCCTACATTGAAAGGCTTATTTAAGATATTATAAGCATGAATCTTGTAAGCTTGGCAGTTGGGGACACCGAGAGCAGCGCTTGTGTACCTATAACTCAAACCCAAGCTAGAGAACACTAAGTATGTGGAGAATGAGTTCGCACTCCTAGGGCCGCCAAAGGGTAAGCATACAATGGAAAATGTTCCAACCCCTAAGCCCACAAAAACAATTCAAGTAGATGATGAAGAAGAAGAGCATGAAGATAGTGGTGGTTTGGAACATAGAGGTAGAAGACAACCTCCAAATAAGGAAGAAGTTGAGTGCGCAACTACACCACCTCAGCCACAAGAGGGAGATGATGAGGACTTGGATGCAGTCTAAGGAGAGCACCGTTTCAAGAGAGTATTTAGGAGAACAAGGACCCAAGGTGCTACTCTGCAAATAAATAGTGTGTAGATCACCTCAACTCTCTCCACAGAAGGAGACAACTGAGAAAATAAGAAGGAAATTGAAGCTGAATGAGGAAGTGGAAGAGTCTGAGGAAAGTGCACCTAATTATCCTACACCTCTAGAGAATGTGGAAGAACAAAAAGATGAAGAAATGAAGGATGGAGAAGAGGGAGAAAAAGGAGTAGATGAGACAACAATTGAGATTGCTCAGGACATAACCGCACAAGTTCCAAATCTTGAAGCCCAAGTTCCTAAGCAGCCTAGATCAAGAAGAACAAGTGGGGAGTATATTCCACTAGCCATGGGCTATGCCGAGGACATAGTAAAATTGTCTCGCGCCCATTTCCAGAGCATAATGACACAAAAGGAGTTGTATGGCTGGGAGTTGATGGATGAAGATATGACAACAATGTGCACAAGGAAGCAATTGTCATGGTTGATGCACACACACATGGATGAACTAGACTTTGATGTGTGTGAGGAGTCATGCGTGTCAAGGAGGTTGAAAAAGACACCTCAGCTAGACACATAATAGTAAATCCTACTATTATGTCAGATGAATAGGTGAGCAATGCTTTGGTGAAAGTCTCGACAGAAGTCACACGACGGAATATGGATAAAGCTGCCACAATTAGGGCGCTAAGGGAGGAGATCAAGACTAAGGATGAAGAAATAGCGCACCTAAAGTAGGAAAGAGATTTGGCACAAAGAAGAACAATGTGTTTATCAAAGATGGCAGAGGAGATTGGGGACAATGTCATGAAGGCTAGGCCACACTTAGAGCCAAAGGTACCCAAGACGTTTCCTTTGGCAATACATTATGTAAGTACATTGGTGGACTTAGTGCTTGAAGATGAACCTCTACGCATGACAGAGCCAAAGGATCCAACACAAGAAGTAGAGCGGAAAAGGCTTCAGTGATGCGAAAGATTGCATCATATGAAGGGTTGCTTCAAAGCTTGTAGGAGGAACTAAAGAAGGCAGATCAAGCGCTGAATATTTGTACAACACCAGAAGCCGTTATAAGGACCATGACTATTTTGGAAGACAATGAGGTCCTGAAGGCCATGAAGGATGAGACATTGGGCCACACAGAATGATTAGCACTTGTTAAGAAGAAGCGTGAGGCTCTTACAATAGCTCAGGAACCACATAAGGAAAGGTTAGATGAGCTTGGGAAACATGTCGCACAAAATATGGACTTGTTAGAAGGGAGAATGATTGTTATGTCTAATATTGTGTTGGTCTTGCGGGATGACAAGGGAGAGATTACAAGGGATGAATTAGAGTCAATTCCGAGATATTCCAATGAAGGCAAGAGGATGTGCTCAATGGTGGTAGACCTTAGAGGTTGAGATAAAAGAAGAATATCCCAAATTAATTACACAAGTTGAAATAGAGGACACTGCACAGTAAAAGCATTCTTTAATTCATCAAAATTCTTTCTATTATTCTATTCATATTCTTTGATTCATTTTTGAGACAACCATTGTCGGGTGGAAATGCAACTAGTGTGGGGTAATGTTGATCAGTCAGATCCTGACACTTAGTGAAGAAAATACATAAGGTTCATGTGGGAAAGAAGAGCGCATTCAAAGATGTGAGAGTATCGGAGAGGATCGCGCATGAAGAAAAAACAGTTCGGGACTTAGCCATTTTCATGGTGAGGATCTATTTTTGGAGATAGCGTGCAGAGCACACAAACCAGTCAAAGACTTGCACGACATGCATTGGCTATTTTTGGAGGATTAGCTATGAAGCGCTTTACATGGACACATGTCGGGAATAGATCTACTACTGTCAGTTAACTAAAAGTAGTCTATTGTTAGCGCACTTGCATGTGTGGCTATTTTTGTAATGATGCGTGGCTAATAATAACATGTGACCTATTTTGGGATTAGATAAGCGGTAAAGGTAAAGTCCCCACCCCTATAAATATGTATTAAAATGTGTAGCAGAGATAGAGTATAGATATACGTGTGATAACTAGGTTATAGTGAGATTATTCTGCCAGATCTGTTACACGCATGAGCGTATACTACCGTTATTGTAAGGAAGCTTCTGTGTATTTATTACAATTAATATAATGGAGATTATGGACTGAAACAAGGTGTTATCATGGTTATATTCAGTATTGCATGTTTGATCCCATTATGGTTATCTTTTAAGTCTGTTATGTTCTAGATCTAGATCTGAATATGCACTATAGAAAGATATATTAGTCATAGATCTGAATGATTTAAGTCTTCATCACGCTAACATCCTGCAACAACAACCCTAAAGAGGGGCTCGGTACCTTTACACGCTTCAGGTGAGTGCTCAATCTAGGCTATGCGATGTGCCAACGCGCCCGGCTTATATTGGTGAATTCTAGGCCGCATCGATACAAAGATCATGATGATTAAATTGCCAAATGCCTCATGTTCTCATATTATTGGGCAAATAAAAAAGATGGTCATCATATCATTAAACCGTGTAAAAGAAATAAAAGGGGCCTCATATCATCGACCAAAAAATAAAAATGCACGAAATAAAGTAAACATTCACAGCTAGTCATTCGTAAAAGTCACTAAATGGAGTGAAGAGGAGATTTTGACGGAATGAAGGGGTGACTATCATAAAAAACGCTTTTATGAGTTTTGAAATTTGGTTGTTAATTTTGTTGTTTTTTATTTTTCAATTTTTGGATTTTTTTATGATTTTTTAATTTTTGGATTTCTTTATGATTTTTAATTTTTTTGGATTTTTTTAATTTTTGGATTTTTACATTTTTGAAGTTTTTTTGGATTTTTTTAATGATTTTTTAGTATTTTTGGAATCTTTACAAGTTTTTTTAACTTTTTATGATTTTTTTAATTTTTTTAAGTTTTTACGATTTTTTATTTTATTTTTATGAGTTTTTAAAATTTTGGATTTTTACGATTTTTTACTTTTCTTATTTTTTTGGATTTTTATGATTTTAATTTTTCGAGTTTTTACAATTTTTTTACGACTTTAAATTTTTGGATTTTTTATGTTTTTAAATTTATTGGATTCTTTAAGATTTTTTAATTTTTTAATTTTTGGATTCTTTTTGCGATTTTTTAATTTTTGGATTCTTTACGATTTTTTATTTTTTAGATATTTTTAATTTTCGATTTTTATGATTTTTTAATTTTTTTGGATTTTGGATTTTTTACGACTTTTTTAAAAAAATTGGATTGTTTTACGATTTTTCAATGATAGACGAATAACTTTGGGCGTGGTAGGAAGAAATGGGGTGAAAAACTAATGAACGGGGTGAAGGAGCGAGAGTTTGGAGTTATATGAGTGTGTTGCGGCGGGTATAAAAGGGCTTCAAGGACCACATGGTGAGTCATTTTTACCGAGTGCAATAGAAAGAAGAGAGCATTTGAGAGATCATGGTGGCCTATTTGAGGATTTAGGGGCACCAAGCGGATCTCGGTGAGGGAGTATCATCAACCGAAAGCCAAACGGACCTACGGTAAGTATCTTGTTGCTTTTTATTATTTTTGGTTTTTTGTGATTTTTGGTGTTTTAGGGTTTTTAGGATAGTTTTTTGCGCTAGGAGGTTGGGAATGGTGCTTATGCGTCATATCGTGGCACATATATGTCGTTTAGGTATTCCTATAGTAGAGTTTTGCGCCTGCTACTGAGGTAGGGTTATGTTATAGCACATATGCCTAGTATTGGCGCATATGCACGAGTTTGGTGCCTATGCCAAAAACATGGCGCCTATGCGAGAAGGGGGTGAGAAGTGCCACCTATGTTGGCACAATATAGTGGTGCCTATGTTATAGAGTGATGCATATGCTAGGGTTAGGGGTTTTATAGTGTTTTATGGAATGGTAGGGTAGAATGACGGGGATAGAGGATACATTTAGGAATGGTGGGGGCACGATATATGCATGGTTTGGCATGTTTAGGTGGCGTTAGATACTTTATAGATTAGGCATCAACGATCGACTATATTGACGAGATTATTAGGAGGACATGATGAGGTAGAATAAGAGGAGGTCGCACTATTGCGTGTGTTCAATTTATTACATGTGGTGGGGTGCCAATGATGCAAGATGACCGTGGTTTATTGATGCATTAGTAGACATGTCACATTCGGAGGCGAGCACATTATGGCTACCTATAGGGAGATGAAAATGACATTAGAGGATGTCTATCGTATTTACCGACTACCAATGGAGGGAGAGTGGGTGGTGTGGTACAGGGATAGGCCTAGGTCTCGACTACGATTGTTGATAGATGTGGGAGGTGCACCACATCGAGGGTTGTGAATAGATTTGGTGTTATATTTTAGAGAGGAGTATATGGAGTGGATTATGATGTTTTTATGCACCTTGATCAGTTGTATTTTGATACCTGATCATGGTGGATGATATTTTAGTATTGAATTTACACATGTGGTGTATTCGATGTGGCATTCAAAGATGGTATATGTGTGGGCACCTATAGTATTGGTGTGCTTATACCAAAATTTACACATGGTAGCTTATCGAGGGGGTAGTAGTATTGGAGTGGGTATTTTATTCCATATTTGGAGTTATGATCATATAGTCGGTAGTAGGTTGTTAGGCATCCGACAATAGCGTCAAGATGGAGAGGCCACGATACGGGTGACATATGCTTATGGCGAGGAGCGAACATCTGGGAGTGATGGTCCACTATAGGTGGGAAATAGATCACTAGTGCCGGGAGATATTACATGGTGGCCATATCACCAAAGTATGATGCATGGGCTATGGATCAAGTACAAATGGGCTAGATTCTGCTGCATTTTACTTAGTGGGAGGTCATCCATACATGATCGAGCGGTATCGATAAGATCACGTCCTCCGGTAGTTTGGGATTATATAGGATATACCCGCAGGCCACCATTTATTTACATAGACCACCTTGGAGATTGAGGATTGGGAGCTCGATTCCAGCGAGATGTGGCCAAGGCAATCTTATACGAGGTACCCGTTATCCCATAGAGCCCTTTACCACGTATACGGGGGATAGTGCGGGGGTATCACGAGTGGTGGCAGGGGATTAGGCTAGCTAGGCTTACTCGGCCATTAGGAGGGATGATATTTGTGCATGGATGAAGATAGGCATACAGGGGGTCCATAGGGACAAGCCTTAGTACTACATGTACCACAAGTGAGGTAGAGTGAGGAGTTACCATGAGCACCATTGGTTATCATATTTGGTGGTCCACCAATTCGGTAGCTAGTGTCACATTTACCAAGAAAGTATGCACCGTACTGCAGTTTGGATAGAAAAGATGTTGATGTGATGGAGGTTGATGATTTGATTAGGCCATTACAAACTATTATACCATCATCGAAGATATAACAGACCATCTAGGACAAGATTTACAGTGCATGGTTTTCAAGGGCATCTAGTGTAGGATTGATAGGTGTAGGTCCTTCTCGGTATGGGTCCTTCAGATTAGATGATATAGGGGTGGAGTTACATGCCCAAATTGACAGATTAGAGGTAAATGCCTGCCCAAGCAAAGAGAGATAGTTGGCTGAGGGCGAGAGGTGTAGCTTGCTCGAGGGAGATACATGAGTTGAGGTGGACAAGGAGAATGTTCTCATTTTTGGTGAATTAGATGATAGTGGAGGGGGATAGTATGGCAATGGAGATAGCTCACCTTTAGGGGGAGTGGGATAAGATACAACATGCCATTGATGGCTTGCAAAACAACAACATGTATGGGATGGAGATAATGGTTCATTCTTGCTGAGACATCTCACATATGGGTGGGGTTAGATGCGACTCGTTAGGAGAGGGAACAATACATAAGACATTATGAAATGTACCACTTCCATAGGGATGCTTACATGGATAGATATGGTGTTTTGGAGATGATGGTACCTCTTAGGGAGTAGAGCAAATGGTGCCACCGCAAACATTATCATTACTCCATTACTAGGCTTTGGAAGAGGAGATAAACTATTACGAGGGCATCATGACTTTGAGGTTGCCTAAGGAGCAGAGATATGCTTTGAGTACTTGGTTGAGAGGATATTAGAACAGTCAAAGCAATGTCGGGGAGCATTGACAGTGTTTTACAAATGATACCGGATGGGGTGTAGGAGATGATACGGTATATCGATGCGGGGGTAAGGGTTTTTTTGTATATGTACATATGTGGCCTACATACAATGTGAGAATTTATTCTTTTGTATCATATGTATTTTATTGGATATTTGATGATGACCAGGATGGTCACATTTTTTATGTATATATGTATATTTTTGAGACAGATGTATCACTTGGTCATGTTGATGACATGTATCATTTTTGGATGAGATAGTTGAGATGATTATTTTTATGATGGGATGACACACGCTATTTTGATGATTTTATGATGACACATATACATTATTTTGATGATGTGATGTGATTTGATTATGTTCATGACATGTATTTTTTTATGAGATATCCGATGCGATGATTTTGATAATATGGTGACATACTTGAATTTTGATGTGTTATATTCATTAATGAGATGGATGACGATCTTATATTATTTTTTTATTATAATTGGATGTATGGATATAATGTGTTTTGTTATTTTGGATGCATATGATGATCATATTATGATGTATTTTATTTTGATTTTGATGTAGATATGATGTTGATGTATTGATGATGTTATGACAAAGTATTGCTGATTATTTTTATCATGATGTGATGATGGTATTTATATGATGTTGGTTATTTATTGTTTATGAGTTTAGATGTAGGTTGATGGTGATGTGATGATATTATATGATGTGTTTAATTATGATGGGATGATGTTATTTGTTATAGCTGGATTGTGGTGTGATGGGGATTAAATTGTGTAATGATAATTTGATTGGGTTTTATTGTAATGGTAGACGAAGGTTTAATGTATATTTAGCTTCATATGATTATGTGAGGTGATTAGGGTATGTGATGATGTTAGATGATTAGATAATGATGAAGTTTGATTGTGTAGACACTAAATCATGAACTTTGTGTATCTATCTAGTCCCGATCACATAATACTATTCATATGATTCCTAAGTAAGAAAAGTATTAATTAATCCATGTAATTGGCCATATTTGCTTTCTTTATATTATCCTTCTTGGTCTTACACACACTCTTGCATATTCCATCTTTTTATAATTTGGAATTTCTCATTCTAGACACTAACACCCAATTTAGGATGCCGGCGTCGATGCCCCATCCCCTCCGGGCGCCCGGCCTCTTTGTACCTTGCTCATATGTTTTGGGTCATTTCTAGCCATTTGGGAATCTTATTTTCTTGGTGGTCAGCCTTTTTGGGGTTAATTACAAAATTCAAGCAAGAGAATCATATAAATATAAAGCTATGTGACCATAATAAAGGGCCAAGCACTAGGCATTATCTATCACCACCGAAGGTTACATTCTAAGAGAATTTTAAGAACATTCAAGCATCCATCTAGCTCCACACAAGGGACAAGGGAATGTTATTTCTGCATACACTTCATAGGAGGGGAATTTCATTCTTTCATGCACACATATATTTACATTTCTTACATCTAGCTACTTGTTCACTATCAAGTGTGACACACACAAGAGCCACCTAGGGCATGATTTTGACACACACACACACACATAGAACTACATTATATTTGAGATGTAGTGCATCGCTTGGTCATAAGTTCACTTCATGACAGCTAAGGAAAATCTGACCCCTCATTTGCATTATTTTATTTTTGGGATTTGATACACTTTGGGGTTTTGTAGGTCATTTATTCATTACAGGTTACAGGTGACATCTGTGGACTTGGTACGACATACTAGCGACAAGAAGCGAAGGACAACAAACATCTTACAACCCTGTGAAAATAGTTTCCACAACTTCTGAGCATACGACACTTAGAATAGGTCTCTAGAGCCCTAGGTGCCCCGACCCTCTAGAGGTGCCCTGGTCTTGGTTATTCCAACATCTCTACATTTTTATGGGCTTCATTGCGATAGTCTGCACTTTATATTTCTCAATTTTCCATATTTGTACACCTTCGAGGTCAGTGTGAAACAACTAATTCCTTTTATTCCTACATTTTCAACTAGGGTTTCATATTATCTAGCTTACTTTTGCTTGGGTCATTTTTTTACTTAATTATTTATATTCAACGTTGTTACATATTTAGATTTAGGCATTTATTTTATTCAATATTTTCTTAATCATTTGGTGAACCCGTCTCGATAAAACACTCTTAGGTATTCATCCTTATTCATTTATTTTCTTCAACATTCATCATCATGGATATTTCTATTCATGATTTCCTACTCATCAATCATGAATTAAGAGCTAAAATCATTACTCTCTTGGCTACTACTCACATTCCTTATGATATTCATCTGGATATAGTATATAACACATTTGTAGATGTATTTTATCAACACATTACTTTTCCATCTACTCTCGTTGCCGATCTTACTATTCTCGACAATGATTTTCCTTTATATATAATGATTCACATCAATAATGTGGGTGTCAAATGAACCATAATCAATAATGGATTTGAGCTTAATCTTTGCACTCTATCATTCATTGAAAGCATCATCCATTCTGTTGCTTATGTTATTCCCTCATCCATTTCTCTTCGTGCATATGATGCTTCTATTCGTCCATGCATAGGCCATATCACTTTTCCTATCATTGTCGGACAAAAAATATTCCTATGGTTTTCTTCTTCATCAAATTCCCGATTCAATATAATTTCTTACTTGGCAAACCATGGCTTCATGTCATGTAAGATATACCCTCTACAATGCATTGATGTGTTAAGTTCTTACATGAGGGTGTTGAATATACAATCTTCATTGATCTTGAACCATTCTAATATTACAGCCTAGATCCAACCACTACACTTCCTACTCCAATAGTTGTTACTATTAATGACCCAATAACCATGGATTCTCCATCTTATTTACCACCACTTGAAGGTGCTATTTGCATGTTAGATATCATATCATCTAAATCATCGCCTCTCTTCTACTATTACTATGGTACTTTATCGAGGGCCTGTCTGAAAATTGGACACCATTCGACCTACTTCACCATCTCATGGGAAAACACCATTACCATGTCCTCCTTTCACATGTATACTTTTTAGGAATGACTCTTATTGGGAACACATTCCATTCGATCCTATTTGCTCTGATACTATATGTACACATGATGGATTGACTCAACTAGGATTTACGGTGGATGACATCTTCCTCCACATATAATCCTCATATTTACCATGGATTAATCCACATTATAGTTGTTTATGGTCTTCACATCTTTCATCTCACAATATTTCTTGCACATGCTCCTCACACTTCTCCACTTACACTTGGAAAGTCTTGGCTTGACTACATTTGGGGCACATTATATCCCAACCATACCGATGTTTCATTCCCCATGCCTTTTGGTCATGTTTCCATTTGATATGAATCATTTCTTAGCTATTCGTTAAACCTCACTTGTTGGTATGCACATGGATGTCCATTACAACATTTCATCAATGAAGAATATGTTATGGGCATGTACAATTTACACCTCAATGGATCTTTAATTGATCAACCACATACTATAGCTCACCGTGTCTCGGATGCATCACCTTTTGGTTTTGACCATGAAACTGATGATCTTATAGACAATGTTACTTGATCATACCTATCATCACACACCGGGGGCATCATGATTATTCTCCCCCACTAGCATTCTTAGGTGTCTTGTATACTCTACACTACAAAACTAGTCTCTCACACACATCATAGACATTTTGATACATTTTAATATTCATCACCCTATGGTGAACTCTCATGCTATGGTTGAAACTTGATTGAGGGAATATTATAAACCTAAACCTCATAGACTACACATTTCACACATCGCACACAACTTTTATTGCAAATCATATAAACTCTACAAATTCATTACATATCTTTCTTTCATTTAATTTTACATGTTGCGCTCATTACCCAATGATGCACTCTAGTTCCATGGTTCATACTCAACTGTTAGGGGTCTCAATATAAAATGAACCTCACACAATGCACAATTCACACATTATGCTCTACGATTTATCGATCACATATTTCTAGCGCACATGTCCAAACCATTTCCTGATGATGCACTCTTGTTCTACAATTCATTATCAAACAAAAGTGCACATTTTCTCGGGGCACATTGCCCCTATCAAATTCATATTGCATTTCATTCCATCTCACTCACAAAGATAATCGTATATCTTGGTCGCATTTACTCTTGCTTACTTCTGCTTGCATGTACACTTTTTACACATGCTAGATAAATAAATTATATGTCATTATCTCTTTCTATATACACATGTGTTCACTTGTCTTCTAGTTGTGATCGCATAATTTACAAAAATCAATACACGCAACACAAATGTTTAGCGTAGTACCTCTTACTAGTCCCACATCGGATCTTGGGGGCATCCCCTAATATGTGTTATTGTTTCATTTTGCATAGTTTTTGGTTTTAAAATTGTACTTCAACAAACCACAGTCAAGGGACAACAAGTCCATCTTCTTTATGGGAGAGGTTCCCTTATTGAAAGCAAGTAGAAAAATTTATATACAAATGTACAACTTTCAAAGTGGGGATTCCTGATATTTTGAAGTGTTTTATGCCCAAAAGATTATCAATACGAAAGAATAGAAGAACTAAGGAGATGAGAGAGGAAGAACATAACAATAATTTTAGGTAATATAGATAGCAGAGTATAACCTTATGCATATTGAGAAAAGGAGATGCAAGAATGGAATCATTCACATTTATAACAGATATAATTTCATAGACACAAAGTTCCCAAAATCATATTAACAAGAACACAAAGTTTCTTAGCATGCAAAGATGGATGATTCGCAAATTCAAACAAGGAAAGAAGGAATAGCAGAGGAAGAAAGGGAAAAACTTCTATATTGATTACTTTCAAATCTATTACATCTACAGAGTACCAGGATCCAATAAACATAATGACATGGAGAAGCCATTAAATAATCCTAAAAAATGGTTACATTTGGTTTCTTGGTTCTTGCAGAAGTGTTAATGGCGGAAAAAAATGATGCTCTGTAATGTAGCCATTAAACCTGTTTTGTAACTTCAAATATGATCCGTCCACGTGGAAAAGATCTAAACTGAAGCGGGCCCGAGGGTGCCTTTTATATTTTGTGACTTTGTAGAGATTTTGCATTTTTTTACATTTTGGCCCATTCATCTGCTTTTGATATGGGCTTGACATGTGGCTTTACTTGAGTGGGGATGGATTCGCGGATCACTTTTACAATTTTAACTCTTTTCAAAGAAAAGCTCAAAAACTCAAAGTTCTCCATCGACCTGCCTCTCGCTTTGAATTTTCAACATGGGCTCAAGACCCCAGTGGAGTCATGGATCATTTTATAAATTTTAACTCTCTTTTTGGAAATAAAACCAAAATTCCCAAATTGCTCCAACAGCCCACCTTCATGCTTTGAATTTTCAACGAGGAGTCGCGACTTACTTTATACTTTATACTTTTTCAAAAAAAGCTGAAATCTTCAAATTACTCACGACGATCCACCTTCCCACTTTGACTTTTCAATGCATGAATCAACATGTGGCTTCACCTAGGTGTCAGTAGGGTTGTGCTTCACTTTATAACTTTACACCTTTTGCCATAATGCCTCAAAACATAAAAAGGGCCCGCCTTTCCGCCAAATAGCCAATTAGGATCCTTCGGGGCCACGGGGCCAATTTGACACTTTTGCTAAAAAAACAAAAATGACAAGTTCGCAAAAAGAACCCATCCTGCCACATCCAATTAGAGATGTCCACATACCCATGGATGTTGGGGCAAAAATTGACAGGAAGATACGCTCGTAAAAGATAAAACGAAGGGGAAAAACTCCACCATTCATGCCTAAATTACAAATTGCTTTTCACAGGAAGAAAACTACAAATGACACAAGGCTTGACGTGATCCTCAACCAAAGAGAAGGATTGAAAACAACATTTGAATGAAGGAAACAATTTTTAAGCATCTAGACGGGACGAAATTTTTTTATCAAACCACACAGATTGGAGAATTTTAAACGAAAGGGGTGAGATTAAAAACCAAGCACCAACAACTTCAAAGCACAAATTTCTCCATCTCTCCAGACTTCTTACTCTGTTCTAAACATTCCTCAAAGGCACTAACTCAAATTTTTTGAAACTTGACTTGGAAAATGAGGGGATTTTGAGGGTGACAACAACTAGCTCTTTCTGGGGATGGCTTGGCTTGAAATAAGCAACAAGGCAAGATCAAGAACTGCAGAAAAAATATGGGAAAGAAGACCAGTGCTTTATCCATTGGGAAAATAGAGTCAAAGGAAAACCAATACAGAAGACAACACACACGCAACGGGAAAAGAAACAAACCAAAAACAAAACACAAAGGAATGGTTAAAAACCAAAACATTGTACACAATATACATAAGAACTGGCCAATCACCTAGGACTTGAACAACTTCAAATATTTCCCACTATAAGGAAGTGGGAGAGAATATCCATCCATATAATCCAAGTAGAAAGAATTTTGTCCAGAAAAGTGCGTGATTTTGAAATGGCCAAGCCAAAGAGAATCAAACTTACCATGGCTTCCTCGAGGTTCATGTCTTTTTTCCCACAACAGAACAATGTCTCCCACTTGAAAATGTTTGAGTCTAGTTTTCTTGTCAAACAAATCTTTCACCTTTAGTTGATGAGCTGAGATTCTATCAAAAACTTGCATCATATCTTCATCCAACTTCTGGAGATACATGATCCTCTTGTCTAAGGAACTGATAAAGCTTGAATCTTCAATAGCCTTCATTAAGTGCAAGGCTGGTAATTCCACTGTTACTAGCAACTGAGCTTCAACACCATACACCACTTGAAATGGAGACATCCCAATTGCTCTTTTAGTTCCAAACTCATGTTGTGTAAGAATACACTTGATGGTTATGTCGTGCAAAGCACAATAGAGTGAGAATTAAGAATATAAAAATGAAACTCGCTTGACGGCTTTGACCACCGAAAAGCATGTTTCTCCATCATAGTATATTTCAATTCATGAGATTTTAGAACATAGCTCATGAATTTAATTGGAAGTTCATGATCTTTATAATTTATCTAAGTTAGCACAACAACCAAGGTACTCTCTGTAGCATAGCAATAGATGATAAAATTCTTGTTGAAATCAGGACATGCTAAGATGGGATTTTTAGCAAGGTATTTCTTGATACCTTCAAATAATTCTTTACCTTTGGAAGTCCAACAAAAAATTTTCTTTCCTTTCATCATGTGAGAAATGTTCATAGTCAGTTACTCAGTAAAATCAGAAGTGAATCTCCTCATAAATTTTATCTTACCAAAGAAAGAGTGAACACCCTTTTTGCTTGTGGGAAGAGGAATATGCTAGATTGCTTGAATGATTTCTGGATCTATGTTGATTCCTTATTTGGAGAAAATATTCCCCAATAACTTGCCTTCAGTAACATAGAAGACATACTTCTTAGGATTGAGAGAAACTCCATGTTCTCTACATTTCTGGAGGACTGCTTCAAGAAGCTGAAAGTGATTTGCCCTTGTTTTGGAGAAAACTGTCATATCATCAAGGTAGACAACAATAAACTTTCCCTTTAGACTACCAAAATCCAAGTCCATTTCCCTCTTAAAGGTGGCACCAACATTGATAAGACCAAAAGGAATTCTCTTGTAGGAAAAGGTGCCCCAAGGAGTAGTAAATACATTTTTGTGTTGATCTGGGGTACTGACTTCCACTTGATTGTATCTAGAGAATCCATTAAGCATAAACAACATGTCAGATCCTGTGACAACTTTCAAAACTTGATCCATCATGGGGAGAGGATAGTTGTCTTTCAGAGAGGCTTGATTCAAATTCTTGAAATCCACACAAATGCGAATCTCACCATTCTTCTTCCTGACATGCACAATGTTAGCAATCCATGTTGAATGATGTATAGGGAAAATAATATTTTCCTTCATGAACTTTTGGATCTCTTGAAAAATAGTTCCAACAAAATTGGGATTATATTGCCTTTGTTTCTTCTTGAAAGGTTTGATCCCAGGTTTTAGAGGGATAAAGTGTTGCATTTCCTTTGGCTAGAAAGCCTTGAGATCATCATATGAATAGGCAAGAACATCAACATACCTTTTTAATAGATTTACTACTTTCTTCTTCTCTTCTTGAGTGCAACATTTTCTAATGTTCACCATCTTGGGTTCATCAAGACTCCCAATATTAACCTTTTCACATTCAGTAGACTACCGAGCTCCTTGGGAAGATTTAGACTTAATGTACCTATCATGCTTATCAAACAGATCTTCCAAACTCACCAACCCTTTAGGGATCTTGTTACCTTTCAATTTGATACAGCCATCTTGATCCATCTCTTCCTTGATATCTCCTTCATTAGAGGATACACACTCTCTAGGAAAGTCTCACTTCCTTAAAAATATAATTGGTTGAAGTTGTCCTTAAGCTCCAAGAATGAGAGCAAGTGTTGATCATCATTGAAAACCTGCCAATTTCTTGCATTATCTGGTACACTGGGCCTATGAATCATTTCAATGGTAAATTTCTCCTGAGATAAATCTGGGTGAGGAATCAACAAAGATCCTGAGATAACTAGAGAATTAGCTCTAGTGTTCCTTTCTCTTGGCACAACTTTAATGGAGAAAGCATCAAGAAACTCAATGGAATCCCATACAAGATTTCTATAATGCTTCAATCTCCTGTTCTTCACTTGAAAAATATCCCTGACTTGTTTCACAATCAGCTCTGCATCTCCATGAGCACAAATATTCTTCACTCCCATTTCTTTTTCCATGTTCAATCCAAGTATGAGTGCCTCATATTCAGTTGTATTGTTTGTATTTTCAAAACAAAGCTTGAATGAAAAAGGATGAATCTTCCCTTCTGGAGAGGTTAGCACCACACCAGCCCCAGAACCAACTGAAGAGCAGCTTCCATCAAATTCCAAAGCCCAAATGCCATTAGGATCATGAATCACTTCCTTAGGAGGTTTTTCCTCATCTTGTGACATGATCATGTAGTTACCATGCCCTATATCTTCATAGAGTATCTAT